>OX608078.1:49763265-50272334 GCA_951509765.1 Sphenella marginata | reverse complement strand
AATCCATCATGATACCAAATCTAAAACGTCAAATGGCGTTGTTGGTACATGAATTGGTAAAGAGTTGATTGAACAGGGCGTTTAGAAGGCAAAAAACCCAGCGTATTGTTAGCTTAATAGTTAGCAATGCGTGCCAAAATTTCTCTGATGAGTGAAGTTAGCAACTTCCGAAATGGATCTATAAGAAAAGCTATGGCGGTTGTCTCTAAATTTTTCCTGTTCAACTCAACAAAAAACTTTTAATAATTAATAAAAATTATTAAGAAACCCAAAAACAATAATAATTTTTCGCTGCAGAAAAAAAATTATTAATAGGTCTATAGCTCGTTTCGAACCAGGATACTTCAAATCTAAAGACCAAAAACACAAGCTTGTTGTTTGTGTAAAATCTCAATAACAAAAACCAAGAGCACATGGTTGGCAAACTGTGACACCAAAACAGACTTGCAAAAAAAAAATCCATCATGATACCAAATCTAAAACGTCAAATGGCGTTGTTGGTACATGAATTGGTAAAGAGTTGATTGAACAGGGCGTTTAGAAGGCAAAAAACCCAGCGTATTGTTAGCTTAATAGTTAGCAATGCGTGCCAAAATTTCTCTGATGAGTGAAGTTAGCAACTTCCGAAATGGATCTATAAGAAAAGCTATGGCGGTTGTCTCTAAATTTTTCCTGTTCAACTCAACAAAAAACTTTTAATAATTAATAAAAATTATTAAGAAACCCAAAAACAATAATAATTTTTCGCTGCAGAAAAAAAATTATTAATAGGTCTATAGCTCGTTTCGAACCAGGATACTTCAAATCTAAAGACCAAAAACACAAGCTTGTTGTTTGTGTAAAATCTCAATAACAAAAACCAAGAGCACATGGTTGGCAAACTGTGACACCAAAACAGACTTGCAAAAAAAAAAAATCCATCATGATACCAAATCTAAAACGTCAAATGGCGTTGTTGGTACATGAATTGGTAAAGAGTTGATTGAACAGGGCGTTTAGAAGGCAAAAAACCCAGCGTATTGTTAGCTTAATAGTTAGCAATGCGTGCCAAAATTTCTCTGATGAGTGAAGTTAGCAACTTCCGAAATGGATCTATAAGAAAAGCTATGGCGGTTGTCTCTAAATTTTTCCTGTTCAACTCAACAAAAAACTTTTAATAATTAATAAAAATTATTAAGAAACCCAAAAACAATAATAATTTTTCGCTACAGAAAAAAAAAATTATTAATAGGTCTATAGCTCGTTTCGAACCAGGATACTTCAAATCTAAAGACCAAAAACACAAGCTTGTTGTTTGTGTAAAATCTCAATTATAAGTTTATAATTGTAGGTTTAAAGGTATGGGTACATTTATGTAACTATAGATTTAAAATGACATCGACTTATTACTCTGGCGTTTTTTTTCTGACAAGTCTTCCCTCACAAGGAACCAGCAATAATCTCCTAGCATGTTTTCATCACTGTAACCTTGGTAGCGTATTTCTATTTTTCCCATTTCTTGATGGAACCTTTCTCCCTGCTCGTCACTTTCTGCGCCAAGGTTTTCCGGGAAAAATTCCAAATGACTGAATAAAAAATGCAACTTAATTGTCATATTGCAGCCTGAGAATAAATAAATTCGTATAAAAATTGGTTGAATTAAATAGTTAATATAATTCTTACCAATTCGGTTATATTTTTCTAGTAAATTGCTTATCTTTCTATCGAAATCCGAACTTTTGTGGTTTCCTAGGAAGTTGTGCACGACGTCTTCAAATGCCTTCCATGCTTCTAAGAAGTTTTTGCTCAAGCATTTCTTAAATGAACTATCGCCATACAGCGCTCTTATTTGGGGTCCATCAAACACCCCTGCTTCAATTTTACTCGCTGACAACCTTGGATATTTATCGTTTAAATACTTTATTTCGGGGCCATCTTTCGGTAGTTTTTTCACGAATATTGAAAATAATCCAAGCTTAATATGTAGGGGAGGAAGTATTATTTTTTCACCAGGGATTAGGGGATCGTTTTTCATGTTGTAGTCTCCAGTTGTATGTTGTTTTCGACTTTCCCAAACTCTTCTGGTAAAGTGATTGGCACAGTCACGGCTGTCCCACAAACAAAGAAAGCAGGGAAATTTTGTATTCCCTCCTTGAAGTCCTGATAATATGGCAACGACCTTTAAGTCTGCACAAACTTTCCACCTGTGTTGATCATACTGAATGTAGCTCAAAATTTGTTTCATGGATTCATAGTTTTCTTTGACGTATTTTCCATATGCAATAGGAACTGATAGTTTTGAATTTCCCTTAAAAAGCAAAACAGCTTTCAAACTGTCATTGCCTCCATCAATAAAAAGTCGCCAATCACAAGCATTATAATCCTGTTGTAGCGCAGAAAATAGACCAGTGACATCGTTACAAAAGTAAATATCTTCCACTTTAGAAAAAAACTTCGCGAAATCGTTACTTCGTTGGCGATAATAGGACACACGAGTATCGGGTTTTAAATATTCCCATTGTTGCATACGCGATGCAAGTAATTCCGAGTCAGATTTCGTTAAATACAGATCTCTGCACAAATCATTTAATTCAGCCTGATTAAGCAACTTTTTAGCACTTGACTCCATTTCTGGGTCACTCCAATCAATAGACGGTTTTCTTTTATATTCTGGTTGTTGCTTTTCAGAAGAGTTTGCTTTACTTAATACCGGTTTTGGAAGTAAGGCTGAATGTGGCACTGTATACGTAACTGATTCAACAACTGGATAAATTGCTTCTTTTCCGCGTCCGCCAGGTTTTTCGGTTAAACAGAAATAACAGTCGGAAATATGGTTTTTCGGTTCCCTCCATAACATCGGACTTCCAAAAGTAAAAAAAACTGTCTTTACCCTTACCGATTCGGTTCAAAATTCCTCGGCAAGCATTACATACACAATTCGGCGCCCACGGTTTACCGATATTCTTAGGAGCAAATCCAAAGTATTTTTTATAAGGTTCTAATAAATTGTTAGCACTAATTCTTCTCATTAAATGACGAGAAACGCAAAAACTATTAGGATCATTCGAACACATTTTAATAAAGTTAAATATAATTTCAACCGATTTACATATGTTTTTAGAATAGTGGATAAAGCACATTTAAGAAATATCATTTATAATTAATTGTCAAATTTTCGCAACATACTTGATTGAAGACAAAAAGTACTGCGATATAGAAGTGCAATGCATCGCACAGTAATTTTGAAAATATTGAAATTTTACAAAAAAAATCGCCAAAAATACAGTTTTTCCTAGAACTAGGTAATATTATGCTTAAAGTGTTTGTAATTATACACACTAATTTTAGAAAAAATAAAAAGTTCCTGATTTTTACAACTTCGCAAAAAAAAAAATTTTTCAAAATCAAAATTTTTTCAAATATCGTAAAAATTCGACAGCTATTGCTCAGCAATGGTTTGGTCAACCCCTACATTTTATACGTCGTTGGAAGCGTATTTTAATTTGCTTTAAAACGAGGTACTGCTTGCATCTATCGCTTTTCTAACATCGGCGAAAAAAGTTTTTGAATGAAGTGATAACTAAAAAACACAAAATTGCCGATATCTCGAAAACCTAACCATACAAAAATTTTTTAAAATATGTTCACAACTCGGGATGTCAGTGCCAATACACCCATATGCATGAATTGGTTGGTATTTTTTGGCTGTAAACTAGTGTAAGTGTTTTTATTCTGTAAAAAATATTCTACGTGAGACTTTTTATTATCTAGCCTTTCTTTGGTACTATCTACGTAGGTAAATGTAATATGCTATGTTAGTAATACAAACCTGCCCAAAATCTTACTGACGCATCCATTGGAAACTTGTAGTATTCGCGATATATCACACGGTCGTGCACCTGAATGTGCCAGCTCAACAATTTTCTGTCGAGTCGAATCTGGTAGCGGCCTTCCACCAACAAACACGCCGCCCAATTGATTAACTCCGCTGTGACCTGCATTGAATGAATAATGTATTTATAATTTGTAAATATTTACATAACATTTATGCATCTTATTCGTACTCTATATTTTTTTATTTACTAATGAACAAGTAATATGCCTATTTACAAATAAATATTATTTCATTTTCATAAAAGCTTAATAACAAGTGTCTTTAAAAATACCCGACCATATGGGCGCAGCATAGTCATTAACCGGTCGGCCAATGGCCTTATATGGGGCGAGCCACGTTTCTTTGTCTTTGCCCCAAGTACTGCCGGCCAGTCCACGTAGTAAATAATGTCGCCTTAGATTTAGTCGGAGACAGTGTCAGATTCCGCTCGGCGAAGAAGCTGGAAAGGTCTCGGGGGTACCTGTTTAGTCTCGTACATAGTTCGTCTATAGAAGGGCCCTTGCCCGTAGCCATCACGGTGCAGTCGTCAGCGTATGAAACGATGGAGACCCCCTCTGGTGGGGGAAGGAGGCTCGAAATGTAAGAATTAAACAGAAAGGGTTAAAGAACATCACCCTGCGGAACCCCTTGTTTCATTCTTCTCGGTCTACATTTCTCGTTACGGAACTTCACTGACGCTAGCAGAACGTTTAAATAATTAGCGGTCCATCTTTTATGGCCGGCAGTCTCCTCCAGGTCTCTAAGGAGTGTGGCATGGTTGACCGTGTCAAAAGCTTTCGACAGTTCAAGTGCCACGAGGACCGTCCTATGGTTTGGTGGGTGTTGATTTAAACCGAAGTTGATCTGCGTCATGATGACGTTCAAAGCAAATGTTGTGCTGTGACATTTCCGGAAGCCATGATGATGATTGGGCAGCTGCAAGTTTGTAGTATAATATGGGAGCAGGATAGCCTCTAACAACTTCACTACCGGCGAGGTGAGAGATATCGGACGATAAGAATCTTCTTGATTCGCCGGACTCCTAGGTTTTAGGAGGGTACCACAGTCGCATGTTTTCCGATATCTGGTATGACGAATGTGGGATTCTGCCCGCAGGGATGCGAGGTGGAAGCGCTGGTGAGCGTGAGCGGCAGTCGGGGGTGGGTGAGGCGGTAGCAGCAGAGCTGCTTGTCATGGAGACTGGGCTACAATTGTGGCCATTTGACGATGGTAGGTGCGGTGTGTGTGCGCCGGAGCGACGAGAGCTACGGAACGCACTTGGGCGTAACAACATGGTGCCTGATAAGATCTGTGGAGCTATCCCTTGCATTTACAAAATGCGAACGTCTGACATAAATTTTCTTCCAGCAGACGCAGCTGATTAAGTCTCTCGGTCCGGGGTTGGATTCGATACCAGCCCGTAACAAGAGACAATGCAATTGATTGCTCCGGGGATGACAATTTAGGAGTGGGACTGGACAAGTTAGACAGGGTTGCACTGAAATAACAGCCCTTGGCCGGGTGAAATCCAGGTCATTCCCGTACTTAGGTCCGGCTGTTGTGGGAATGCCACACCCTAGGTCCAAGGTTCGAGTCCTGCGACAGGGAACCTCCAAAGGGGTCGCCCCTCGGTTTGGCAAACTCTCCGAGTAAATTTCTGCCATTGAAGGCGTCTCAGAAGAAATTCATATCTTTTGTAGATACGGTTCGGGCCCGTCAAGAAACTGTAGATCCCGCGATCACACATTGAAAGAGTAGCTTCGGATGATTGAGATGATGTACCTATTGTGCTCGTATATCGCACTACACATTCATTTATTTTTTTACTCGTATATAGATACTTTTGGGCTTATAACGTAAGCAATAAAAACCATTACTAGTAGTTCTCTTCTTAATTAGATCAATCAGTTATTTCGCAAAGGCACATCTCTGGATATTGACCCTCAAGAAAAAAAGGAAAATCTCATTGTTATCCCATAAATTATATTTATTAAAAATTGTATTTTTTTAATTACTTTGCTTAATTTATTTTTTCATTCCCCTCGTTATTGGCCAACAATTTAATCAATATATAGGTTGATAAAATTTGCTGGTGCAATGCGCATTACAGAAGCGAAATTTATTTAATATTGGTCACATGTGTATGTACTCCCAAACATTGAAACTATATATGGCTGATTCCTTGGAAACTGATATATTTGTGTTCACCGACTTTAATGTCAAAAATTTATAACAAACCGAAATTTTTCTAAATAACCTGATCTCATCGAGTAATATAAATCAAGTGCAAAATTTAATTTCTTAATACCAGGGACTACTTTAAAACACACAAAAAAGAAAAGAAAAGTAACAATTTATAGTGTCCCTTTGCTGAGGTCATGTACTTTTATTGGCATTATATGCTATAAATTGTGATCAAAACAAAATTTGCATGAAGAAGCTTTAAAGGAGGATAAAGAGCGTAACAATATGCCGCAATTGTTTTAAAAATAATGTGCTTGACTAGGGTCCTATAGAGGACTAAACTTTGTTCTCCAGTTTTGTAAAAAATCAAAAAATGGTGGTCACAGTCGGCGTGTGCGAATATTAATTAACATATAATATTAATTTTTTTTGACACATGTTCAGTCTAATGTCAACATTTACCTGTGCTAGAGCAGCTCCCATTTTGAAGACGGGTTGGGAAGATTTTGCGTTTAATATATGTGTCACCCTTTTTCATGTCACAACTTTACCACAGCTTTTCTTCTAAACTAGCTGTAATTTTTCCTTGAAAATTAGAACACATATAGACCTTGGTGACATACATCTAATTTCTAACGGAAGTCCAAAAATATTAAGCTATATTAAAATGAGAATATATTAAACATGAAATGTCACAACCCTAAAATGTCACAACTTTTTTTCTACTGGTTTTGATACAGTAACAACTGTTAGTTAGTGTTACTACATGAATAAACCGATTTCGGAGCATATTTTTCATATACATATACAGCCCACCGCTAAAAAAACACAAAAAAATACAATAGTTCTTGGTTCAATCTCCACAAAATATATATGTGTTCTCATAAGGGGTTAATAGTTTAAATATGAAACTGAATAATTCACTTGCGTTTAAAGCAGTTTATGAAATGGTTGTAGCAAAACTATATATTTTCGATATTTAGAATGCATTTTTTCGATATTTGAATAAGTATGGGTACAGTGGGCGTTAATGGGTTAAGTTGTAGCGCAATACGAAACAGGGGCTATTTCTTATACCCCATTTACACTGTATACACTTTCAAAAGTCATTTATCGTAACATTGACATTTCACAAAAAGTGGATGTGAAATATATCAGTTTCCAAGAAATCAGCCATATATCTATATAAAAATATGACAAAGCAGGACAGTAATTGTTACGATTTTTATTTTAAAAATCGCCTCTTAACAGTTATTTATAATTTTTTGAAGAATAATAACGAAGAATTAAACTAAGCTTTGTCCGGTACAAACGTAATCGGCAACAACAACATAAATGTTAACAGTAAAGTTACTTATGCAATGGCAGCCACGCAAAGTGAAAACAGAATTATAATTAAACCGAAAGACAAAAAGCGAAGAAAAATAAACATACAAGGGTGGCGCTTAAAACAGTAATAGAGCCTACAGAATGTCATGTGACAAAAGTGAAGGATATCAACAACGGTGGGATTGTGGTACAATGCAATGTGAATTGGTGCAAAGAAAGATTCCGGAACAGATTAGGAATGATTACGAGATGGAGGCGATTTTGATATTAACTTTAATAATGAGTCAACCTACAGCGTAAAGCTAGTTGATCTTTTAAGGTCTTATTCTATATACCAAAAAAAAAAAAGCCCGATCGACATACAACAACAAAGCAACGTGGTATACCAAATAGAATGCAAGGGAAACGAAACTGAAAACTGCAACAAAATATACATTGGCACAACGAAGCGGGCGTTGGGCACACGACTAGCAGAGCACGAAGCTGACATAAACAAACAAAAGCACAACACAACCTTATCACAACACGCAGTAGACAACAAACATACAGTAGACTTCGCAACAACAAAAATAATAGAAAAAGAGAGGACAGAAAGAACAAGATACAAAATAGGGAAAAAACAATCAACAAAAAAGAAGATACACAAGACATAGCCGCGACTTACCTTTTATGCTTATGATAGTTATTTAGGTTAAATGAAATCTATTTAGTCATAACAACGTAAGTTTTTGTAAAAAAATTTGTGTAAAACAACAACCCATGTATAATTTAAAATTTAAAATCAAAAATTGTGCAATATTTATGTAACATGTGTTTAAGTTGTGTCTTTTCTAATGCTGTTTTTGTTTTTTTGGTATTTGTTATAAATATAGTACGCCCCTGAAGAAGATAAGGAGATTATCGAAACGTTGGGCAAAATTGTGAAATAAATCGTTTTTATTTGCACTCAACCAAAATAGATCGGAAAAGCTGAAAAATAAACATAGATTTATTATTTTCGAATACTTATGATATTTTGTGTGAAAAGTTAGATGAACATCTCACTTTGAGCTGTGCGGATGTGTTTATATTTCGTCCCGTATAAATTTGCTTTAATTGTCAAGAAGTGAAGTTAAAACAAAATAAAAAATATAAAAAAACATATTTGTTTTGAAGGCAAAGTTATATGCTGTCTTAACATTATTGAACTTAAATTTTAAATACAAAATAATTAAACGAGAGCAAACAAACAAACAAACAAATAAGTTAATAAACAAAGCAAATAGATACACACAAAACTTGTCGTTTTCTATTGTTACGCTTGCCGACGTCGCTGCCTCTGTTGCTTAAGCATAATTGTTGTTGTTCCCTGCTTAGCTGTGTGCCTTTGGTTGTGTTTTAGTCGAGAATGGCAAATACCAGAGCGAATACCCGATCTAATACAGATTCTCCAACTCAGGCAACAACAACTTCGTTGGGGTTTTCTCACAGTGCGTGGAAGCACATAGAGGCGAAAATTGAAAGTGCGGTGAGGGAGGTGATAAAGGAGTCCGAGAAACGTATCACGAAAAAAATAAGCGAATTGGCGGGAGAATTGGAGAACATGAAGCAAAGCATACGTGCATTCGAAGGCAGATTGGAAAAAGTTGAAAATAATAATGCTGTAATTAAAGAGCTGCGCAATGAGGTTGTCGAACTGCAGGCTAGCTTGAGTGAGTGTGAGAACAATAGTGTAGCTGCAGATGTCATTATACATAAATGACATACCACAACAGAATGATGAAAATCTCAGCGATGTTTTTAGCAGCATATGCAGCGCAGTGAATTTGCAGGTTTCTCCCATTCGCACCATTTTCAGAGTCCGCAATAGCAACAATACAACCAGCGCACCTGTTATCGCAAAGCTGGCTTCATCTAGTGACAGAGCTCGTTTACTGAAAGCTGTCGCAAATTCAATAAAGAGAAGAACAAAACTGTTTCTCTTCGTGACATTGGCCATGAATCAGATAAACGTATTTATATACACGAATGTCTAACTAAGCGCAATCGGGAGCTACTGCAATTCGCATTGCAGCTAAAAAAGCATAAGAAGCTGGTGTCAGTATTTTCAATGCGAGGGAGAGTATTTGTTCGTTCTCAACAAGAAGGCGATGCAGTAAGAGTGTCCAGCGAAGAAGAGATAGAGCGTCTCACAGCTTCATTATGACTGTGCTTTTTTCTTTTAAATATTTCTTTCAACATTATTTTAAGTTATACCTCTATTTGCTGCTTTAACTCTATCTTCTTGTTTTCCTCTACTTCCAAATTAACCCTTGCCTTCTCCTTTTGTAATAATACATACATATACCAATTTGTTCAATTTATTCTGCTTCGTAGTGATGCAAAGTGTTAAAAATGATGGGTTCTAGTCAAATTACCGACCTAATCTCTAGCGTTAATGGGAACCATAAACTGCTTGTTGACATTTTATGTAAGCAATCGAAAGGCTTTAACGTAGTGCATTTTAATGCTCGCAGTCTTAATGTTGATAAACTTGATCATGTAAGAAATATTTTTGCAGATTCTGTTGTAGACATTATATGTGTTACGGAGACCTGGTTCAATCCCGATGTACCTAACTACTCATACAATATTGCCAACTACAAATTACTAAGATTTGATCGAAAATTTAAGAGAGGAGGAGGGGTTGCAATATACTGCAGATCCAACCTGAAAATAAAATTGCTAGTAGAATCGACAATTTCTGAAACTGAATTCATAATACCTGAAGTTTCCGATGGTGTTGTTAATGTATTAGTATCATGCGTATATAATCCTCATAAGTCATGTGCGTTGGATATGTTTTTTGTTGAATTGTCTAAGTTTTTGATAGATTATGAGCATTTTGTGATTTGTGGAGATTTTAATGTTAACTTACTTGTGGATGACTCTTACACCAAAAAACTATTGGATCATGTATCGACAGCAGGCCTTCTTATTGTTAACGGGTCTTGTCCTACTAGATATGCTGAAAATTGTAGTCCCAGTCTTCTGGATATTTTTATTACATCGGACAAAAAACACGTGAAATTCGACCAAATATTTTTCATATCCGATCATGACCTAATTTTTTGTTCGTTGGATGTGTGTCTTAATCGGAGTCCTGTAGATTCAAATTTTTCGTATCGAGATTTTAAGTCCTTAAATGTTGAAAATTTGTTTCGTGACGTATCCAGTATTTGTTGGGAAAATTGTTGGTATTATGAATCAGTTGATAAAAAGCTTGAATTTTTAAATGAAAACCTACTAGCACTTTTTGATGTACATGTGCTATTTGTTCGCCATGTGAGCGTCAGGAGCCGATCGTGTCCATGGTATACCAAAAAAGTGTGCTTGGCAATAAAAAAACGTAATAAATTATATGCGAGGTGGAGAAAAACGCTGACTAACACATGCTGGGCTCAGTATAAAGCAGCACGGAATGAAGCGACGGTGACCATTAGAAAAGCTAAGAGCTGGTTTTGTAGTAGTAAGCTTAATGCTGAGCTTCCACCCAAAGACTTGTGGCGTAATCTTAAATATTTGAGCGTCCATGGAAAGACCCCTACTGAATGTGATTTGGATCCAGATTTGCTAAATACCTGTTTTGCTAATGCTAGTAGTGGCATGACATTTGTCCCAAACTATGAGTGTATTAGGTCCGATCGCAATCTCGTAGATGGTTACAAATTTACTTGCGTGAGCGAGTTTGAAGTTTTAAATGCCTTGAGGAAAATAAAATCAAATGCCGTAGGGGATGACGGAATTTCGTTAAGGTTTGTAAAAATTATACTGCCATATATCCTGGGTACTATTACTCATATCATGAATCATTGTTTTACAAGTTCATGTTTTCCTTCCGAGTGGAAAAAGGCCATTATACGACCTATAGCAAAAAAAGTAAGTGCAGATAGTCCTTGTGACTATCGACCAGTCAGTATATTACCTGCTCTTTCGAAGGTATTTGAGTCGCTGATGGCCTCGCAAATTTCGTTTTTCTTACAGGATAAAGGTTTACTATCACCACTTCAGTCTGGATTTAGAGCACATCACAGTTGTTCCACCGCATTGGCAAAGATACTGTATGATATACGGGTACCATTTGATAATGGTGAACTAACCCTCCTTTGCCTTCTTGACTTCTCAAAAGCATTCGATTTGGTAAATCATAATCTTTTATGTGAAAAGCTAAGGCATTTCTTTGGGTTCTCGGACTGCTCAGTCAGGTTGATGTTTAGCTACCTTGTGGGGTGATCACAGAAGGTTAGAATTGGAAATCTTTCCTCTCTTGAATGTCCTATTTCCTCTGGTGTCCCACAAGGATCTGTGCTTGGCCCGTTATTGTTAAGTATGTTTGTCAATGATGTATTTACTGTATGTAGATATGTGAATGTACATGCGTATGCTGATGATGTACAGCTCTACCTATCCAGTCGCATTGGTCTTGTCGAGGATTTGTGCTTTAGGATCAATAGTGATTTGTGTGCTATATCCATGTGGGCTCGCGATAACTGTCTGTGCTTAAATTCTGCAAAGTCTTTTGTTCTTCCTATCAGTAACAGTGTGATTAATCTTAGCGATATTCCTCAACTTTTTATTGGTGGCAGTGCTCTATCCGTTACTGAGAAGATAAAGAATCTTGGATTTATCATAAATTCTAAATTGAACTGCCGTGATCATATAAATAAAGATGTGTGCAATGTATATGCGGTATTACGTCGTCTCTGGCTTTCTGCATCGTTTACACCGCAAGAAACCAGATTAAAATTAGCCAAGCAGCTTATTGTCCCACTTATTACGTATTCTGAAATTGTCTACAGCAACTTTGACTCGACATCGTCCCATAAAATTAATGTTGTATTTAACAATGCCACTCGCTATGTATATGGATTAAAAAAGTTCGACCACATTTCCTTGTGGAGGAGTAAAGTTTTGGACTGCAACATTGAGAACTATGTATGTATCTTGCCGCAAGGAACTGCATTTTCTTATACAAATTAATGCAGACGCAAACCCCAAAATATCTTTATGAGAAGCTACAACATTCTAAGTCCAGTAGGCATTATAGTTTAATTGTCCCTAGATACACTTATTTGACATCATCTAGAATGTTTTTCATTAACGCTGTGAGACTCTGGAACTCGATCCCAAATTCGTTAAAAGGTGGATTAAATGTTGGAAACTACAAAGCAGAACTATACAACTATTTTGGTAATATGTAATGCTACAAGTCGTCAATATTTTAAATCTTTCTTTTTTTTCTTTTCTTTTTTATTTCTTTTCTTTTTATCATTGTTCTTTTCCTATTTCCTTCTATACTGTATTCTTGTTTCCTTACTATTCTCTTCCAAATACTTTATTTTTGTTTTTTGATAGTTCTAAAGTATTGTTAAGTTTTAAACATTGTTTTGTAAAACTACTGATGCACTGTGAAAAGACATAGTCTTATAAGTGTAACGAATTGTACCGTAACAAATACATAAATAAATAAATAAAACATCAAATTTCCGATCATAAAACTTTTCATTTTGAAATTTATTTGAAAGTAGCCCAAATATAGTGATGAAGCACTCATTCATCAATTGCGCATTTGGCTGATTCCTTGGAAACTGATATATTGGTGTTCACCGCCTTAAATTCAAAAATTTATAACAAACCGACATTTTTTTAAATAAACTGATATGCAGTCTTATTAATGTCATCCAGCAATATAAATCAAGTGTAAAATTTAATTTCTTAATACCAGGGACTACTTTAAAACACACAAAAAAGAAAAAAAGTAACAATTTATAGTGTCCCTTTGCTGAGGTCATGTACCTTTATTGGCGTTATATGCTATAAATTGTGATCAAAACAAAATTTGCATGAAGAAGCTTTAAAAGAGGATAAATAGCGTAACAATATGCCACAATTGTTTTAAAAATAATGTGCTTGACTAGGGTCCTATAGAGGACTAAACTTTGTTCTCCAGTTTTGTAAAAAATCGAAAACATATAACATAAATTTTTTTTGACACATGTTCAGTCTAATGTCAACATTTACCTGTGCTAGAGAAGCTCCCTTTGAAGACGGGTTGGGAAGATTTTGCGTTTAATATATGTGCCACAATTTCTCATGTCACAACTTTACCACAGCTTTTCTTCTAACACTTTCGGAAATGCTATGCCGTATGGCATAGTCGCATTTCAGTGGCTCTTTTCGGACATAAAATGAAGGTATTGACTTTTTTTATACCTTTCATGAACATGAAATGGTATTATAACTTTGGTCCGATGTTTGTAAGGATGAGAAGAATAAGAGTCAGACCCGCCATTAAGTATACCGAAATGGTCAGGGAGACGAGCTGAGTTGATTTAGCCATGTCCGTCTGTCCGTCCGTCTGTCTGTTTGAACGCAAACGAGTCCCTCAATTTTAGAGATATCTCGATGAAATTTGGTATGGAGACGCCATTTTGTATTATATTAATCATTTGCCGGAACCAGTAAGATCGGACCAATACAACGCATAGCTCCCATACAATCGATTGTTCCGATAAATGGGTTTTGGCCTATAACTCTTGCAAACAAAAAGCTAAGAGAGCCAAATTTTGCAGGTTTAGTACATACCATATTTGTAACCTGTGTAGTGAAAATCACCCAGATCGGGCAAACAACACATATAGCTCCCATATAATCGATAGTTTCGATAAATGGGTTTTGGGCTATAAATTTTGCAGTTAAGAAGCTAGGAACGCAAAATTTTGCAAGGTTGGTACTTATTATAAATGTGATGTGTGTGATGAAAATCATACAGATCGGAGTAACATGACATATAGCTTCCATATAACCGATTTCTCCGATAAATGTGGTTTGGACATGTAGGACACTTAAAAAAGATATGCGTATTCATGAAAGGTATAAATTACTGGGAATGACCTAGGGAATGTTATAAAGTTCATCTGATCCATTTTTAAAATTATTGTCTGTCTGTTTGTCTGTTTGAACTTAAGGATATCGGAAACTAAGAAATGGACACACACACACACACAAATATACTGCTTGAAGCTTAGAAAGGGATCTGCACTTTGTTTTATCAAAATCGGACCACAAACAAAAAAGATATACTAATTTTAGGGAGGAACCTAAGAAATTTTTTTTCTTAAATAAATTTATATGAAGAAAAATTCACTTAGTTTGTCAAAAAAAAAAACTAAGCGTGCCTCTCTAAATTTTTTGTTTACTTTTTGTTTCAATGTCAGCTTAATCAAAAATCAATTGCATAGGTACACTGCCGCCCTATGTGGGTATCAGCATATCATACTAATCTACATATGTATATCTATACTATTATAAAAAATTCGAACTCGAAATTGTGTTAAAGCTTAACTGCCGATCCACTGGCCCGATTTTTTTCTTTCAAATTTTAATATATAATAATCAAGCCAGAATAGGATCATAGATACTTTTTTTTAAATAAAAATTTTATTAAAAACTTTTTTATGCACGCAATTTGAGTGTTTTATTGTAGCTACGATTGCTTAAGTTCGCTGCAAGCAGTGAGAGTAAAAAAAGCCACAATTAAAACACTCAATACATTTAGTAACTCAAAATTTATGTATGAGCATTTCGCGCATTTACCCAAAAATGGTTGAAGGCAGGGTTGGGAAATGAAATTTCCTGAATTGTACTAAATCCACTCAAAAATCGTACTTTTTTCGTTCAAATTGTACTAAATTTTTTTTTGTATGGATTCGCATATGTTGCCCTCTTAAGACCCCTGTACAGTTCTTCGTGAACGTGAGCGTGAATCTTTGGTGAGTATATGCAAAATCGTATTTTCACCATTTCATAGCTGTCAAAATAAGGAATCACAATCGAAATACTCACAGCTCTGTTTACAGTTTTTTTTGCGCGCGTGAACTAGAGGAAATAAACAAATAAATTGGAGCATAGGGCATAAAATATAGTAAATGTAAATAATTGAAAATATGTACATGTATACAATGTTGTTGTTTTACAATGTTTACACAAAAATTTTGCCAACTTCACTGCAGTAATTTTTTTTTAAACACTTGTGTGAATGCTTTGATTCACGCTCGAAAAGAATTCCAAATCAATTCTTTTGATCACTCACGCACATCTGTCAATTTGTTTCCATATTCACCAAAAACAGGGTTGAAATCCGATATTTGCCGTGGTGAATAAAAAACGGCAATGTTCACATGCGAATGAGTACGTTTCACAGTCAGATTGTAAAATAACCATTTTAAAGCATATTTAACACGTTTACTTAGTTTTAAATGCAATAATATTAAAGATATTTTAGTTATTTATCAACTATCACAGTTTTTTTTTGGAAAAAGAAAAAAAAATCAACATATTACACAAAAGAAAATTGCTCACGCTCACCCATGTTCACGCTTAAAAAGAACTGTAAATAGAGCTTTACTCATTTACTTTTTTTTCTTTAGTACCGAAATAAAAACACATTTGAAATAGGTTTTTCGTTTTATTTTCCTTAGTTCAATAAGAGTTTTTGAAAAACATAAATATTCTTTCCTCATTCATGAAACCTATTATTATTACATACTGGCTGACGAAGGGCATGGCCACAGCTTTAATTTTTCTTTCACTTTTCGATATTGCGGTTTATCTACACTATAATAAGCCTGTTTTTTTTTGACTGCGACTAAAATAAAACGGTCATCTGCAATTGCGCTTATTCCATTATGAACGCGCATTCCATTATGAATGCGATTAGCGCAGAAATTTCCGATTTAAATAAAAACACGGACTTTTATAGTTCACAATATAATTTCAGTATGTATCAATTAAAAAGTACAAAAGAAGATTAATAAAAAGGAATATGAAAAGTAGATTGATGACATTTGAATAGAGATGCCATATCGACATGCATATTGTTACTTGGGAGAATAATGAAATATATTCAACACGCCCTCTCAAGATGCAGGTCACCTCCAGTAGTAAAACCAAGTCCACTCAAGCATCTCTCATGACTTACTTTTGGTAGTGGTTTCGTCATACATCTGGCACCATATTTTGAGTTGATATGTGTTGCAGCTTCAAATGCTTAGCAGCGACTGTTTCACAAACAAAATGATGTTTAATGTCTATGTGCTTCGTGCGTGAATGAAACACTGCCCAAACATTGCGCTCCCTTGTTGTCGACAAAAATCGTTATGTCGATAAACTCTTCTAGGCCGAGTTCAGTTAATAAACTTCGTAAATAAATTGTCGATCGAGAGTACAACCTCCCCAATCAGCATCCGCGTAGCCAATAAGCGGACTATCAGTTTTACGAAACATCAATCCCTTGTGTGCCAAGCCAGCAAGATATCTAAGAACTCTCTTCGCAGCTAACCAATGACACATAGATGGGTTAGTAACGTACTGTGCTAACCGTGACACAGTGTTAGCAATGTCAGGTATCGTTGCCACTGACAAATACATCAAACCTCCGATCAACTCTCTATACTGATTTCCAGCGGCCAGCTTGTTTTTCGAATCTGGAAACTTTACATTTACATCGGAAGGCGTCATCACAGGATTGCAGTCCTCCATACCATACTGCTTCAACAGGTTCACTATGTAACCGGTTTGTCGCAAGTCAATATGGCCTGCAAATTGTTTAATTTCCAGTCCCAAACAATATTTCGCTTGACCCAAATCTTTTATTTCGAATTCTTGTAGAAGTTCGTGCTTAACGTTTTTAATACACTCCAAGCTGTTTGACGCAATCAGTAAGTCGTCAACGTACACCAACAATAAGCAAAATGCATTACTGATTGTACCAGAAAATTAACATGGTTCATTTTTCAAAGGTTCTAGACCTATTTCAGAAAGCTTTGTTCTGAGTTTTATATACCATTGACGGCCAGACTGCTTTAGCCCATATAATGCCCTTTTAAGCTTACACACGTTGCCTCCATTGTCTATAGCTATGCGGCACACTCCTGCATGGCTAGAAAAGCCACCACATACATGGAAAACATACGTTTCTAACCGCACAGCTCAAATCATTGACTTGGTTGGGCCAGCGACTTGGCTACACGTAGCCAGTGCTGATAACCCTGCGGATCTTGGAACAAGAGGCTGCAAACCCCTGCACCTTACAACCACCACACTATGGTGGAATGTCCCCAACTGGATGGTCGAATCACCTGACGCATGGCCAAAGCCGCCTGCGCGCATTATAATAGCCCCAGAAAGTAGAAGAATAGAAGGCTTTCATACAACGTTGGAGGATACAGACATCCTAGAGCGATTTTCGTCGTTCCCCCGAGCCTTAAGAGTAATAGCGTATATGTTTCAATTTGTAAATCGCTTAAAGAATAAGGTGAAAGGGATACCCAACAACGCAAGCTATGAGCTTACGCATCAAAACTTACAACGGGCAAAAATAGCCCTAATCGAGTGCACACAAACTCGCTATTACAGTAGTGAACGATCACTGTTAATGGCATCGAAGCCTACCGACAAAAAGAGCACACTATTAGTGCTTAACCCCTTTGTAGACTCTAAAGGACTGCTTCGGGCCAATGGCAGGCTTGCGAACTCCAGTCTGAGCTATAATGAGCGGCATCCAATCATAATACCGGAAAAATCCGCATTTGCCACAATCTTTATAAACTATCTTCACCTCTTAATGCTACACGCCGAGCACAGGCTAATGCAACAAATGATCGGACAAGAGTTTTATATTCCTCGACTAAAGCCTCTGATCAAAAAATCCATCTTTATGTGTAAAGTCTGTACGCTACACAAGCAAAAGATGCGCACGCAGATCATGGCAGCTCTACCACCCGAACGCTGCAATTATTCTATGCCTTTCACTATTACTGGTGTAGATTTTGCCGGGCCTTTCCAGCTAAAGGCCTCGATGTTAAGGTCTTCTACCACAATGAAAGGTTACGTGGCTGTTTTTGTATGCTTCACGACAAAAGCCGTACATTAAGAATTATATTCAGATCTGACAACGGCAGCTTTTCTCGCGGCATTTGCACGATTTGTCGGACGGCGAGGATTTCCCTCGAAAATCATGAGCGACAATGGCAAAACCTTTATCGGCGCCCAACGAGCTACCGAAAAGGAGTTCATACAGTTCGCCAAAGAAGTCTCGACGCACAGCATTGAAAAATGGAAGTGTCTATTTGCACATGACCGTATACGGATCCGTATTTTATGCGGTTTCCGTACAAAATGAACGGATCCGTATAAAATGTACGGAAGTGACCGTATTTTATACGGTCATGTGCAAATAGCCACAGCCGGGGCACCAATCGCTAATACACAACCAAAAATGTTGGGATATGTATCAGGAGACGCGCTTTGGTCCCAGGAGCATGAATATTTTTAGTAGTTTGTGAGCAAAGAGTGGCACGCGGAAGGACATTACCGTGGCGGTAGCCACGGCTATGGCAACCACCCGGAGTTGGAATGGCGTAGCCCAAAGGCCGCCTACGCGAAAAGTGTTCTGCACATAAAAAACATGGATCGGGCCCCTAAACCTGGGTCATTTTTCGGTTTTTCGCAAATATTTTCCAAAATATTGAAAATATTGGTTGAGCGGAGTTATATTCATGCTCCCGGGAACGAAACGCGTCTATTTTCACAAGACCGTATACGGATCCGTATTTTATACGGAAGTGACCGTATTTTATACGGTCATGTGCAAATAGCCACAGCCTTGAAAAATACGCACCTCAAGGAATTAATTGGCAATTTATTCCTCCAAGTGCCCCACATATGGGTGGACTATGGGAATCAGCGGCTAAAAGCTTTAAATCGCATTTAAAAAAAAACCGCTGGCAATCATAAATTTACATTTGAAGAGTTCACTACGTTACTCATTCGAGTTGAAGCCGTTTTAAACTCACGGCCACTATCATCACTCTCGCAAGATCCCTCCGACTTTACAGCCCTCACCCCTGGGCATTTTCTTAGAGGAGCGCCACTTCTGGCCATACCAGAACAGAACGTGGACTCACTCTCCCTCATAAATCGATGGGCACGGATCAAAATCCTCCATCATGAGTTTAGCCACCGATGGAAGGAAGAATATCTTAAAGACCTTCACAAACGATATCGGTGGAAAAATACTCAAGAAGCACCTCAATTAGGAGCATGCGTCTTAATTCATGACGAATGTCTACCTCCTACCGAATGGCGGCTAGCCCGCATCGAAAAGGTACATTACGGTTCCGACGGTCACATCCGAGTAGTTGATCTACGTACGCAAAACGGCAAACTAACTCGACCGCTCGTAAAACTTTGCTTTCTACCAACCGAGTCTAATACCGCTAATACCGATCGCGCAAATAACTTATAAATAATATAAGATCAAATACGGTCGCCTAGGCCTGAGCCAGAAGGTGGGTTTTCCAAGCGAAAATGAGGAAGCCAATCGCGCGCCATGCCTCAGAGCCAACAGTGCTCGCCACCAATAAATCCATATAGGGTGTCACAGGTGTTCCGCACCTCCCGTTCTCTAAAGAACAAAAAGAATTTAACATTTGCACAACACGGTCATCAGAACCGGAGCCAAATGATTTAATAAATACCTTTTGAGCAATACGGTCGCCTAGGCCTGAGCCAGAAGGTGGTTTTTCATACCGAAAATGAGGAAGCCAATCGCGCCATGCCTCAGAGCCAACAGTGCTCGCCACCAATAATACATATATACTCTCTCGTTCTCCAAAGAACATTTTAGGCAAACATGGTCGTCAGAACCTGAGCCAAATGAATAAATACCTTTTGAGCAAAACGGTCACATAGCACCTGAGCCAAATAATAAAATAAAATAAAAAATAATAATAACTTTAAAAAACAACTCGACTTCTCTAAAGCTTAGACATGGTAATTCGAGCCGTAATGGGTGAAGAAGAAAAGCCTCAAGGCAGCCCAGCTGAAAGCACCCGTTCAAAACAGGGTGCAAAGCAAAAAAAGGGCAAAGATTTTTCAGCTGCAAAATTCATTGCAGAAAGTGACAGTATCATAAGATACTGCACAAGGTTTTCCTCAATTGCTATAGAGGAAAATACAGAATCGGTTCTTGAAGTGAAAGAAAAATCACTTGATAGATTTTGGACACGGCTCCAAGCGGCATATGACGCAATCATCGAAACAGATGATTTAGAATTGCCCGAAAATTTCAAAAACTCGGCATATTTAAAATATGAACACTGCTTAGACCAATATGAAGAAACAAAGGCTATTATCTCCGATCAATTAAAACTTCTTAAGCCTATAACTGCACCTACTCCACCCCAGCGAGTAGAGCTGCCCCAAAGACAAATACAAGAAGCAAGCTCCGGCATATACCTTAAAGTGCCGGCCTGTGATACTGAAGTATTTCATGGGGGTTATGAGCAATGGCCGTCGTTCCGAGACATGTTCTCAGCCGTTTACATAAACCACCCAAAGCTATCACAAGCGCAAAAATTATACCATTTGCGAAATAAAACAAAAGGTCAAGCAGGAATAATAGTAAAACAGTTCGCACCTAACGATGACAATTTTAATCTGGCTTGGGAAGCGTTAAAAGCTAGATATGAAAATGAAGAGTCTTGGTCGATAAACAAATAACGACCTTAATGAATTTACCAAAAATTGAAAAAGAAACAAGTGAGGAATTTCTGAAGTTACAGTCGACAGTAACAAACTGTTTATCGGTTCTAGCAACCCAAAACGTCCCCACTGAAAACTGGGACCCCATTCTGGTCAATATCTGTGCTGCCACATTACCAGAAAAATCCTTAATCTTATGGTAGCAATCGCTCTCATCTCGAAAAAAATGCCCAACGTGGCAACAAATGAAAGATTTTCTCACCACCCAGTTCGAAATTGCAGAACAGGTAGGCACAAAAGAACCAAAGCCGAAAAATGCAAATGAAGACAAAAATAAAAGCTTCTTTAAACCCCAAGCCAGTAATTATAACTCCCATAACAGGAGCAAATATAACTCACACAACACGAGTTTCAACAAATCTCAGTCGTTCACATCTGAACAATATAGAAATATGTCATGCGAACTGAGCAGCGGAGGGCATCAACTAAGATCTTGCGAGAAATTTAACATGTCTAAGCTTTAGAGGAGTTACTATTATTTTTTTATTTTATTTATTATTTGGCTCAGGTGCTAAGTGACCGTTTTGCTCAAATTGGATTTATTCATTTGGCTCAGATGCTGACGCCCATGTTTGCCTAAATGTAAAAATTGTTGTTCTTTAGAGAACGGGAGGTGCGGGACACCTGTGACACCCTGTATGTATTTATTGGTGGCGAGCACTGTTGGCTCTGAGGCATGGCGCGATTGGCTTCCTCATTTTCGCTTGGAAAAACCACACTTTGGCTTTCCAAAACATAAACTATATCTTCGAAATATTTTATAAGCTGATGGCGAATTACAATAGCATGCCATGCAAATAAAATAAACGAATGAAATAACCGTAGCTTATGTATGTATGTCGCTTAAACACCTCTTCATCGAGAGGGCCATTGAGGTATGCTGTAACCACGTCGAACTGCCAAACCTTAAGGTCAAAATGCGTTGATAATGCTAACATCAGTCGGACGGTCTCCAACCTCGCGACGGGTGCAAATGTCTCATTATAATTGACACCGTACTTTTGACCATAGGCCTTAGCTACAAGTCGTGCTTTACTACGCTCGACTTTTCCTTCGTTTCCATACTTGTTTGTAAGCGTAAATCGACATCCCACAATGTTTTTGTTACTATCAGACTTCACAATCTCAAACGTGTCATTTTTAAGAATACTAATGATCTCACCCTCAATAGCATGTTTCCATTGATCCCGCTAGGGACCATTCAAAGCGCACCTCGTGTCAATTTCGGCTATTCCAGTAAATACATCATCACTTAGATCATCAACTTGATCATCTGGCAACCCACCATCTAAAACTTGTGGTAGTATGTTACTCTCCTGTGAGTTGCGAGAATTAAACAATTTACGTGGACGCCCTCTGCGGCCAGTACGAATAAGCCTTGGTCTTCCAGCTGTCCTAATTGATTCCGGCTCGACATCGTTAACGGAGTCAAATTTAGAGCCAAACTCATTTACGCAATTATCTTCTTGCAATTTCGGAGGGGAAAATTCAACAACCTTTTGTACATCATTATCAATGCTCCGTTCCCTGTTAGACAGTAACAACTCGTCATCCACCCCCGATTGTGGTAACTGTGGTAGATCCATTTCTAAAAACTTTACATCTCGGGCATAAATTATTTGATGACTGTTAGGAACCCATACACGATAACCCTTTCTATCTCGCGGATATCCAACGAATATTCCTTGCACAGCCCTAGGAGCAAGTTTATTTTTACCTGGATTTTTATCGAGCACCATTACTTTTGATCCAAAAATATTCATGTGTGTAAGTTGGGGTTTGTTCCCGTTTAATTTTTCAAAAGGTGTTTTCCATTTTATACTAGTCGATGGGCATCTGTTACGAATGTAAGCTGCGGTTGCTACAGCTTCCGCCCAAAATGATTTACCTAGGCCAGATTGTACTAAAAGACACCTAGACATGTCCAGCAATGTCCGATTCATCCTTTCGGAGAGCCCATTCTGCTCAGGAGTTCGTGAGACACTCAACCTCCTCAAAATACCATTATCTAAGAGATATTGATCGAACTCTTTATTACAGTATTCAGTTCCATTGTCGGATTGTAAAAACTTTATTTATAAAGTTTGAACGCTTTTAAAACATCTGATTTCTGCCGTAAGAAATAAGCTTCACACCACCTTGAGTGGTCGTCTATAAACGTGACGAAATACCTCGACCGGCCAATCGACTCTTCTCTAAAGGGTGCAACTACATCGGAGTGCACGATTTTTAACAGCTCCTCACAAGGTTCACGTTTCTTATTAAATGGTAAGGCAGTCATTTTGCCCTTCAAACAAGTTTCACAATTCGATAGCTAACATCCATTTTCGGAAGTACCCCTTCATTAACTAGCTTCACTAAGTCCTTGGAATTAAGATGACCTAACCGGCAATGCCATTTATATAACTCAGAGCACCTAACTTCAGCGATTGCACATTCGCTACTTTCACGAACAAAGAACAAATCACCTTTTCGATCTGCGACCACCATTTTCATCACTGACATATGCCCCATTCTTGTGAAAAGTTACTTTATGGCCTTTATCTGTGATTTTCGCCACAGATATCAAGCTTGTTCGCAAGTCCGGCACATATAAAGTATTGTTGAACTCAATGCGGCCACCTTTATCAGCTATAGCCAACTGAACTTTTCCCTTGCCTTGGACTTCTGCACAAGCTTGGCTAGCGAGATTTATTTTTGCCCTTGTGGATCTGTCTATCGATGAAAAATTTTTAATATTACCACATAAATGCGCCGTACATCCACTATCAAGAACCCAATCGTGCTTCACTCTTAAACTACGCTCACCTCTCAATGTGCTCTCAGTAGCAGTATAACACGCTGCATACGATTCATTAATTTCCTGATGTTTTTGCTACGCACGATTCGCACTATCACCTTTATTTGCTTTACAAGCGGGTAAATGGACTCCAATTTGAGCCACACGTCTCGCGAAGTATCGCAGCCTCGAACTTGTTTTAGTTCTGAAGGTTGAATAGAGAGAACTAAATCGGCCTTAGCCTTTTTATCATTTTTCAACCATACGGCTTTCGCAGCAGCATCAGTATCTGCCGGTTTAACGCACGCACCATTGACTGTGAGGACCCCAAAACCACCGGTTTTGGAGCCCCACACGCGGACACACTCGTCCCGACTTCACAAGTTTATACTTTAAATTTTGAATTTATAAAAAAATATATATTGAATTTTTGAACTTATAAAAAAAAATATATTTTTATGAACACCCTAATGTACATATTTGCATACATATTTATACATATAAATAACCCACCTTTATACCAAATTGAATTCCGGGGTATACATTTTATAAATATATATAAAAATTATGAACGCCCTAATATGCACATTTCTTATGAACATATTTTACTAAGTTTGCAAAAAAAAATAGATGAGCCGCTAATCAAGCGACAGATTTTGGTCTCGATGAGATATGTACACAAACAAATGCAAGCCGGCATTCCAGCATGAAAAAAGGGTCGGTCAGCCAACTCAGGGCAGCGGTGCTTTGTTAACAATCGTACATACAAATCTACAAACCAAGCAGTGAGGCTACTGAGGCTGGCGATGCGAGCGGACATCGCACAAAGAGGAGATGAAAAAAGCATTGGTAGCATAGCTAAAGCAACAGCTGACCAAATACAATGTGGGCGTTCCAGGTGAAAGCTAAGTTAAGAAATAATGCGCAAAGAATATATATGTATATGTAAATTCACAGGCAAAACATGTAAAAAAGGAAATACTGTTAAGAATAACTAAGATATATATAAATGTTGTATATCCACGCTAGCAATTCATGTAAATAATGGAATATATAGAATAAGGATATTTTTTCTAATTTAACTGTCCACCTGTGCGCGGAAAAGTATAAAAAGCCGAGCACTTTGCTCAGTAGGGTCAGACGTTATGTAGGCATAGTAGCTTGTTGACGCCTTGTTCAACAGTGAAGGAACTCCTGGGATTTGCAAGCTCATGAGTTTCAAAATTATATACAGTGGTGGTTTCCTACCTCCGCTGTCCGAAAGTTAGTGGTGGTTTAATACCTCCGCGGCTTTTACTAGCTTATTTCCGAAGATTAGTGGTGGTTTCCTACCTCCGCAGTCTTTAAGAGCGCAGGAATATTTTACGTTATATACGACGGTGGTTTCCTACCTCCGCCGTCTAGAAGATAAGCGGTGGTTTGCTAACTCCGCTATCTTAGCATAAGGGATTGGATTCTAATTAATAAACTGAATTTTTATATATTTGTAAACGAAAACCAGGGGTTTTCTCTTTAAAAGGAGACGTTAGGGATTTCTCTAATCCACAAGAACCCTGGGCGGACTGAGCTTAACCCCGTCTTAAAGGAAAAGTCCGTCACATGACATAATCCTATAAATCATTTTTAGTAAGCAAAGCTGGAGTTGGTAAGGCAGTTTGCAAAATGAATGGAAACTTCTTCGAAGTACTGATTTTATCAGCCACTATTTCTTAGTTGCAGATAAAGTTGTGCGCTTAGCGGTCCATACAAATATTAAGCGCAAGCGCAGACGCAGGTAAAAAAACACGGCTAATAAAACTCGAGAAAAGTTGTGTCTGTATATTGGGAATTTCTTTGAAAAAATTACTGGGGATGACTTGGGAAATGTTTAAGCACAACTAAAAAGTCAAATGGAAAGGAGATGACTAAATGTCTAAGTTAGACTATTAAAAAACGCCTTTACTTTAGTTGGTTGCCGTAGACATAAACGGGATAGAGTGGGAAAAAAAATATTGCCTGTAAATTGCCTTCTCAAGTGAGGGTATCAGAATTTTATGAACTACTTACATCCCGAGCAACGCCGGGTTCCCTGCTAGTATAATAATAAAAAAACATTAGTTTTTTGACTACTTTTGGTATACAGTTTTATAGAAAATGATTCTCCTAAACAGGACTAAAAAAATTAGGACGATAGGGCAATTGAGTAAGGCCCTACGATTTTTTTCATTTCATACCATGCCATATGGCATAGATGTTACCCAACGGAAATAAAAAAATGCATTTGATGAAATAAAATCGCAGCGAGTATAATAATAAAAAAACATGAGTTTTTTGATTACTTTTGGTATACAGTTTTATAGAAAATGATTCTCCTAAACAGGACTAAAAAAATTAAGATGATAGGGCAATTGAGTAAGGCCCTACGATTTTTTTCATTTCATACCATGCCATATGGCATAGATGTTACCCAACGGAAATAAAAAAATGCATTTGATGAAATAAAATCGCAGCGAGTGCATTTATTTTGATACATAATTTCTACAGCAATATCTCATCCGTTCCATAAAGGCTGAAGTCTATAGACGTTTTTTATGAAGCTTTGTTATATATATTTACCTTTGTATGATATTACCATGTCTCATAAGCTAAACAAAGATCAAATTAAAAATATCCTTGTTAATTTTGAAGACTCGGATTTATCTCATCTCGAAAATGACAATAATGAGAATGAAAATGATGTTCTGAATACTTTACTGGAAAGCTTAAATGATAACAGTAATAATTCTTTTTTGATCGAGGAATTAACAAACCAAGATGGAAATAACCATTTATTTGAGAGCAATTTAGATGCCGTAGATGACATGCTGTTTCTAGATGAATCTACGAATCCAAAATTTCATAAAATAAATAGTTTCAGGAGGGCAAAGAGGTCATGGAATGCTCCAAGCTCAGATTTTTCTGTAGTTCATCTAAAACACGATCTAGAAGCTCCAGTTTCATATTTTTTAAAATACTTGCCTCCGACTTCATTGACACCATTGCTCAGGCCACAAATCAAACCTCACTTTGAAATAGCGGAAACGTAATTAACGTTACAAGAGAAGAAATTCTGAGATTAATAGGTTTACAAATTGTAATTGGAACGATCGGATTTCCCAGATTATCGATGTACTGGAATAAAACCACATAAATACCGGCATTTCGTCAAAATATGGCAAAAACCGGTTTCATTTGATACGCAATAATCTCCAGTTTAGTGTAGAGGAGAATACAAATGACAAGCTTTACAGAGTTCGGCATATTAAAGCGTTTTTAAAGAGATCTTATGAAATTCCGAAAGACTGTGACGAAATGATGGTTCCTTGCAAAGCAAAAACTGGATTGAAACAGTATATGCCCAAAAAGCCCATTAAATGGGGAATAAAAGTGTTTTGCCTATGTAGCTCGAATGGAATTGTATATGATCTCGAAATATACCAAGGAAAAAATACTATTGTTGGGGTGTGATACACCTCTGCAAAACCATTCCAGAAAATGTAAATCATAAAATATTCTTCGATAATTACTTTACCACTCTTAATTTATTAATATATTTGCGGGAAAAGGGAATGTGGGCAACAGGCACCATACGTGGAAATATAACTGGAAAAGCTCCACTAGCTACAGATAAAGAGTTGAAGAGATTAGGAAGGGGTAGATATGATTATTGTATTGAAAGAAACCAAAATATTTGTGTTCAATTAGCTTCAACTATTTGCAGTGCCAGAGAAACAAAAGAGGTTACCAGATTTAGTGCTGAACCCAAGAAGAAAATTGCTGTTCCACAACCTAATATTGTAGGTGTATATAATAAATACATGGGAGGAGTTGACAAGATGGATTTTTTAATATCGTTGTATCGAATTTCTATACGAAGCAGAGAGTGGACGCTAAAACTATTTGACCATTTTATTGATTTAGCTGTGTGCAACTTTTGGCTGGAATATCGCATTGATTGCGACAAGAACAATATAAGAAAAAAAGATCAAATGGATTTACACGCGTTCCGAAATGATGTAGCTGAGGGGTTGTTATCACTCGGCTGCAAGCGTTTCCAGAAAACGGGGAAGACCCAGACAAATAGGGGATGAGGACCTTCCCGACAAGCCATCAACTTCACGACCTAGGCTATGATATGAAAGAAATCGTTCGTTTTCAATTCGTTTCGACGGAATTGATCATTAGGTGCCGCACATAACTGTAAGACGTGTCTGTAAAGCGGAAGGATGCAAGGGATATTCTAGATACACGTGTTCCACATGCAACGTCCATTTATGTATTCCAAATGGTACAAAAGACTGTTTCAGAGAATACCATACAAAATGATGTAAGTTATACTTTTTAAAAATATTAGTACAATTATTAATTAATTTCTTATTTTTTTTATTTTTAAGGCGGAGGCAGTCCATGGATTTTGAGCTGAATTCACCTTGGATACACATTAAATGTTTTTTACTTTTATTTTCTATATATTTTTGTTATGTATGTGAATTATTAAAACAATGTATCAACTTTGTACTTATATATTTTAAGTTTTAAAATAAAAACGTAATTTATTTAAATCTGTAGTATCTATACATTACAGAAATTTTCAAATTTTATGTTTATGTGGCATAATTTGTGTATTTCACACATAAAACCTCTGAAACTAAGTACATTCAATGCCATACGGCATGGTCTCAAAAAATCACTTTAGGAACAAAAATTTTGAAATGTTCTTTTTGATTCCTCATAAGGATGGCTTAAATAGTAAGAAAAACTAAAAAACAGATTTTTAGGGCCACAAACGAAAAAGAAGTTTCGAAAGGGCTAAACTAGGTGTAATTTTTCCTTGAAAATTATAACACATATAGACCTTGGTGACATACATCTAATTTCTAACGGAAGTCCAAAAATATTAAGCCATATCAAAATGAGAATAGATTAAACATAAATTGTCACAACCCCAAAATGTCACAACTTTTTTTTCTACTGGTTTTGATACAGCAACAACTGTTATTTAGTGTTAATACATGAATAAACTGATTGTGGAGCATATTTTTCACATATATACATACATGGCCTAATGTTAAAAAAAAACACAAAAAAATACAATAATTTTTGTTTCAGTTTCCAGCAAATACATATGTGTTCTCATAAGGGGTTAATAGTTTATATATGAAACTGAATAATTTACTTGCGTTCAAAGCAGTGTATGTAATAGTTATAGCAAAACTATACATTTTCGATATAGAATGCATTTTTTCGATATTTGAATAAGTATGGGTACAGTGGGCTTTAATGGGTTAAGTTGTAGCGCAATGTGAAACAGGGGCTATTTCTTATACCCCATTTACACTGTATACACTTTCAAAAGTTATTTATCGTAACATTGACATTTCACAAAAAGTCGATGTGAATTATATCAGTTTCCAAGGAATCGGCCATTTGCGATTTTGGTACTTTTCAAAATATAGATTTGCAGAGTAAGGTGTTACTAATTATTAATTACTAGATGGACCCGTGCGCGCCTTGCGCAAAGAACTTCACCACTACCCTCAGCGACATCTACAACCCAGTAGATAAAGTATCTAATTCACAATGGCGTTGCAGTACAAACTGATTATTTTGTGCATTCACAATGGTTTATTTAAACAAATTAATTTTTATAAAATACGCTTAAACAAAAGCACTGCTGTAATTAATAACACCTTTAAAACGATACCTTATTTATTAGTGTTGGTTCGAAATGGGGCACAAAATTAGGAGCAAGCACAAAAAGGCCTTTCAGAAATAATATATATGATGTTTTTGAATGCTATGCAAAGCATCACTCGTGAAAAGGTAGTTCAAGTAAAAATATTAAATAAATGGTATTACGATAAGCTATCAAATTTGAATAAACATAAATTTGACATAGGTACATCTTCTATACATCTTATAAAATAAAGTCCCTAAAATCCGTTGTAATGAATTGGCTTCACACAGAATGCTCCGATTTGAAAACGGTTTTTTGCATTTTGTAGCTTAGCAATAGGAGAAGGTTATTTTCAAAAAAATTTTTTTAAATCTTTATCAGGTGCGTGGCCATATGCCAAAAACTGGTAAAAAATCATAAATTTGTGTTTGAAACTGCTACACATCAAACACTAATGAATGGATTGAAATATTTCTTTTATGCAGTAAAACTCTGAAAATATTTCTTGCGTTCTGCATCAAAAGGTATAATTGATTTCTTTCTAAAATAACCCAAATCTTTTAAACAAAAGTTGTTCTTTTTCAAAAAAAAGCTGTTTGGGTGTGTGTTCGCTGTACGCCAGATGAACAAACTTGCTTTGAGAGGGAGTACGCACCAAGCATACATACATATGTATGTACATCCATACATAAATGTGTGTCGTATGCCTTTTCATGCCTTTTCATGCTTTTAATAGTAGGCCGTTGCAAATACAAAAAAAAAATTGAGTGCAATGTAAGTAATCGCATTCGTTCTTTATCACGTGTTTTATAGAAAAAATAAATTTGTGTTTGAAACTATTCGTTCTTTATCACGTGTTTTATAGAAAAAATAAATTTGTGTTTCAAACTATTCTTTCTTTATCACGTGTTTTATAGAAAAAATTGTTAAACTTTGCAAACAAAAAAGTAAGTACATACACATTTTACAATTTACATTAAATTTTCAGAAATATTGTTTAAAACACTAAAGAGGCTTCCGAAAAAAATACAGTAGGTAACTAATATTGTTTATGCACATTTTGTAAATAATAACAGAGACATCGCAATAATGCCATAACGAAGGCGGACTTCAGATCCCAGTGTTTTACACATGGCCAATTGTATGTTGCGTTATCCCGTGTAACAAATAAAGAAAACTTATATGTTTTAGCTCCCTATGGCAAAGCTGCGAACATTGTATACAATGAAATTTTATAAAAATGTAAATAAAAACTAAGTTAACTATTAATATGTATGTATGTACATATATATAGATTTTTATTGAACTTCATTTGTTTCTGGGTGAGGCCATCTCAAGTGAGCTCGCATTTACATAGTGTTCGAATAACCAAAAAAAAAATTTCACATTAAAGCCTTATAAAAGGATAGGAAATCCTGTTAATTTTTTTCTCAAAATTTGTTACCGTTAAATATTTATAACCAATTGAATTTTGTCGCATTAAATCGGTCAAAAATTGTTTTCTCAGAAACTACTGAACCGATTTTAATAATTTTTTTTTTGACATTTATAAAACAATGCACTTTAATTTTGAATTTTTTTTTTTATATACAATCAAATTTTTTTTTGTTAAATAACATTAATTGTTATAAACAAATTATTATATAACTAACTTGTGCGCCTCTGAAAAAAAATTAAATAACATTAAATTATGTGGTATTCAATTATATTTTTATTTCTGAAAAAAAAAATGGGGGCCCAGCAATAGTTTCCTTATAATAACGTTATATGTGCAAGTGCATTCGCTGCTTCCCATACTACACTTCGCATATTATGAAAATTTTTCTATACTTCTTATTACGTTTATCTTGTCAGTAGCTGAAATATGGTGATTGCTTACATGTTATTTTTTTGATGACTATAAATAATATATATATATTAAAAAAAAAAAAAAAAAAAAAAAATTTCATAATATGCGAAGTGTAGTATGAGAAGCAGCGAATGCACTTGCACATATAACGTTATTATAAGGAAACTATTGCTGGGCCCCCATTTTTTTTTTCAGAAATAAAAATATAATTGAATACCACATAATTTAATGTTATTTAATTTTTTTTCAGAGGCGCACAAGTTAGTTATATAATAATTTGTTTATAACAATTAATGTTATTTAACAAAAAAAAATTTGATTGTATATAAAAAAAAAATTCAAAATTAAAGTGCATTGTTTTATAAATTTCAAAAAAAAAATTATTAAAATCGGTTTAGTAGTTTCTGAGAAAACAATTTTTGATCGATTTAATGCGACAAAATTCAATTGGTTATAAATATTTAACGGTAACAAATTTTGAGAAAAAAATTAACAGGACTTCCTATCCTTTTATAAGGCTTTAATGTGAAAATTTTTTTTTTTGGTTATTCGAACACTTGGTAAATGCAATGCTCACTTGAGATGGCCTCACCCTTCTGCATTGTGTTTATTTACTTAGACGAAGAAATTACTTTTTTTATTTATAACGATAACGATGTTTCAAAAAATTTTAGCCTATGTGAAACAAGGTGCGGGTTGCTAGTATACATATAAATGGACCCAAGTGTCGGCAGATTGGAACGAATACAGAAACATAAAAAAGAATGCAAAAAGCTGGTAAAAATTAAGAGAGAATATTGATATCAACACACAGAATAGTAAAACTATGTGGAAATATCTGAAACAGACTATAAATATGGTGAAGGAAAACTATTCCATCAAAAAACTGATGATAAACGGTCATTTATACTGTGATGAAGCAGAAATAGCGAACAAACTAAATAAATATTTTGTAGATAGTATTTCAGTTATTTGCAATAACATAGATGTAGTTGAAAGAAGCGGACATATGTACATATTAGAGCTTGTCAGTTAGTTTAAATCCAAGAGGGGTGGAAAAAATCTACTGTCTGATGGGATAGTTAAGGATTCAATTCCTTATTAAGGAATTATTACCCCTAAGGCTCTGTTCTTGCTCTAATATTGTTCAATATTTATATAAATGATATTAATACAATCTTGAAATTCAGTTCAATTAAATTATTTGCCGGTGATGCACTAATTTCGTAAGAGTAATGAAAAGGAGATAAGAGAAAGGTTACAAAATGACTTAAATGCTCTTTACCGTTCAAAAATTAATAAAAAAAACTAAATATATTCTGATAACCAGAAAGAACATTACTAATGTTGAAATCATCAAAAAAATAATAATACAGAAATTGAGAACGTACAGACGATTAAATACTTGGGTATTACAATCGATTGTAAATTGAAATTTAATGCTCGTATTGATTACACAGTAAATAAATTAGCAACAAAATTGTGGTTTATACAAAGGACATGTAAAATTTTTAGTTATTATTACAAAGAAAAAGTTTATAGATCTATAGTGGATCCATATTTTATATGAGCCGGTTATTTTGAAAGTGGTTCAAGTCCATTTGTTCTTGAACTGAGATATTTAAGGGTTTGCGTTTGCATTGTTTCAAAAATATTGTTAACAGGTATCAAGTTGTTTTCATGGCTTTGCGGCCGTAAACATGTTAGAATATATAATGTAATACGTTTTATAAACTTTACTAGAAAAATAAGATGTATTTCAGAACCTCGAGTGGACTTAAACCACTTTCAAAATTAATAAAATCACTTTTTTGTTTATCAAAAGGAATATAAGTAGACTTCGTGTTCTTTACTTAAAATTACTCCACTATCTTTATATGAGTAAAATAAAATTGATTGTAAGTCAATTATTTTACTTAAAATTACTCCACTATCTTTATATGAGTAAAATAAAATTATTACATGGGTTTGACAAGCAAACAACATACTTTCACAATAACATTAGTCAAATTACCCAAGGGAATTGATACTACTTTGATGAAATTAAATAATAGAAATTGTAAATACCTTATTTTTAATGCAGATGAATGTAATACTTAAATGCCATTAACCGGCTGAACAGTTTTAACCTACCAACAAAGCTGTTGAGTTTTATTGGGGACTTTTTATGTTGCGGATCCCATACCCAGCGCACAATTTGAAGTAGGAATTAGCAAAAGGAATATGCCTGTCGGACAGCGCCAGCAGGTTGAATCGTGGTAACAACATTCGATTTACCCGGCAAACAAATATCTTGGAAACTTTTACACCCGTTTGGTATTCTGCCGGCTCAAGTTGCAGTTCAATTTCGTAACCACCGAAAGAGGTGGTAACGCCAAGTAACCGCGACAAATTGCACGTGTTTTGTAAATATTTTTTTGGACAGAAAATAGCACAAATTTTATACACATACTAGTTCAGAAGAATTAATAAACAATATATGTAAGCACTTTTTTACGTGATGTTTCGTGCGCGTTTGCCTTTTATTCTCTTTTGCGCATTGTTTGTTTTTGACATCGCGCTTCAGTGGACTTAAACCACTTTCGTTTTTCAGTGGACTTAAACCACTTTCAAAATAAATTTTTTGTTCGTTTCGGTAACTAGCCAATTTTCAAGTGCCCCAAATCATAGCGATTTTAATAATATTAGACTTAAATTGTTTATAAAAGAAAAGATTGTGTATGGCTGTGACTATTGTCATCATTAACTCAATTTTTTTAAACATGGACTTGAACCACTTTCAAAATAACCGGCTCATATATTGCTCTAGAATCTTCTTCATAATGAAAGACTCGCATATTGCAAGACTGCTGAAAATGCAGAACAAAGTTATGCGCTTTATTCTATACAAAAGATATGCTTCTTAATTTAAATTCGATGAGTGTGAAACAACAAATTTATTTTTATACTATGAAATTTATTTACAATATAAAAAACGGAAATTTGCCAGATTATCTAAGAACAAGTATTAAATTTAACTAAGAGGTTCATGACAGGAATATAACACGGAGAAATGATTTCAAGCTACCTCATTATAGATACAACTGAATCGGAAAAAAATAGCCTTCAAAATGCTTTAATGAGCTACCAGAAAGTATTCAACGTATTAGAGACAGACAATCTGCCCTGAAAGCCCTATCCTCCTTGGAGATAAAGTCACGCTTGGTTTTGGAGTGTGTAGAAAGGATACACCGCCTGGCGTCGTGCAATAACGTCTGACTGGCCTGGGTTTCAGCCCACAGAGGGGTGGATGGCAACGAACGGGCGGATCGACTGGCAAGAGAAGCAGCAGCAACGAGACCCATTCGTCCAGAGACGTTTTTGGCAATAGGGTCCCACTCTATCAAGGATTGCAGAATGAGGAAAAGGTACTGGCAGCAGACGGCCGGGCTGCGCCAGGCAAAGCCATGATGGGGGACTATTATTCTAAGAGTTGTAGAGAATTAATAACTTAGAGAGCGAGGATATGGATCCCGCGTATGAAAATCGACAGTGGGACGCTGATCAAATACCTTCAGGTTCACAACTGCGAGGCTCCTATGAATGATTGGGTGGCCATAAAGGCAGAGGCATCTCAGCGGAATAGCCTCTCATTTTTCCTCCTCATTAACGAAGAGAGTATTGGGCCGCTGGAGAAGGCGAAATTCGCCTTGCGATTCAGCATAGGTGGGGCCAACCACACGTAGGTGGCGTAGGACAAGCTCTTCGTTTTCCTGGTGGAGGAAAACGTGGACATCACCTTGTTCAGGAACCCTGGGTGTTTAACAGCAATGTACAAGATCTCTCTATAAAGGGCTCTAACAACATGCGTTCTGCTAGCACGGCGTGGGTCGGGTTTGGACTCAACGGCATGGATATAGAGGTGTGAGAGTCCCACCACGCTAACTTTCTGTAGCAATATTCATTGGTTAGTTCACGAGCTGTTGTTCACTTTCGTTAAAAATATACACACAAAAAATTAACAAAGAAAAGTTTTTGTAAATATTGAAAAATCTATATTCATACTGAACGTACCATGATAAAAATATTTGAAGGTAGTTTCACTCAAAATTTTTTGACACTAACCGTGTTCGCCAAGAGGGCGTGTTGTTGCCACATTTGAATTATTGGTTGTTATTAAATTTGGAAATTTTGCAACATTTTATTGGGTATTTTTTTTTTATATAAAAATGTGTAGTTATTCGCAAAATGAAATATATAACATATGTAATTAAACTGCAAAATTTTCTGAGGTAATTATGAGCAGCGGTTTAGCATGCAAATATAGATATTAAAAAAAAAATTGGCTTTGGTATTTGTTTAATTTACGAGACAACTGCTAAGACACGTCCAAAATTATCCAGAAAGGTGTCAAAATACGCTGTTTCACCTAGGTATCAATGACCCGAAATCGAAATTTAAATTTTTTGTGTCAGTGAAAAGTTATTAGCAAGAAGCCAAAAAATGAGCCAGGTCAAATCCTGATTTGGGGGCCCGATCCATGTTTTTTATGTACCGAACACCTTTCCTTCGGCCTCCACGCGCTAAAAAAGTAACCCTCAGCCGGTCCAACACCAGCTACGCGATCCCAATTATTTTTCGTAATTGTAAGGTCCACATGAAAATGGCAGAAAGAAAGAACTTTAAGTGCAAATATCTTTTCACAAAAACAAAAATTCAAAAATCTGCTTACGGATTATAGTTACTGAGGTCAAAACGCGTCTTTTGGTCGTGTTTTAGCAGTTGTCTACTAAGGGAAACAAATACCGAAGAAAATGATTTGATTTCTTTTCATTTAACTATAGGAAAAATGGTGGATTTTTTTTTTAAAGAACTGGTAGTACGAAAAGTACGGAACACGATTTCTGTCAGATGGCTAATCAAACGGGGAAGAAGAAGAAGTGGAACTACCTTCAAATATTTCTGCCATGGAACGTACTAGAATTTAATTGAACAAAAAAGGAAAACACTTGAGAGTACAATTTTGAAGCGTAAAACCAAAAAAAATATTGGCAAAGATCGGTTCGATTTTTTTTGCATCAGGGGCACATGGCGATTATGATCAGGTATTTGGATAATTTCAAGTATTTTTGCCGAAGAAACTACCTATAGCTCTAACATGAATTTCGAGCTAGCAGTTTTTTCGATAAAGTTATTCACTTGATTCAAAACCGTGTTGAAAACTAACAAAAATCATTCTCTATATGCATCTGGGGGTTTTTGGGGTCGGGGAATCCATTTCCGGTATTAATTTTTTCTTTTGACGTCCGCTAGAGGGCGCTTTCCCTGTCTTCTTGGTTTGATCCTGAATCCTTTTTTTCCAAAATCGATAATATGTTCCAGAAATCTATGAAATTTAACTTTCTTATAATGCAATTACAATTACTAAACAGCTCAGCGTGAAAATTAAGGTATAGGGAGGTGCATTTAAACAAAATTATGTCGATATTATATCTATATATATAAAAATGGTGGGAAAAAATGTATAGTAACTCATCAATTGAGAACGGTTGGACCGATTTGGCTCACATTTTTTTCAGTTCTTTGTAATTACTAGGAGAAGGTTTTTACGAAATAAAATTTGGTCCATCCGTTCTCAATTGATGAATCACTATAAATTTTTTACACCATTTGACAAAGTCACATGCTTTAGGCGAAATGGCACCCAAAGTACTCAACCCATTTTTATGAAATTTTCGCAGTGCATTCCTGGGATCATAGGCTATATATATTTTTTTGGCGGCCACCGTGGTGTGGAGGTAATGTTGTCGGCCTACCGCACCGAAGGTCCGGGTTCGAGCCCTGGTATAGGTTACATGAAAAAGTGGTTTGAAAAAGTTTTTCAAAACGGGGTCGCCCCTCCGCAGTGGTTTGGAAAACTCTACGAGTGTATTTCTGCCATGAAGGCTTCTCAGAAAAAATTCATCTGCTTTGTAGATGCCGTTCGGAGTCGGCGAAAAACCGTAGGTCCCGCCAATTTGTAGGAAAAATTTCAAAGCGGCACCCCACAAATTGGAAGAGAAGCTCGGGGCAAAAATCTCCTAGGAGGTTGATGATATAACTGTTGTATATCGCGCCATATATATACATATATATATATTTTTTTTTAGAAAAGTGGGCAGTGCCACACCCCAGGCTATATAAAATTTCAATTCGTCATAACTCTGAATATATTTGATCTAAATTAACGATTTTTTGATAGGTGTGTCCTTCGGTCAAGATTTATATAATTTTGAAAAAGTGGCCAGTGCCACGCCCACATTTTTTGAGTTTGTTTGTACTTCAATAATGTCCAAAGTTTATGGTCGATCTCTTTTAAACTTCCCCAATACGTTGAAAGCTTTGTTAGGTATGACCGAAGCTATATATGTATGTACATTTTTTGAAAAGTGGGCAGTTCCAAGCCTACAACGTAAGTAATATTTCAATTCTTTATGTCCCTGAATGTATTTGCTTTAGTGTAACTTTAACGTTCATTAATCTTAATGAATGCTCCTCATTTTTTTTGTTTGTGTTGCAATTTATACATATCGGGAATATTAAAGGATTTTTATAAAATCGTAATAGTAGCGTTAACTGATCAGTGTGTACACTGTACAGCAATGTTTAAAGACAGTCTAAATAGAATAGGATAGAACTAAATAAATACTAGTTATACATCTGCTCAGCAGCGCATATCGGTTTTTGTCATACCCATTGAGTTAAAAAGATCCGTTTTTTGAGTCGGGCATCCAAAAAATTTTTTTGTCTATACAAAAGATGGGAAAACCAGAAATATTGTATATCCTAAAGCACTGCAATAAATGAAATGTTAAAAATTAATAGAAAAATATTTTAAAATTTATTCCTAGGGAAGGGTCAGGCAGGTCTGCCGGGTCTGCTAGTGGTTTATAAAAGTTAAATTTTTTTTTCTGGTACAATGGTGTATAAAGAGGAGATTAAATTTATCAGCGTAATTCGTCTTATATAATGCCTCAAAAAGATATAGTGAATTGATCGAAGATTATATATATAAATTCAAGTTGCAGTATTTAATATACATTTATTTAAACTTTATCAACGGGTAGAGATATATGAAGGTTGTATCTAGGCAAACATTTTGATACCCGACACTCGGTTTTGGAGATAGAGTTAACAATATAAACCCGAAAAACCGTCAAATATTTTTTAGAGCTAATTTGGTTATTCAATACCATTAACACTTTCCCTCCGATCATTTTGAAGTTTTGGCAGCATACTAATATATGTTAGAGATATGAATTTAACACTTTATAATATTTTCACTGTAACTTATAATTCTAATGAACAAATTTTCAATTGAGTTGTTACAGATATTTACATAAACTATTTTTTCATTCTGTAAGAAATTTCGTTATAATAAAGATCTTTTATACAAGCTCCAGTCTATTACGCATATATATCTGCAATAGGTTATGGGCCATTGCACTATGGAGTTTTTAAAAGGAGGATCTTTTGCTAAGCTAAATGCAGACAACTACCATTTATGGAAATTCAAATTGGAGTTGATTTTGCGAAAGGAAGGAACATGGAAATGTATTGTGGAGCCAACTCCAAAGGAACCTAATGCAGCTTGGAATCAATTGAACGATGAGGCGACTGTAACCATTGGTTTAAGTATTGAGGACAGTCAGTTACTGCTGATCAAGAAGGCGAAGACGGCGCGTGAGGCTTGGGAAATTTTACGGAATCAGCACGAGAAAGATACGCTTGGAAGCAGTGTTAGAATAATGAGGAAGATTTGTGGAATGAGGTTCTTGCCAAGTATGAAAATGACTGATCATATCATGGAGATGAAAATCTTGTTCGAGAAGCTTGAAGCATTGGGAGAAACATTTTCTGAACGTTGGTTAGTGGCTATGATCCTAAGTAGTTTGCCGTCATCGTTTGATACTCTGGTAACTGCTTTGGAGGCTAGAAAAATGGAGGAACTAACGCTTAGAGTTGTTGAGACAAGCTTAATCGAGGAATGTTTGCGGCGAAATGGTGGTAATGTGAAAGAAGATTCAGTGTTGCAAATAACCAAGATGAACAGGTCAGAGAGGCGGTGCCATTTTTTGTAAAGCGAAAGGTCACATAAAGAAGGATTGCTTTAAGTTCAAAAGATCAAAGTCTAACAGCGTGAATGAAGTTCGAAGTGACAAGAATGACAATTTCTGTTTTTCTTTAGCGAGTGATAAAAATTCATGGGTAATTGACTCTGGTGCTACGTGTCACATCAGTTCAAAGAAAGCTGATTTCAAAACGTTGGACATGTCGGTGCACGAGAAGGTAACTGTGGCGAATGGTGAATCGGTTTTGGCAAGCGGTAAAGGAACATGTAATATGATGTTAACTAATAGTAGAGGCGATAAACATTTAGTTAAAGTGGATGGCGTTTTATATATACCTTCTTTTCAAGGAAATTTGATATCTGTTCATAAGTTATTGCAAAAAGGCTTGAAAGTTATATTTGACAAAACGTCGTGCAGCATTGAAACCGAGGATGGTTTAGAAGTTGGAGTAGCTATTCTTCAAGATGGGTTGTTTCGATTAAAGCGGCAAGTTGAAGAAGTTTTAGCAGTTTCACAGTGCAAGATGCGGAGTTGTGAACATTACTGGCATAAGGTATTTGGTCATCGTGACATTGATGCATTGAAATTGATGCAGAAAGAATGTATGATAAGTGATCTTAACCTTGTGAGTTGTGGTGTAAAGAAAAATTGCAACGTTTGCTTGGAAAACAAAATGGCAAGAAGACCATTTCCAAATTCGAATATTAAATCTAGTTCAGTAATGGACTTAGTACATACAGATGTCTGCGGACCAATGGAAACTGTAACGCCAGGAAACAAGAGATATTTTTTGACCCTTATTGATGATTACAGTCGATATACTGTTGTTTATTTACTTAATCATAAGTCAGAGGTGTTTGATTCATTAAAACTGTATTTGGAATTGGTAAAGAACAAATTTTCGAGATATCCCAAGGTTATCAGATCAGATAACGGAGGTGAGTTCCGCTCAAGTGCTGTAGAGAAATTTTTAGATTCAAAAGGTATTCAGCGTCAATACACAGTGCCTTACTCCCCGCAACAGAATGGTGTTGCTGAGAGGAAAAACCGAACATTGGTTGAAATGGCAAAATGTATGCTTAGCGAAGCTAAGTTAGCAAACTCGTTTTGGGGTGAAGCAGTAAATACTGCGAATTATTTGCAAAATCGTTTGGTAACAAGTGCCACAAATTGCACGCCGTATGAAAGATGGGAAGGTAGACCCCCCAGTTTGAAACATTTGAAGGTTTTTGGTTTGAAAGCATATGTTTTAGTTCCGAAAGAGAAACGGAAGAAATGGGATCGTAGATCTGATTTACTCACATTTGTGGGCTACGATGATCATGCCAAAGGGTACAGATTGGTAGATGTTAACACAAAGAAAGTTGCTGTTAGTAGAGACGTAAAGTTTTTAGATGATGAATGCAAGGAAAACTCAGATCAGTTGAAGACTGATTTAGAACAGTTTGACGAAGTACCTGTTGATATTCTATGTCCTTCAAATCGTAAGGTTGAAGAAAGTAGGAAAAATAGCATCCAGTTACAAAGTGATCAATCAGAAGATGAAAATTCATTTCGAAGTTTAGATGAAAATGTTAGTATTGACAGTGATTTAGAAGTCATTGTTGATATAACAGGTGCACAAGATACTAATACAGAGGAGATTAGTGAAGATGTTGAACCCCTACCTCAAGTAGATAGTATGCCGAGTGGGCAAGAAGCACCACTACGCAGGTCAACACGATCAACGAAAGGCAACATCCCAGACCGTTACGTTTGCAATGTTAGTAATATTGTTGAACCTAAAACATATAAGGATGCAATGGAGTCTTTACAGCGTGAAGAGTGGGTTAAAGCAATGAGGGAAGAATATTCGTCTCTTATGTCGTTAAATACATGGGACTTGGTAGTACCTCCTCAGAAAGCAAATATTGTTAGCTGCAAATGGACTTACAAAATTAAACGTGATGAAAAAGGACAAATTAGTCGTTACAAAGCTCGTCTTGTGGCAAGGGGATTTAGCCAAAAATACGGCTATGCCTATGATGAGGTTTTTGCACCTGTTGTAAGACAAACAACTTTCAGAACTTTATTAAGTGTTGCTGGTACAAAAGGAATGCATGTGGTACATATCGACGTTAAATCCGCTTTTTTGAATGGAGTTTTAGAGGAAACAATTTTTATGCAGCAACCTCCTGGGTTTGAGAAGGAGGGTAGTAATTTTGTTTGTAAACTTAATAAGAGTTTATATGGTCTTAAACAAGCAGCAAATGTTTGGAATAAAACATTGCATGAAGTACTATTGTCAGGAGGATATAGTCAGAGCCAAGCAGATGCATGTTTGTATAAAAAATGCAATAATCAGGAAGGATTAATATATGTTTTAATTTACGTTGATGATATTTTGATTGCCACTTCTGACAAACGTAACATCGAACATTTTGAAAAATTGTTAGAGAATAATTTCGAAATCAACATTCTTGGAGCAGTAAGACATTACTTAGGCATCGAGGTGTTCAAGGATGAAAACAATAATTTTTGTGTTTGTCAAAGAAAATATATTGAAGATATGCTAAATACTTTCGGTCTTAAAGATGCAAAATGTTCCAATTATCCTTTAGATCCTGGATATGGAAAATCCAATTCAGAAATTCTATTATCAAATTCTGATTATCAGCGTCTAATCGGTTCTTTATTATACGTAAGTGTTAATACAAGGCCTGACATTGCAGCAAGCGTTTCAATACTGGCAAGGAAAGTCAGTAATCCTACACAAGAAGACTGGAATGAAGCAAAGCGAGTATTAAAGTATCTTAAGGGCACAATAAATTTTCATTTGCGATTGAGTAGCAACCATGAAAAACGTAATATTTTAATTGGTTATGCAGATGCAAACTGGGCTGAGGACAGGACTGATCGTAAATCTAATTCAGGTTATATTTTTAAATTAAACGGAGGCTCTATAAGCTGGTCGTGTAAGAAACAAACGTGCGTTTCACTATCATCTACCGAAGCCGAATTTGTTGCACTGTCAGAAGCATGCAAAGAAGCCTTATGGATTCGGAAATTACTTTTGGATTTTAATATACCACAAAGTTTACCAACTATAATTTTTGAGGACAATCAAAGTTGTTTGAACCTAATTAAGGAGGAAAAACTAAGCAACCGTACCAAACATATTGATACAAAAATTCATTTCGTTAAGGATCATGTTAATAAACAAAGCATCAAATGTGTATATTGTCCAACTGAGAAGATGGTAGCTGATATGCTAACAAAACCTTTGACAGCAACAAAATTAAGTACTTTACGTTCAAATGCTGGAATATTATTAAATTGAGGAAGGGTGTTAGAGATATGAATTTAACACTTTATAATATTTTCACTGTAACTTATAATTCTAATGAACAAATTTTCAATTGAGTTGTTACAGATATTTACATAAACTATTTTTTCATTCTGTAAGAAATTTCGTTATAATAAAGATCTTTTATACAAGCTCCAGTCTATTACGCATATATATCTGCAATAATATAAAACCAGAGAATGATTTGAAAAAAATTGTAGATATCCGATAACCGGTTTTGGATATATCAATAAAAGTAAAACCCGGAAAATCGTTTAAAGTTTAGCAGTATGTAGATATTTATGTAAGGTATATTTAATACATAATTAATTTGATACCCGAAAAATGGTTTTTAAGTTATACTCAAAAATATGAAATAGGATAAAAAATCGTTCTACATGAAATATGGGTATCAAATGAAAAGTATTGAAGAGGGTTTTGACGTACTATGGTTCTCATATCGATATTTTTACTTTTCCAGAAGGGTATTCCGATATTTGGACCCAGATACCCACAAAACGTGTCTAAACAATAAGGATATCAGACGTAGAAGCGAGAAACAAATCAAGGTGGTTTCGATTTGACTTTATTTATATATTTTATGAGATATATGTATATATATTATATTTTTGAGATATTATTATATTTACCTGACCTCTGTTCTCCAGCTTTTCGTTAATTTTATTTAACGAACAGGAGAGCCTGAAATCTCATCACTTATGAAATCTTTAACTTTAAGGCTATTACAGAGAAATAATAATGTTTTTAGTCTTTGCATTTTTTTGATCTTTTTTAATCATTATAATAAATTTGTGTTGCATTTCACTACCGTTTGAATACAAATAGTTTGGAAGTAATTAGATATATTTTTCCATATTTGACCCTTGTACAAATTTCAATAACTTTCATTATGTTAATCTTTCAAAATGGTTGGTTTTATACTACTGTAGTGTAGGACAACAAATGACAAAAGAGTAACACGTAATAAAACTAACAATGTAGCTGTGCCTATAAAAAACATGCTACTAAAGGGATCATATTAAGGGTGTCTAACACTGTGCTGTGCGGCACTACTGTGCTGACACTTATAGATGTGCGGCTCGCATAAGCACATCTTAGTAGCACAGTAACACGTTCGATACATCGGTAATGTTATTTCGGCAAGATTGGTTGCTTCCAAAGCCAGGTTGCTTGATGACCTAATGCTCACACCAATTGTTTCCTCCTGAGTGAATGTATTTTTTTTCTGGATTTACAGAAGGTAGCCTGGTTTAACGAAAGTTGATTTATCAGATGTAATACCAAATGATTTTGGTAAATTCTGTACGATTGTGAATGAATAAATATATATGTAAGCATAGTGAATAAATATATATGCAAGCAGAAAACGGCGCCAAGTTTGCAGCTCAATTATCGACTTTCGATAGTTCGCAAAATCACAATCGTGCCGGCACAGTGTGCTAGCACATTTTAGTGTGCTGGTGCAACTGTGTCAGCACTCAGAAAAAAGTGTTATGACCCATGCTTAGATCACATCAAATTAAAAACCACAGAAAGTTTTGCTATACAATGGGCCATTTACAATATTTGTGAGTTTGTCCTTATACAAAGTAATAAAATTTTGGTTGTACTATCATTACTATCATCCTTATACAAAGTAATAAAATTTTGGTTGTACTATCATTACGTACAACCAAAATTTTATTACTTTGTATGAGGACAAACTCACAAATATTGTAAATGGCCGAAAATAGGGTATCGCTACTTTCATTGATGATAACATTAAATATTGGAGGAGCACATCAACCCCGCTTACATTTTTAGAATCTCCGTCTCAAAAACTACAGTAACATTTCAAAGCCATACATTGTAGATGCCTCAACATTTTTTAGAACAAATACCAAAAAGAAAATTAAGAGGATCACTTTTTCACTTTTCAAAGTTCTGTAAAAACCTATTATCAAAATTTTTTCCGTCCAAATCTTCAGAGAAGATAGTCAATACGTAAAACTAAATACTCGTATGCTTTTTACCCGCTTTAATTCATTAACCCGTGTGAAGCATCCGAGTAACCAAAAATCTAACACTATTTGGGATTTGCCCATATGATGAATTTCATATCAAACCCAATATGCATTGAACCGGACCCCCTCAGAATTTGATGAATAAAGGTACATCTTACCGGCCTAAACAAAACCTCATTTTTAGAAATCGAAATATTCGATAAATGACGATAATAGGTACTTTTAAAGTGTGATTACTACGGAATGGCTTTATCGATTTCAAAGATCTTAATACCATTAGAAAGGTATACTGTTAACATTTTTATACCTAGTTGTTTCAAGCATACTTACTTGCCTGTGTGCGTGTAGACGCACGCTACTCGATTCAAATGAAACAACAAACACTTAAGGGAAAACGACCATGTCGTAAAAAAACCCTTTTTATTCAAAATAAACAAAACTTAATTTGTCGTCTAGCTCACAATCACTTGCTCCACAATAATTCCTCTTTTCGGTTTTACTTCGCGCACAAGAACAGAAAAACTCCAATACAAAACTTAGAAAAGCATCGACTCGCGCACTCTTATGATAACTAACTCAGTAACTTCTTTCGGTCGTTTTGCTGGCACCGCTTCACTCGCTTATTTCACTCAAAAGAAGTTTCTAGAAGAACTCAATGCTCAAAAAGAGTCATACGCACTCAAAGCATGCCCTGACATATTGCACTCAATATAGCTATTTCAAATAACGGAACATACTTCTTCGCGCAGTGCATTGTGTCCCTGTGCGACTCTTTAGACGCTAGGACAAAATGACCCTGTGCGAAACAGTGCCAGCGAAAACCAACGGTTTTCTAATAAAACAAATATTTAAATCTAAATACATTTGATACATTCAAAAGGAAATAATATTGTGCGCCATATCCTGGTTTCATCTCTACTCTGCTCTGTCTGTTTCCACGGGTAATATACATATCTTCTGGACGGGTCTTGTCAATTTGTTAGTTTGGGTTTGTACCACGACGGATCGCACCAGCTTGTCCTTGCTCAGTATCAGCTGAATAATTCGGCCCAACGCCCATTGTGATGGTGGAAAGTTCTCTGCCTTCAGTATCACCATCTGGCCTAACTTGACATTCTCGCGTTCTCTGCGCCATTTTTTCCGCTCCTGTAGACTATTCAAGTAGTCAACTTGCCGACGAGCCCAAAAGTGTTGTACCATTGTCTGTCTCTGCGCCCAAAGTTTTGTGCCTGTATTACCACGTTGATCTTCTAGTATAAATGGAGGTGGTAAAATCAGTGGCTCTCCAATGAGAAAATGACCGGGTGTCAATGCCTGTACATCGTTCGGATCATCTGACAGTGGATATAATGGTCTTGAATTTAATATCGCCTCAATCTCGACGAGCAACGTAATAAATTGATCCTGTGCCAGCGTTCTCTGGCCCACAATTCTTGTCAAATGAAATTTCATGGATTTTACAGCTGCTTCGTAAATTCCTCCTTGGTGTGGCGCTGCTGGAATCATGAACTGCCACTCCGTACCTTTTATTCCAAGATGTTCCAGCGCCTCTTGCCCCCTCCAATGCTCAATAGCCGTCTTGATCATCTTGCTTGCCCCAACGAAAGTCGTCGCGTTGTCGCTGAATATCTTTGCGCATCGGCCACGCCTTCCAATAAACCTTTCATAGCAAGCAATAAAAGATTGCGTGGTCAGATCTAGCACCAGGTCAATGTGTACCGCCCGAGTTTTCAGACAGACAAACACCGCGACCCAACATTTGGTTTTGTCAACATAATCATCTCGCACCCTCATACGAATATTAAACGGAACCGCGTAGTCTAGCCCACAATGAATAAATGGTTTGCCTGATTGCACCCTTTCAGCAGGAAGATCTGCCATTAATTGATGTTCCAGTTTATAATTGTATCGCACGCATACTACGCATTTATGCAAAAATTTCCTAAGCTCATCTCTCAACCGTGGTATCCAATATTTTTGCCTAATGAACTGTGTCATTACTTGCACCGCCCCATGCTTGGTTTCTCTATGCGCATAATCCGCTATCAAGTGCGCCAACCTTGAGCCCTTGCTAACAATGGCCTGGTGTCTTGCTTCGTATTCTATATTCGCCTCCGTCAATCGCCCACTGACTCTCAGAATTCCATTTTTATCTAAGATTGGCCGTAGCGACTCTATGCTGCTGTGCTCCGGTAACCTATTCTCTCTCCCAAGCAGCACTAGCTCTCTAGAAAAGTGCTTCTCCTGATGGTTTCTTAATATATAATCCATAGCCCACAACTTCTCCTGGTAGTTCGGCAAATCAATCTCTGATTGCATGCTCCTTAACCTACGCCCCTTCGCTCGTCTCTTTGTCCTATCGCTAGTCATCAGCTTCATCTTAAGTTTTTCTATGAACCGTCTCACATATACTACTACATTCAGGACTGCTTCTAGCTTGCTTTTATACTGCAGGAGCGGCACGCTCGCACCCCTCCCCACAATTTTTGGCACAAAAATTTCTAGCTCCTCATGACAAGTGCTCACTACGTTCACTTTGACCTCAGCTTGGCTATCTTTTCAGCTTTTTGCTTTAGCCTGTTCAAACTTATCCACTGGCCATTGCGCTTGTGGAAGGGATAGCCACTCAGGGCCTTCCAACCAAAATCGATTGGCAATTAACTCGCCAGGTTCTAGCCCGCGACTTAGTAAGTCAGCTGGATTATCTCCAGAGCTCACATGTTTCCAACTTCTTGCACCATTAAAATTTTGAATCGTTGGAACACGATTGGCTACGAACGTTTTCAGATCTCTGGGCATCTTTTCAAGCCAATACAGCACGACCAGAGAATCTGTCCAGAGCGTACAGTTAATCTCGCCCCAATCCATCGCTCTCTTAACGTCTGTGACTAATCTAGTCAAAAGCTCGCATGCGGACAATTCTAGCCTTGGAATTGTCATTTTCTTTACTGGCGCCACCCTTGTTTTGGATATTATCAACCTACATCCAGATGTCCCATTTGCTTGCACCGTCCTAGCATAGACAACAGCACCATAGGCTGATTCTGATGCATCAGCGAAACCATGTAGCTCCACCTCATCGACCATATGAGTGCAGAGCCATCTAGGAATTCTGAAGCTTTCAACTTTTTTCATCTCGCCCCAATATTTTCTAAACCTGATTTCTAAAATGGATGATAATTTCTCATCCCATTCCATTTTCAGCCGCCATAAATCTTGTATCAAGATCTTTCCCACCACGATTACTGGGGAAATATACCCATTCGGGTCAAATAGTTGCGCCACACAGCTCACTACTACTCTCTTAGTTATAACCTCTGGCAAGTCTGGAGTCTTCACGATGAATGTATATTGGTCTGGTGATATCAGCCATACTAATCCTAGCACCTTAGTTTCGTCTTCAAACTGCATAAACTCTTTTTCGTCACTACATTCTAGCACCCTCATGAGTTCCTTACTATTTGATTTCCATTTCCGAAGTTCGAAACCAGCCCCATTCATGATATGATCCATCTGCTCTGCCAGCTCAATGGCATCTCGCTCACTATCAGCTCCCGTAACGCAGTCATCCATATACATGTCATTGACAATTACCTTAGCAGCTCTTGGGTATTCTCCTTCTGCATCTCTGGCACACTGGATCACCGCCCTTACAGCATTGTATGCTGACGACGTCATACCATACGTGACGACCGTTAGCCAATACTCCTTCAATGGCTCGTTTTTGTTCTCGCGCCAAAAGATCCGCTGCACATCCCACTGTTCTCTATTGAGCCTGACTTGACGAAACATCATCTTGATGTCCGCACTAAATGCAATTCTGTGGCGCCTGAAGCGCATTATTATTTCGCTCAGATCCCTTTGTAATTTCCCACCTAATAGCTGGACTTTGTTTAACGAAATCCCTTTATCAGTGCGACAGCTCGCATCAAAGACAACGCGAAACTTTTTCACTACACAATGATGTGGTATGTAATATGTTAGATCACTTTGTCCGACATGTTTGTCTACAATCTTCATGTGCCCCAGCTCCTCATATTCTCGCATAAACTCGACATATTTGCTTCTCAGTTCTGGCTCTCTTTCCAAACGTTTCTCTAAGTAAAAGAATCTGCGAAGTGCTATTTCTTTGGAAGACCCGATGTCGTGGATATCTCTTAGTGGTATGGTGACCACAAACCTACCATTAATATCTCTATAATAAGTGTCAACGAAGATTCTCTCTACTTCTGCCTCTTCTCCTGTTTGCTCTGCGCATTCCTTCACTTGATCCATCTCCCATAACTTAGTAATTAATCTGTCTAGCTCCCTGTTATCTTTGTAGCTTACCGTTGATACGAGCTCCCCTGTCTCATCATCAAAGCCTTGTGCACATTCTCCAAAGACAACAATGCCCAACCTTGTATCCATTAATGCTATTCCATCTAAGCCCTCTCGTATGATTTTGGTGACAATCTTTGCAACCAAGTTCGCACCCAACAGCATATGGACGCTACTCGATTTCCAATATTCCGGATCAGCTAATGTAATGTCGAGTGATTGATGCATAGGCCCCAGCTTTGCATCTGGGGGGGAAGGATAGGACATCACTGACTCCCCTTAGGCAGCACCCAAAATTCTTCCATGATTTGCTCTTTCATACCAAGGTTTTAATAGCAATGTAGCCTTCTTGCTCACTTGCAAAGGTTCCCCCTCTATACCGATCATCTTCTTACTTATTGGTTCAGTGGGCATCCCAAAATTTTGTTGGAATGCAGAAGTGATCAAATTCACCTGAGCCCCAGTATCTAGCAAAGCCCTGATTGGTTCTGACTCAAAGCCATTTACAACCACCCTAACCATTGCTGTTGGCAACAATGCCCTGGCTTGCTCCTGCTTGTTATTGAAAGTCATTACATACTGTTCATTAGAACTCTCACCCTTTTGTTTATTTACATCTTTCTTGTTAATTTCAAATTTATTTTCGGCTTCATACCTCATTATCTTCCTTTGTTCAGCTGGAACCTCTCGCACACTGGTATCACTACCATTTTCTCGCTCCTTCTTGTCCCTTTCTAGCGCCTTGTATTCCCGCTTTCTCGCCCCATGTGATTGTCAATCCAATTTCTTCTTTGACTTTGGTGGATTGTCCCCTGTTTTGACCTGAACGTTGCTTACGTGCTTCTTCGTTTCTCTGTTCGGGCACAACACGCTATTGTGCTTAGGCCTGCCAGGACATTTCCAGCACTCGTCTTGGTAACAGTTATCAGCACCATGCCCCTTTTTTAAGCAGTTTGGGCAGAGATGTCTTCTCTCAACAAAATCCTGCCTAGCTTTCAACGACAATGCCATAAATTCCGAGCAGTGGTATAGCATATGGTTACCGCTGCACACCTCGCATGTGAGTGGCCTGTCTCTTGCACTCGCTCCCGATGTACTCGGTCTAGCCCCGTTTCTGTTTGTACTAATTCGTGGTCTTGCCCTCTGTTCAGGCATGACTACAGCAGATTCTAATCGCCTGCGGTTGTCCAATGCCTGCTTATCCAGGAATGCCAACATCTCGTCTACCCTTGGTGTATCGCTATTCCTCACGAGCTCCCACTGCCTAGCTGTCTTGCTGTCTAGCCGTTCGTGCAGCATGTGTACCATGAAGAAATCCCAATGCTCGACTGGGAGCCCCTGTGCCTTTAGCTGGCGACGAACCTCATGTGTCACGTTGGACATCCGTCGCAAGTCGTTTTCTCGCACCTGCCCTTTCAACTCGGGCAACTTAATGAAGTTGCGCAAGTGCTCTCGCCCAATGAGGTAATTTTGATCATACATCTGGTTCAGACGCTTCCAGGCTTGTTGGTAGTTATTAGCCGAAAATTGACATTGACCAAACGTCATCTTTGCCCGACCTACTAAAGAGTTGGTCAAATATAAAAACTTAAAGGCTGGATCAATTTTCTCATTGTCATGCACCGCTGCCCGAAACCTGTCACGGAACCCTGTCCATTTGGTAAGCACACCGTCGAACTCGCCCCAGGTATTTTTGACGTTTTGCTGCACCGGCATTTGCACCTGCACATTGATAGGCTGGGTAGCGTTTTCTGGCCCCTCAAGCTGTTTCTCCTTATCCAGCTTGGCTTGCATTTTAGCGCTCGCCTCAAAGTAGATTGTCTCTACTCCAGCTATATTTTCCTCGCAGAACTGCTCCAGCTCCTCCTCGCCCACATCTTCAATTGCTGCCGCATACTCGTCGTTATACGACTGCCAAGTTATTCTTAGGTGGGTCAGCCGCACCTTTATCTCGCCCCCTGATGCTTGCTCAAAGCTACCGCCCTTGCAATAATCTAGCGCCCGTTGAATAGTGCGTGCATATGATTTTAGTTTCTTCTGCGATGCCATTTCTGCAATGAAATAAACGAAACAAAACAAAACAAAAGATTTATATGAAACGTTAGTAATTGTTCAATATATGCACACAGCGCGCGCATTCTAGCCCTCTCTTCTTTGCTCCAATAAAATTCTTTAAACAAGCTCACTGTGTATATTTCTCGCCCCAGTATGTACATATGTTTTGACTTGCATTTATATTTGATCTCTGGCCCACCTTAACCGTGCCCCGTGCCCCTTATAGCTAGCCCACAATTAATCATGCTATTGCCAAAATAAGCACCAACACCTGCAGGGTTTTTTTTTTTACTTATTATCCGCTATCGATACAATCGAGCCCACTTTTTTCACACATTGGCCCACTTCTTGCACACATTAGCAAAATTCTTGCTGACATTTTTTTTCATTGCATCCCTTTTTTTTTTCTTTGTTATTTTTTCTATGCGCCAAACTACCCTTAATTTTACGTATATAATTCTGGCAAATTGCTTACCGACTGGCACCCTACAACATCTTTTACTAGCACTCTTTCACATTTATGTACATATCTCTGTATATACATACGCATGCCACTTGCCAGAGTCATATACATATGCATGCATATTCAGGCCCACTGTTACACAGAATTTCATGCTGCATAATATCTACTTGCGCACTTACCAAACCAAACATTCCGCACAAGCGCCATAAATATATATATAAATACTTTATTTTGCTCGCACCGCATAATTATTTACATATAGAACGAGCCACTATCTATTTGCGCACTCAAAAAAGAAAAACTAAACGAGACGTGCCCGCACAAGCGCCATGCTATACATATGTATGTACATATATACCACATAACTATGTATGTACGTATGCGCCCTTATAGCCTAAACTTTATTTACTTGCGCACTGAAAAAACAACAAAACGAGACATGCCTGTGCAAGAGCCTCGCCGTACGTCTATATATATATATGTCTGCTTTGTTTTACACGCACCACTATTATTATTTTAACCGCGGACTGTATTAAAATTTACCCTTGGTTTCAATTTCTTTCCTCACCTTTTTTTTCACTTTCTTTATTTTAAATTTTATTGTCTTTAGTTTAATTTGCTTTATTTATTTTTTATTACTTTTTCGTTCTTAAATATCGCGCAAGTTACGTCACCTGGCCATTCCACTCCAATAGCAAAGCAAATTGAGGTTGACTGGTCAGCGTAACGCTACACCTAACAAAATACTTCAGTGCATTGTACCATCGTATTGCACAATAAAGTAAACAAATAGTATTTAGAGAAATTAAGCAATTAGCTCACAACAAAAGAAGTGCATTGGCACTTATGAAATCAATATTTCGATACATATTGTACATAATACAATTTTGATGACTAAACATAAAAATGTTATAAATTAGCTTGTAAGAACTTTTGTAAATGAATGAATGTATGAACGTTAATAAATAAAGAAGTAAATTTTTTAAATCAAGTCGTTCGGCAAGACTTGTTTGGCGCAGTCTACGGAGATCAATTCCCAAGAATTGACAGAACCAAAGTTTCGGTTAATACAAATCTGAAGATTTGATCGCGAAACATAGCAAATTCTAAAGAATTTTGCAAGTGGCTTTGTGCAAATCAGCCGACGTTGAATCATTAAAGTGAAGCAAAAATCCAAAGATTTTACCACAAAATAAAGCAAACTCTAAAGAACTTTGCAAGTGACTTTGTGCAAATCAACCGACGTTGAATCATTAAAGTGAAACAAAAATCCAAAGATTTTACCACAAAATAAAACAAACTCTAAAGAGCTTTGAAAGTGACATTGCGAAAATCAATGAAAGTTTAAATAAAGTGGGACAAAAATTTATATATTTGACCACAAGTAAAACAATCGAACCGATAAATATAAATATCACCACGGATCGAAAACTCCGAACAATCGAACAATAATACTAATCCCGAAGGACCTTACTACTCAAAGCAATTATGGAAAATCAACAGCAACAACTGGCAATTCCCGTGACGGAACTTATCAAGGAAGCATCAAGGATAAAAGAATTCCGGGGCGACCATTCACATGACCTATCCGCCTTCATCAGAGAAGTAGAATTAGTACTACCCCTATTCAACGAAAATGCGGCTCTCAAAGAATTCATATTCCAACGCTACATTAGGACAAAGATTCAGGGAGCAGCTCTAAATACAATCCGAACTTTGGGGTCCACGCCAACCTGGGATAGCATAAAAAGTGAGCTCATAAGAAACTTTGGAGTTAAGGAAACATACCATAACCTTTACCATCAGGCGATCACCGCAAAGAACAACAACGTAAGTGACTATTTTAACATTTTAAGAAATATTTTAGACAAACTCAATACAAAATATGATCAGGACACTAATAAACCTGTAGAATTTTCACCAACAGTAAATGAGTCGATAATTTTGAAAACCTTTCTTAATGGCATAGAACCTAATTTAGCCAGTATAGTATATAGTAGAAGCAAAAACTCCTTAAGAGACGCATACTACCTGCTAGAAGAGACAGGGATGTTAAGAAAACAGTTTAATAAACCAAATAGGTTCACACAAAATTCATCACCACACTCTTCTCAGCAAGCACCCTTGCCAGATAGGAAAACCCAAGTACCAGCGATTAGTTCAGACAACTCCGGACAGTTCAGACAACCAAGAACCAACTCTGCCCAATTTAATCACCGCTCTCAGCAGAGTAGGCGATTCCAAAATAATTCCACGAACTCAGGGCATTACAAAAACAACCGAACTGAACCTATGGAAGTCGACAATATAGAAGCTGCTCACGAAGAGGGCGAAAATTTTCGGTCTCCGGCCGACCCCATAATCTACCGTTAGTTAAATTAAATATCGGTGAGGACGAGATAACATGCCTTATCGACACAGGCTCAAATACATCTCTGATTGGAGAAGACAAGCTCCTCAAATCCAAACGAACCAAACTAACAAAACCCATGACTTTTAGGACATTAGATGGAAACGTGGGGGTAAGTACTGAAATTATCACCCCCCTACCAAACGAATTTAAAGAAAACAATTTCATGAGTTGGAAATTGACCAACTTGAAAAATAAAAAGTTCGACGCAATATTAGGACAAAATATTCTGCAACCTATGGAAGCAATCATAAACCTTAAGGATGGATATATCGAAATTCATAATGTTAGAACGAGATTCATTGATGCATGTCCACATAAGTTCGAGGATATACATACACTCGAGGCCACACAGGTAGATAGCACCATTATGCAAAAGTTATTGCGGGAGGACATGAATGAAGAAGTAAAAGGTCTACTACAGGCAATTGTAAACGACAATTCTGACTTATTTTTTCAAGAAGGACAAATACTTTCCCACACACATGAGGTAAAACACGAAATCGTGACAACAACTGATAGGCCCGTATATTCTAAAATTTATCGCTACCCTCAAATCCACGAGGAGGAAATAAATAAACAAATGAAGGAAATCATAGAACATGGTATCATTAAAGAAAGCTGTTCACCTTATAACTCACCACTATGGATCGTCCCAAAAAAAGTGGACAAATCCGGGAAAAAGAAATGGCATATCGTTATAGACTATAGATCCTTGAACGATATTACTGTAAGCGACAAATTTCCTATTCCCAATATTGAAAACATACTGGAGAAATTAGGAAGAGCCCAGTATTTCACCACATTAGACCTGGCGAAGGGTTTTCACCAGATTCTTATTAAAGAAGAAGACAGGTCGAAACCCGCATTTTCTACTCCACTAGGACATTACGAGTTTGTTCGTATGCCTTTTGGCCTAAAAAATGCCCCAGCCACTTTCCAAAGGCTTATGAACTCATTATTAAGGGATTACATTAATAAAATATGTGTAGTCTAGCTAGACGATATCCTTGTGTTCAGCACCACAGCCCAGGAACACATGGATAACATCAGAAAAATTTTCAATAGGCTAGGGCAACGCAATCTTCGAATTCAGATTGACAAATGTAACTTTTTCGCCACCACTACAGAATATTTAGGACACATCTTGACCACAGAAGGAGTGAAGCCAAAGCTGCCGCAAACAGCAAAACAAATAAAATCCTTTCTAGGAGCAACTGGATACTATCGTAAATTTATAAAGAATTACGCCAAGATAGCTCAGGCTATGACAAAGTATCTGAAAAAGGATGTAAAGGTTAACGTTCATGATACACAGTATATGGATGCCTTTTATAAACTAAAAAGGTTACTAATCTCCCCATCGGTGCTAAAGTACCCGGACTTTAAAAAGAAGTTTGAGATTGTCACTGATGCAAGTGATTACGCCATAGGAGGTGCACTAATGCAAACAGGACATCCAATCTGCTATGCAAGCAGAACTTTGAATGAGCATGAAAAAAAATATTCAACCACAGAAAAAGAACTTCTTACCATAGTATGGGCAGTTAACTATTTTAGGCCTTATGTTTATGGTAGGAACTTCGACTTTTTAACTGACCACCAACCACTAAAGTGGCTACAAACTAAATATAAAGGGAAAGACATTAACCCTAGATTACAGAGATGGATACTAAAACTAGGAGAATACGACATTAATATCGGCTACATTAAAGGTAAAGAAAATACCCTAGCTGATTTTCTAAGTAGAATAAATAATGACACAGGCGAAATCTACTTAGCAAGGTCGGATAACATAGACAACATAAGCACTTGTGCAACAATACATTCCGAAGAAGAGGAACTCAACAATCACTTTCCAATTTTAGGTACAGTAGTCAATCGGTTCCATACCCAAATAATCTTAACCGATCATAAGAACAGAGAGATAGAAATAGTTGATGGGAAAAGGAAGATATTTATTAGCCTAGATGATATAAATAGCGGTTTTATGTCAGATATCTTCCGAAGATTCCTCAAATCAGGAAAGGTAGGAATTTTTTCTGAGCTCCCTGATAGCCAATATAATGCCGTACAACAAAAATTGATAGAATTATTTAATGGAGGAATAAAATTCTTCAAATGCTCACATCATGCTAAAGATATTCGAGATGAAGATGAAGCCTTTAGGTACATTAAAAATTATCACTTCACAGAAAGTGGCCATTCAGGCATCAATGAAAACTATGAAGGATTAAAAAGGCTCATATACCATAAAAATCTAAAACAACTTATTCACAAATTTATAAACAATTGCGATATATGTTGCCAAACTAAATACGATCGGAAACCAATAAAACCGAAATTCAATTTAACAGAAACGCCCAAGGATACTAACGAAGTAGTACACCTAGATACTTACACGATTAAAAAACACAACTTCATGACCTTCATCGATAAATTTTCTAAATTCGCAGTAGCACTCTTTTTAGAAGACAAAAATAGCATAACATTTGTCGAAACTTTGCGAATGTACTTCGCTATGAGAGGGAAGCCTAGACTATTTATAACTGATAATGAATTCAATTCCGTAAATGTGAGGGACTTTTTAAGAGAAGAAGGTGTCGAAGTTCACTTTACTAAACCCAATAGTCACACGGGCAACTCAGACATCGAAAGGTTTCACAACACGATAGGAGAAAAATTTAGAATCACAGAAATAGAGTATCCTGCCTTATCAACCAGAGAGAAAATGTACAAGTGTACTCAGACCTACAATAACAACATTCATTCAACCTTGAAAGCAACGCCTTCAGACGTAGCAGCAGGGAAAATTGACAAAAAGGTAATTCATGACAGGATAAGGGATACTAAGGAAAGAATCATCAACAAGATTAACACGAAAAGGGAAAATTATAATGAAAACAGAAGCGCAGGATACGTAAAAAATTATCGAGCACTTAGGCATAAGCATGAATCCAGATATAGGAAGTTACCACTTCAAAACATCCATGTCAGTAATATTAAAAGACCTGGAAAATTTGCAGGTACTGTCGACACCAATGCTTATGATGTTCACACTGCTGATAATAGGAACAACCGCAACAATGACAATTGAGGAAATCAAGAGCGAAGACGGATTCACCGAAATAAAACTCAGCAACGTACAAGTCATTACAGATTTCGACATTATTCTACATATAATCAGACCGCAGGAAATAGGAAATATAATTGACGCACTAGAAAATCTAGTTAGGGACGCTAAACTGACTGAACAGGAACAAATCTTGACACAGGAATTCACAATGTTACGAAGTAAACTCTACACACTATTACCACATAAGCAAAAAAGAGGATTAGTTAACATCTTAGGTACAACAATGAAATGGTTGTATGGAACCATGGACGACGACGACAGACAGAATATAGAAGAGCATCTCAAGGTTATCGATGTGAACAACCATAATGCTATAGAAACTATAAATAAAAACATAAAAATTAACGACAACTTTAATAAAACTTTCCAAAGCATCAAAAAAGCTATAGAGTCAGATAGAAAACAGATTTCTCTTAAATTAAATTCAATACAAAATGAGAATAGAGACATACACAGACAGATCATATACCTCGACATTCTACTTAGAATTAGGACACTTAGTAGTAACATAAAAAACATACAAAATAATTTAGCATCAGCTAGACTAAACTTAATGTCCAGCAACATTCTAACCCCTGAGGAGATAAATAGATACAATATAGATATATTTAAGTTAGAGAATATCGAACTAGGTGCAGCCGCCTCAGCAGGTAATATTATATTTTCACTAAAGATTCCAACTGAAGTAACTACAGCAAAACATATATTTATAACACCTTGTACAAACAAAAATTCGGAGGAGCTACAATTTAAAAGCGAACATGTTTTAGAGATTAATAATACAAGATACCTTTTCCAGAAAAATCTGAAAATTCAAAATTCATGTATAATCAGGAAATACTGTAAAAAAATAAAAAACAGTAAAGAAGAAATCGAAGAAATTGAAAAAGGCTTAATTATTGTAAAGAATACGAAAGGAATCGAGATAAGCAGTACATGTAACGAAAGAATTTTGTATTTAGTAGGAACTCATCTTATTTCATTTAATGATTGTGAACTTAAAGTCAGAAACGAAACTTATAAAAACTTAAATAAAGCATTTGAACAAAAATATGTAATACGCTATCTCGAATCAAATATCAATTATACACAACTTCAACCCACATTTGATGAACTAATCATCACCCAAATTGAAAACGCTCAGAAAATCGAAGAACTTACCTACCACAAGAAAAAATATCAAATGAACATTTGGCTGATAATTTCATTCATTGCAGTAATTGCTTTAATTTTGCTTGTATTTTTTATTCATTTTACAAACAAACATAAAGCAATTGAATTAAACATAAATACAAAAACCCAGGAGTGTTTTCAATCAAGGGAAGGGGGAGTTACGTCACCTGGCCATTCCACTCCAATAGCAAAGCAAATTGAGGTTGACTGGTCAGCGTAACGCTACACCTAACAAAATACTTCAGTGCATTGTACCATCGTATTGCACAATAAAGTAAACAAATAGTATTTAGAGAAATTAAGCAATTAGCTCACAACAAAAGAAGTGCATTGGCACTTATGAAATCAATATTTCGATACATATTGTACATAATACAATTTTGATGACTAAACATAAAAATGTTATAAATTAGCTTGTAAGAACTTTTGTAAATGAATGAATGTATGAACGTTAATAAATAAAGAAGTACATTTTTTAAATCAAGTCGTTCGGCAAGACTTGTTTCGCACAAGTTCGTTGTTGATCGATCGGATACTCAAACACTTCTTCTTTTCTTTTTCAATGCAACCAAGGATTTTCTGTTTTTTTCCACAATAATTCCTCTTTTCGGTTTTACTTCGCGCACAAGAACAGAAAAACTCCAATACAAAACTTAGAAAAGCATCGACTCGCGCACTCTGATGATAACTACCTCAGTAACTTCTTTCGGTCGTTTTGCTGGCACCGCTTCACTCGCTTATTTCACTCAAAAGAAGTTTCTAGAAGAACTCAATGCTCAAAAAGAGTCATACGCACTCAAAGCATGCCCTGACATATTGCACTCAATATAGCTATTTCAAATAACGGAACATACTTCTTCGCGCAGTGCATTGTGTCCCTGTGCGACTCTTTAGACGCTAGGACAAAATGACCCTGTGCGAAACACTAGTAGTGATTCGCACACAAGGTATATTAACTTCATTCGCCTAACGGTAGTATGTAACGGCATAACCGACTCGAGATAAATATTGACTTATGTATATCAAAAGGTTCAGGAGGAAAAGAGAAATTGACTTAGCCATGTCCGTCCGTCCGTCCGTCCGGCGATAGTTCCGAACGTCGCTTTTTCTCCCGCTTTTAAAAAGGGGCGTGATTGTAGTTAATTTCCAATCATTCAAAAACGTCCCTGAAGAAAGGGACTTATTAAATATAATCTCCAATGGAGTAATTAATGCTGTACAGTTTTTAAGCAACAATGCTGACAGCCCATCCGAATCTGTCTGAGAAGACGACTTGAGACAAACTAAACCCTCCGTAATATCGCTAGCGGTAATTTGGAGCGCACCGAAATTCAGAAAAGACGGAATATTGTCAGAGAAATCAGGAGACTCTCCAACATCAGACACGAAGTTCGATTTAAAAAAGTCAGCAAACAGGTTCGCTGCTGCACTTGGGGTAGTGACGAAGTTATTATCGTACTCAACCGACGTGGGAACGCTCGATGACGCCTTTTTTGATTTAACAAAGTTCCAAAACTTTTTCGGATTAGATTTAATATTTCTCTCCGTATTACTTAAATAATTTTTGTAAAGCTTGTTATTCAGAGACTTGAATTTCTTCTGAAAACGGCGGTATTTAACAAAATCTGATGAGATACGAAATGCTTTAAATTTCTTAAGAAACTTGTTTTTGAGATTTTTCAGTCGTTTCAGGCGCATGTTACTCCAAGGAGATTTATAACATCGCTTCTTTTTTAAAGATAAATTATTGAGGCAAAACTCATTCATGATTTTTTTGAACTTAGAAAAACAATTATTAACGTCAAGGCCAGAGAGTAGCTCCACCCAGTATTAGTTATATAAATAAGATTTTACACACATAATAGGCTTTTTAGGAGAAACTAAGCTGTAAAAACATTTTGTGGATTTTGTTGAAGTAGGCGTGGCGCCGCCCACTTTTCAGCAAAATAGGTCTGTTATTTTCAAAAGCGATTGCTTAAAATTTCAAGAAGGTATTTCAATGAAAGTTAGTGAGATCCTTCGCAATAGTATGTAGTATACTCCTGCCAAAAATTACGCCCTTGCATCGTGATTCCGAATACCCCTATTAACTTCATTCGCCTAACGGTAGTATGTAACGGCATAAACGACTCGAGATAAATATTGACTTATATATATCAAAAGGTTCAGGAGGAAAAGAGAATTTGACTTAGCCATGTCCGTCCGTCCGTCCGTCCGTCTGTCCGTCTGTTCGTCCGCCTGTGAACACGATAACTTGAGTAAATCTTGAGATATCTCAATGAAATTTGGTATGCAGGTTCCTTTTCACTTATCTCGGAGCGCTATTGAAAATAGGCAAAATCGGTTAAAAGCCGCGCCCACTTTCTATGCATATAATATTTTCGAAAATACAAAAAGAGTGATTATTCAGTACATAATACACCTATAAGGATAAAATTCGGTGTGTACGTTAGCGTTAAGGCAACAAATACATTTTTGAAGAAATTTTTAAAAAGGGGCGTGGTACCGCCCACTTTTGATATAGTCAAGTTTGGAAATATTATTAATCATAAATCAAAACCGCTCAAGATAGAAAAATAAAATTCAGCACACATATATATATTAATACAGGCAATATTTCGAAAAAAAATTAGCGAAATCGGGTTAGGTTCACGCCCAATTTTATACGAAAGATTTTGAAAAGGATCATAGATATATTGAATATGCAATAACTTTGCTTAAACTACCTGTATATCATTTCTATTTCACCTCTAAAGTGTTCGTGGGCAAAGAAAGTCGAATGCACCAAATTTTTGGAAAATGGGCGTGGCCCCGCCACTTTATTATGAATTATTCCACAAAACTTTTCATGCCATAACTGCGGTAAAAATAGATTTATTGAAACGATATTGCGAGAAAGTGTTCAACATATGCTTACTGCTGAAATTAAAAAACTGCATGTCATTGTTAGTGCCCAAAATTCTAATAAGGCGCAAGTAAACAAAGATAATGAAGCAGTCAGTGGTGCTGGTTACTCTCGTTCGTGCTCTCCACCTGCTCGCGACTCACACTCACGCGTCTCTATTAACACAGCTGTGGTAACTTATGCGAACAAGTGCAAAGAAACTGCTAATCATACCTCTCAGAGCTTATCGCCCAATGTTAAGTTGCCTGCTACTACTACTAGTAATGTGATAACCTCTGCTACTACTAGCATTTCTGCACTCTCTAATGCTGTTTCTACAAAGCCAAGCGCTGCTGCTTCTGCTACAAAATTAACTTCAATTAATGCTAACCAAGAAAGCAGTTGTTGGTTCCAATGTCAATGATGAACTTAGTGTTATCTCTAAAACGAAGTGGCTGCATTTATCATCATTCTCAAACACTGTTGCTGCAGCCGATATTTTGAATTATGTTAATAAACATGCTAAAATAGATGCAAACTATCTTATATGCCATATGCTTATTAAAAAAGATGCTAATGTTAATGATTTCAAAAAGGTTAATTTTAAGTTAGGAGTATCTGAGCCTTTTTATGAACAATTATTGAATGCAGATATTTGGCCTAGAAATGTTACAATCCGTCCTTTCAGTTTTTTTCGAAAAGATGTTGTAATACAGGAGGTCTCGTAACTCCTGTACGTGAATTAAATCCTACCAAAAATAATTTGAGAATTTACTTCCAAAATATGTCAGGTCTTCGGACTAAATGTTCAAAAGTGTATAGGGAAAGTTCCCACCTTGATTTTGATATTTTTGTATTTGTTGAATCTTGGTTGAATGATGATTTCTTTGACTGTGAAATTTTTGATTCTAATTTATATGATGTTTTCCGGAAGGACAGGGACTGTATCAAAACTGGATGTTCCAGAGGAGGAGGTGTTCTCATTGCTGCTCGGAGAAAATTTCGAGCATCTCTGGTAATACTCTCCAATTCGGACACGCTCATTGATCAGCTTTGCGTATGTGTTCATGGTACAACTGGGATTCTGTATATTTGCGCTTCGTATATCCCTCCAAATAGTGATGATCTTTTATATCTTGCGCACGCTGACAACGTAATGTCTTTAGCCTCAACCGTTGCTGAGGATAGCCATCTTTGTGTACTCGGGGATTTTAACTTGTGTAATTTGAGTTGGTCGCCACTTACTAACAGGGATTCATTTATAGCTACCAATCGATTGGTGTAATGCCTTTCACTCCAATGATGCCACTTATTGTTTTAGTTACTTAAAGGCTAAGGTCTCTGAGTTGTGTTTGAAACACATTCCTACTTTTAAGAAAAATGTATACAAGACTCCTTGGCATACTAAGCGACTGAAGCATTTGAAGAATTTGAAGAATAAATTTTTCAAGCTGTATAAAAGGACTAGTAATCCCATACATTATACTAATTTTCAACAATACCTAAGAGAATTCCACTGTCTTAATAGGTTCTTGTATAGAAATTATATTTTGAATTTTGAAAATAATATTATTTCGGACTCAAAGGCATTCTGGCAGTTCATTAAATCTAAAAAATCTTGTTCGACGGTGCCGAATAACGTATTCTACGAAGGTAAATATGCAAATTCTGCTGTTGACTCTGCAAATTTATTTGCAGATTTCTTTTGCTCTAACTTTGAGCAAGATTGTGAGATGGATTCTCATCCTCATCGTAGAATTGATACTGCTGTAAATTTTGGATCATTATGCCTATCGGTTACCGATGTCATCAATGGTATATTGAAGCTTAAGCTAACATCTAAAACTGATTCGGATGGATTTTCGTCTGTTTTATTGAAAAATTGTCTAAGCCTTGCTGAACCTCTTTCAAGAATTTTTAACAAGTCATTGCAATCGGGTGTTTTTGTGGATGACTGGAAATTGACATCCATCACCCCCATATATAAGAGTGGTAACAAAAACGATGTACGTAATTATAGGCCGATTTCAAAACTCTCTTCGGTCTCTAAACTTTTTGAGATAGTCGTGAACGAAAGGATATATTTTGCTGTGAAAAGCCTCATCTCAACCAATCAGCATGGTTTCGTTCCTGGTAGATCAACTGTTACCAATTTGTCCACTTTCTCGGATTACTGCATTTCCGCGTTTCTAAACAAGTCCCAAGTTGACACAATCTACACAGACTTCTCCAAGGCATTTGACAAAGTCTCCCACCGAATACTTTTAACTAAACTTGAGTCTCTGGGTTTTCATTCTACATTCCTGTTGTGGATTAAGTCATACTTATCCTGTAGACGATGTGTTGTGTCGATCGACAATGCCACCTCTCGCACTTTTGTTGCATCCTCTGGTGTTCCACAGGGGAGCATTCTGGGTCCTCTCTTTTTTACCCTTTTTATTAATGATATTGGCTCATGCTTTTCGTTTGCAGAATATTTGTTATATGCTGATGACCTTAAAATTTTCGCGGTAATCAATAATACCCATGATTCTGAAAAACTACAATCTGATATAGATAATGTTAACAACTGGTGTTGTTTAAATCGTCTGTCGCTGAACATAAGTAAATGCTATCACGTAACTTTTGCAAAAACGTGTACTACCCTGAAAACTTCATACTACGTTGCTGGATCTCGTTTGAACTCGGTTGTGGAAATTAAAGACTTAGGCATTATCTTCGATTCTAAGTTAAATTTTACCAATCACTTCAATTATGTGATAACTCGGTCATATTCGATGCTAACATTTATTCGTCGCAACTGTTCCGCGTTTACTAACCCATACACTCTTAAAACATTATATTGCGCTTTTGTTCGATCAAGGCTGGAATATGCAGCCATCATCTGGAATCCATATCAGCTAGGTGTCTGTAATAGAGTTCAGAAAGTTTTTCTTCGATTTGCCTTAAGATCTTTAATGTTTTCTGAACCGTTACCATCATATCGATCGCGTTGCCTACTTATTGATTTAAAATCTCTCGAATGCAGGAGGTTAATTTTATCTTGCTCATTTGTTATTGGTATTATTACCGGGGCTATAAATTGTTCTCCTCTCCTTAGCAAAATTCAATTTAATGTTCCCTACAGGAGACTTAGGCAGTTTGAACCCCTAAGGATTGTTTTCTCCAAAACCAATTATGGAGCAAATGCTCCTATTCTCAGGACATGTTCAGTTTTAAATTTATTTTTCAATTCGTCAGGTGCTGATTTTACCTGGCCATATGCTACTTTAATCAATCATCTTAAATCTTATTTTTCCTAACTATTTACTATTGTACATTAGATAGTCTGTAAGAACTTTGTGTATTCGAAGACTTTACTTGCAAATAAACAAATAAACAAATATAAAGCTAACTCTTTGCTGTAAAAATAGACAAAATTGGTTAACGGACACTCCCACTTTTTGAACACACTTCTGAAAAATTTCTTTGTAAAATTAAAATCGCGATATTTTCCTAATTGTGTAAGTTATATAAATAATATTTTACCCACATAATAAGCTTTCTAAGCAAAACTAAACTGTAAAAAATTTTTGTGGATTTTGTTGAAGTAGGAGTGGCGCCGCCCACTTTTCAGCAAAAAAGGTCTGTTGTTTTCAAAAGCGATTGCTTGAAATTTCAAGAAGGTATTTCAATGAAAGTTAGTGAGATGCTTCCCAATAGTATGTAGTATACTCCTGCCAAAAATTATGCAAATCGAATAACAAACAAGCAAGATTTACGGGAAAGTATTTAACACCCTATTGCCTTTTTTTTATTAATTTTTTTTTATTTTCATACCTTTCATAAGCATGGGGAAAACTATTTATATTTTGTTATTTAGTGATAATTTAATTTACCACTTACAACAGAAGTGTTTTTAATCGAAAACAATCAGTTGCCTTTATAACAACTTTTCCGTTATTAAAATAGACCTGAGTAAATTAGGATACCAAAACAGATCACTACTAGGTATTTAATGTTCGGTTACACCCGAACTTAGACTTCCTTACTAGTTTAGTATGGTCTATTTAATATATCGTTAGCTTCATAAGAAAAGGTGCTAAGTCAATATTTTCTAACTTTTCAGGAGAGGCAAAAAACCTCCTAACTTTTCCTGTTGTTGCTATTTTTAAAATCTGAAAATGCAGTTTCCTTCCTTATGTGAGCGTGCTAAAGTACCCGTCATCGGCATATTTTAGAATAAAGCGTGTGCAAAGTTATGAGCTTCTTTGTGACTTAGCACATTTTCCTTCCATAATTTTTTTTTTGTTCGACTTAGCACATTTACTTTTAAATTAGTGTTTCATAGAAAAATGTGATTGCCCTAAAATTTCCCTACAATATGGGTAGAAAATGAAAGGGGAGATCCCCAGGTTTTCCTTAGACTACGATATATTTCGATAATTTTATCGGTCAAAATGTGTTGCCCAAAAACCTTAAAATTTCCGTAGAATATGGGTGTCCAACGAAGGGCATGGCCACAGCTTTCATTTTTCTTTCACTTTTCGATATTGCGGTTGATCTATACTATAATCTAACTCTAAAAAAGTTGTGTCTTTATATTGGGAATTTCTTTGAAAAAATGACTGGGGATGACTTGGGGAATGTTTAGGTACAACTAAAAAGTCAAATGGAAAGGAGATGACAAAATGTCTAAGTTAGACTATTAAAAAACGCCTTTACTTTAGTTGGTTGCCGTAGACATAAACGGGATAGAATGTGGGGAAAAAAGTTTCAAACTGAACGGGAAGTGGTCAAATTCCCTTCCCCCTGGGTCCGCCATTGTTGGCAAGGCAGATGCATTTTTTCTGAGAAGCTTTTAATTGCAGAAATACACTCATAGATTTAGGCAAAATAATGCCGGTAAGCTGCCAGAAACAACTTTTTCTAAAGAACCTGCGAAATTCGATATTTGAGGCTAAGAACACCATCTCTATACCCAGCTTATAAAAGTGGCATAGTAATAACTGTATATCAATATATAAAAAAATTTTATGAAATGAATAATTTTCATTTTCATGTGGACTTAGCACGTTGATTTTTTGTAATATTTTTTTTTATTGACTTAGCACATTTGCATATCACTACATTACAACATGTAAAACCAACATTATGGTAACTTTTTGTTTGGTAGACGATGTATTTTTAGTTGTAGCATCTTACTGCATTAAAATCTCAGTTTCTAAAAAAAGTTGACTTAGCACCTTTTCTTATGAAGCTAACGATATGTATATAACATATGTATCTTAAAAGTAGAATGGCGTTTTTTTATTTCTTTTTAAGTAAAACCATCTCTTGATAACTTTTTTATTTTGATATTATTGTGTGACAAAAAAAGTTACCTAGCTATACTTTGGAAGTTATACAGATTTTTTTTAATCCTATTGTCAAATTATAATCAAAATATATAACACAAATATTTAACCGCTCATAAAAGGATACAGCGAAAATAATTGTTTCTACCTTCTATGGAGGTGTTATACGTTTATGAAGCCGAATGATAAAGGTCTATCGCCGTTTGAATTTGGTTTTTATTTGCTGTGCTATAATTCCGAGCGCCTCTTTTTATTGTCCCACCTATACCATCACATGCAGATTCTACATGGCTGGTTGTGTAAAAGTGCCACTCAGCGAATATCTCTACATATAATAAAATTGTAACAGGTCCGATGTCTGTACATTGAAGATATTTAAAAAAAAAAATAATGTCAGGGGTCATTATTATGCCTCTAGAACCCAAATCAGCCGTTTTTAGAATGTTTGTCTGTCTGTCTGTCTGTCTGTATGGCTGTCCGGGCATCACTCAAAAACTACTGAACAGAATTGAATGACATTTTTACCACTCTATCACTTAACGTCTAACTTAAAATTTAGGATAACTTTCATTTAGATATCTCATCCAGTTCCCGAGTTATTGACCAAAATGTGGGTCCGGGTGACCAAAAATGTGCGTTTTTTACAATTATGCCCACTACACATAAAAACTATGAATGAAAATTTCACCGTTATAATACTAGACGTCTATCCTAAAACTTAGGACATCTTCCATCAGGATATATAATCCGGTTCCAAAGATATTGACAAAATGTGACCCAAAATTACTTTTTCCAACATGGGTGTCAAACGAAAGGTATAAATGAATACTACATAGTGCTGTGAGTTTTATTTCAATATCTCAAATGATTTCGGATATTTCACAAAAAATAGTAAAGATCTCTGGTCATCTTTTCTACATATAATAAAATTTTAACAGGTCTGATGTCTGTACATTGAAGATATTTGAAAAAAATTATGTCAGGGGTCATTATTAAGCCTCTAGAACCCAAATCAGCCGTTGTTAAAATTTTTGTCTGTCTGTCTGTCTGTATGGTTGTCCGGGCATCACTCAAAAACTACTGAACAGAATTGAATGAAATGTTACATAGTGCTGTGAGTTCTAAAAAATAGTAAAAATCTCTGGTCATAAGCAATTACAGCCTAAGTCGACTTAAGAAATAAGACCAGTTGAAATTTTTACTGCCAATTTTGAATAGCAACATCGATACATTTTTCAAGACTATCATTGGTCTATTATTACTTTGTTTATAAACAATTAATCCAACATGTTTGCCAAAGTTATAATTCACATTTAAGCTCAGCTGCTTACAGCCCAAACTAATAAAAACAAAAATCGTGATTTTTCTATAGAAATATTGTTGTAAAAGGGCAACCGAAATTGAATTCAGTGCGTTGAAAGTTAACTCCAAGAAAGCTGTGGAAGCTGTCAGTCGCACTATGCAAGATATCCGGCGAAACGATTCAATCATGGGAAAGGTAACAGTTTTATTTTGTGGAGATTTCCGTCAGAAGTCAGTGTCGAATCCAATGGATTAGTAACTCTGCCAGAAAATCTTTGTAATATTGTGCCTTCAGTGGAAGAACTTATTTCTTCGGTTTATGGAGACGTTTCTCAAGTAACGAGCCAGAATAATGCTTGGCTCTGTAAACGAGCTATACTTACGCCCAAAAACGACCAAGCAGCAGAAATAAATTACAGTATTTTAAAAAAATTTGATGGAGAAGAGGTGGTATACCGATCAATAAACACAGTTTTAGACAGAGCCGAGACTACGAACTATCCTGTTGAGTTTCTCAACTCTATTTCTGCGCCCGGACTCCACGCTAATAGCATCGCTTTAAAAAAAGGCATTCCGATTATGTTGCTTCATAACTTAACCCCTCCAAAGTTATGTAATGGAACTCGCCTTAAAGTTACTTCTCTTCGAAATAATATTATAGAAGCAGAAATTCTTACGGGTTGTGGAGCAGGCGCAATAGTTTTCATACCACGCATACCCATACTACCAAACAATTTTCCATTTCACTTCAAACGCGTGTGTTTCGCTATGACAAAGCGGGACTGGCGCTTAGCTATGAAATGATGTGACAGCAGCTTATTTGTGTGTTGTATAAAATCTTCAACAAATGTGTTTGTAGTAGCGGAAATGGTTTCGAGATTACATCTGCGTGTTGTTTTCCATTTTTGAATTAATTCTTGAATCAAATTTCTTTCGTAATATTCCAACATCATCGTTCTAAGGTTCGATAAATTATCGATTATTAAATTGATTCGCAACTCTCGCTGTTTTCTATATTACCATTACAGTCAACGATTTTAATAACATCTTTATAGTTTATGAAATTACGTTGACCTTCAGCTTCCATCGACCTCAACCGGATCAGTTTTACATTCGGATGCAATGTGCTGGTTTCCAACCCCGAGGTTGATACAATTGTCTGGTCGCAACATGGTAAATTTTGTACATCCTAATTGAAGTGAAGGATGTATTTTTCTAAATTCATAGTATTATTCCCGAAGCGATGACAGCATTAGTCTCTTTTGAACTTTCGCACGTAGGTTTCCTTGTCTTACTACAATTGAGTCCTGTGACCCCGGCATGATTCGGCTGATTCCATCATCTTCATAAAACAATTTTACTGTGTTTAAAGTTCGTTCAGGTAAACTGTGTCTGTCCATCCTAGAACAGTTTTCGATATGATATTTCATATTCTCCAAATTTTTTCGCAGTAAGCTTTGATATTCTTTGGGTCTTCTGATAAAGTTGACAGTGAACCATATCCAAGTGAATCCTAATTGCTGTGTTTTTTTGCAGGATGAATCACTTTCTAAATATTATGGCAAGTATGTATATGTATGTGGCTAAAACTATGTTTAAATAATTGAGTACATATGTTAACGAGTATTTATGACCAAATACGTTCCATAAAGGCGCCCCGACCTTTTGAGTTTTTTGATCCGCGAAAAATACTTAAAACTAGGAACTTAACTTCTATCCTTGAACGATAAAATATCACTCAAAGAATAACGTTTACTGTCGAGCAAAAATATAAAACTCAAGGGTAAGTTTTATTTCCACTCAAAATAATAAAACTCAAGAAATAAGATTTATGTTTGATCAAAAAAATAAAATTCAAAAATTGATCATTACGCTTAATCAAAAAAATAAAACTTGAGCGTAACTATTATTTTTGATTTTTATTGAAAAAATCATCCCTGGTATTTATTAGTTGATTCCACATCTATTTGTAATTTAAGGAGAAACTAAGAACGAAGTAAAACAATTTGTTTTGAAAAAACAAAATTTTAAAATTAACGTACGTTCGCTTTGAATTTGCAATGGCACCTGAAACAAATTCCTACAAAATCGCTATGATGCTAACAATCAGGTAGAAATAGTGTATACATACTTAGTCACTAAAAGTTTCGGCACTACTATGCATAGGATCTATTGTTTAACATAAACATACACCCTTCGTTTAGATACTACTTCTACCTGTCTGTTAGCTTCATAGTGATAGTTATCCTAGGAATTCGTTTCAGTTGTTGCGGTAAACAGCACAACATACAGGTAGAAACATTTTTTTCGCTGTATACTTTGATGAGCGGTTAATTATTTGTGTTATATATTTTGAGAATGCCTGAAAAATTTGACAATAAGATTAAAAAAAATCTGTATAACTTCCAAAATATAGCTAGGTACCTTTTTTGTCACACAATAATCATACTAATATTATAAATGTGAATGTAGCGATGTTTGGATGTCCAGACGTTTGCTTTTGTTCCCTAAAAACGTGAGAATGGCAAGACGGATTTTGTTGAAATTTGGCACGCCTACATGCTATAGTCTGGATGGAGGTATAGGCTATTTTTTTTTTTTAATTTTGGTTGTTCCGCCCCTGCTACGGACCGTTACTTTTCGAAATTTTTGTATTCCATATATTTGAACCTATATTTATGATATTTCGCATACAGGTATAGAAAGATGGTACAATATGGGTATCAAAGGAAAGGGGAAGGCCCCAGGTTTCATTTTGGCTTCGATATATTTCGAGAAATTTATCGATAACTAAGTTATCGGTCAAAATGCGAATTCCCGAAAACCTAAATATTACCCTCCTATATGGGTATCAAACGAAAGGGGATGGCCCCAGGTTTCATTTGGACTTCGATAGGTTTCGATAAATTTATCGATGATTGAGTTATCGGTGAAAATATGATTTCCCAAAAACCTTAAACTTGCCCTACAATATGGGTATCAAACGAAAGGGGATAGCTCCAGATTTCATTTGGACTTCGATATATTTCGATAAATTTATCGATAACTGAGTTATCGGTGATTGCCCAAAAAACTTAACATTACCTTATAATATGGGTATAAAACGAAAGGAGAACGCCGCGGGTTTCATTTGGACTTCGATAGGTTTCGATAAATTTATCGATGATTGCGTTATCGGTGAAAATATGATTTCCCAAAAACCTTAAACTTGCCCTACAATATGGGTATCAAACGAAAGGGGATATCTCCAGGTTTCATTTGGACTTCGATATATTTCGATAAATTTATCGATAACTGAGTTATCGGTGGTTGCCCAAAAAACTTAACATTACCCTATAATATGGGTATTAGAAAGGAGAAGGCCGCAGGTTTCATTTGGACTTCGATAGGTTTCGATAAATTTATCGATGATGAGTTATCGGTGAAAATGTGATTGCCCAAAAACCTTAAACTTGCCCTACAATATGGGTATCAAACAAATGGGGATGGTCCCGGGTTTCATTTTTACTTCGATATATTTCCATAAATTGTACTGTAACAACAAAACGCACATTAAATGTGCAAACCTAAACACTAACATCGCAAATGCCATAAAGAACAATAACAATGTTATGTTCAAGTGTGATAAATGCGTTAATATCCCGATCTCGCTTTCGTGTTTGAACATTGAAGAAGCACAAAGAAACATATCGCACCCTAAATACAAAAGGGTCACAACTCAAAATTACAGGTTCTTTGCTTTGAACGCTTCCAGATAGCGCTAGCTTAGCTCTATTTTTTTAAAACCAAGCAGGACGGTAGCCGTTTAGTTGAAGATGATAATCATTAAGAAAAAAATAGGCTGTTATAGTTGAGCAAGCCTTTGTGAAAGGATAAATGTCGAAAAAACCACCTGAAATTTTTTTGAGTTGTGACCCTTTTGTATTTAGGGTGCGATATATGCTTTGAACAATTTTATTGGCGTGCTAAGTAGAATGCAGTGTACGGAAATTCCGGATATGCGTCAACAAATTGTCTCTGATTCTGAGAATATTGGGATAATGACAAGAAGAAAATCCAAGTTCATTAACCAGCAATCAATTAGTGCAAAAAAATCAGTTCACTTCTCATCGGAACACTCTGGTGAAGCTAATAGTAACAGTGCTGAAGGGCAAAGTCAGAAGAAGAAAACAGACAAAAACAAATCTGCAACGCACGCTCAAAAAAACTGCAATAACGCTGTTGAAGTGGACAGTGTTGAGTTGTTCTCACCTTCGCCTGCTGATGGTACTGCTTTGACTTCCAACAACTCTGAACTCTTATACTCTACTGTAGCTGCTAATGCTACAATGATCTCTAAACCTGTTTTGCCGGCTGACGTTGCTCATCGACCTACTGCTGCTGCTAGTAAATCTGACACTATTGATCTCACTAGTGTTGTGCCTAGCGAATGTGTGCTGTTGTGCTGCTGCTAGTGAATCTGACACTATTGATCTCACTAGTGTTGTGCCTAGCGATCCGATGAGTGTGCTTTATCTGTTGGTAAGCCTAGCAATACCGAAAACGTAAATGAGAAATGGGAAGAGCGTGCTGCTGTTGTTGTTGGTAGCAATCCTAATACGGATCTCGATGTTCTTGGGCGATATAAATGGGTGCATCTATCGTCTTTTGGACCATCTGTTGATGAGAATGCTATTATCAATTATGTCGCAAAATACGCTAATGTACCGCCCTCGTTAATGAGTTGCCATTGTCTGAAGAAGAAAGATGTAAGCCCCGAATCATTGACTAGAGTGAGTTTCAAACTCGGGATCCCATCATCTTTGTATTGCAAGCTGTTCAATCCATTGCTTTGGCCATCTGATGTGATGATACGACCCTTTCGGTTTTTTCGCAAAAAACGGGACTCACTGAAGTTATTGTAACTAATCAAGATCTCAGGTTTAGTAATTTAAGTTATTTAAGTGCACAATGCCTCACTGTTCAGGAATGTTTAAAAAAATTTTATCAAAATATCTCTGGGATGAGAACCAAGACTGAGGCTGTCTATACTGCTACCTCTCATAGTAATTATGATGTAATCGTTCTTGTAGAAACTTGGCTAACTGCAGATTTTTTCAATGAGGAATATTTTGATAATCACTTATTTAATGTTTTTAGAAAAGACAGGGATAGTCTCAAAACTGGCCTCGTTAGGGGTGGAGGTGTACTCATAGCAGTTAAAAAAGGATTGCAATGTTCTGAGGTTACCCTGTTCAACTCTGACTCACTTCTTGACCAACTTTGTGTTGAGATTGCTGGGGATTCAGGTTCAATCTGTATATGCACGTCTTATATTCCTCCAAATGGCTCAGACGATATTTATGATGCACATGTTGATAATATTATCCAATTAGCACGCTCCAGTGTTAGTAGACACTTGTGTGTATTAGGTGACTTTAACCTCAATAAGATTACCTGGGACTACCTTCCGGATGATGATTCTCTTTTGCCATCTAACGTCAACAGTTCTCATGAAATAAACTTTATTGATAGTGTATATAGTTTGCACTTACAGCAAATTAATAACATTGTGAATGAGCTAGGGAGAATTTTGGATCTTGTTTTTGTCAGTAATGATATTAAGTATAATCTACTACAATCTGAGTACCCATTGGCTGCTACAGATAAACATCATGTCCCAATAATTTTAGAGTTGGAGTTTTATGATTTTCCAGCAATTTCGTCTGATAATACTTTAAGACTGAACTATAGTCGTTGTAACTTTGATCTGGTGTGTGATGAAATCTCTGATGTAGATTGGCAAGCGTTATTTAATAATTTTGGTCTCAGTGCTAGTTTTGAAGCTTTCAAAAATATTATCTCTGACATCATTGACAACCATGTTCCTAGGTTTCCTAAAAGGGTTTACAAACTACCTTGGTATACTAAACGCCTAAAGAAACTCAAAAACCAAAGGAATAAGTTTTATAAGCTCTATAGAAAATCGGGTTCTCTCCAGTACAAAACGAAATATTTGAGTTGTATGAGAGACTTTAATTGCCTTAATAAGTTCCTTTACAATAATTACCTGTTGGGTTTTGAGAACAATATAAAATCGAACCCAAAATCATTCTGGCAATTTGTAAAACCTAAGAGATCTTCCTCCATAATACCTAAGACGACGTCCTATAAAGGGCAGAGTGGTTCTTCGTCACAGGAAATTGCGAACTTATTTTCTGAATTTTTTAAAGCTAATTTTGTTCAGGATGAGTTCTGGCATGATAACTCAATCCTTCAAATCAAATCTTCCTTAGATTTTGGGTCGTTAGCCCTGAGCTATGATGATATTGTCTTAGGAATTCAGAATCTTAAAAACTCCCAGCAATGTGATGCTCATAAAATATCATCGTTTTTTCTTAAAAAATGTACTGCAGCTATAGCTGAACCTTTGCTGTTACTATTTAACATATCGCTAAAAACTGGAGTCTTTCTTGATGACTGGAAAATTACATTTGTTGATCCTGTGTTTAAAAGCGGGAGTAAAAATGAGATCTCAAATTACCGACCTATTTCTAAGCTTTGTAACATCTCAAAGCTATTTGAAAAAACAATTATATCCAAACTATCGTTTGCTGTTAACCATTTTATTTGCCCCTTTCAGCATGGCTTCACACCGGGGAGATCTACGACCACTAATCTTGCTGTATTCTCTAATTACTGTGTCTCTTCGTTCAGTAATGGTTATCAAGTGGACTCGATCCACACAGATATTTCGAAAGCATTTGACAGGGTTAGCCACAGTGCACTGCTGGCAAAGTTACGCGCTCTAGGCCTTCACTCAAAATTTCTGGCGTGGATTGAATCTTATTTGAATAATCGGGTGAACTATGTTGTTGTTGACAATGAATTTTCTCATGCATACATAGCAACCTCTGGAGTACCACAGGGGAGTATAATAGGCCCTCTTCTATTTTGTATCTTTATTAATGATGTTAGTGTTTGCTTCAATTACTGTAGTTATCTTTTGTATGCAGATGATCTGAAAATATATTTTCGCGTTAAAATGGATGATACTCAGATGCTTCAAGAGGAGCTAAATAACTTTTATAACTGGTGCTGCAAGAATAGATTAGCATTAAATACAAGTAAGTGCTACACAGTAACCTATTCTAAACAGCGAAACAAATTGACCGCAACGTACACACTATCTAATACCCCGCTAGCTAGGGTGGAAAAAATTCGTGATCTTGGAGTAATTTTTGATTCAGGTTTTACCTTTGTCCATCACCTTAACTACATAATCCCGAAAGCTTACGCATCCTTAGCCTTTGTTAAGAGAAATAGCACAGAATTCAAAGATCCGTATACAAGGAAACTATTGTATAGTGCATATGTTAGATCTATAATGGAGTATGGCTCCATAATATGGAATCCATTTTATCATGTACATAACAAAAGAGTTGAAAGGGTCCAAAAAGTATTTTTGAAGTACTGCTTGGCACCATTAAACTTTGACCTGCCCTCATATATATCAAGATGCAGTTTAATTGGCCTTAATACACTCCAGAGCAGAAGAACTATATCTGCTATAATGTTTTTGTATGATATTATCAGAGGTAGTATTGATTGCCCGCAGTTATTGGCTTTAGTAAAATTCTACGTCCCTGCTAAAACTTTAAGACGTCATAATACTTTTTATATTGATATCTATAGATCCAACTATGCCATGAATGAACCAATTACTCGAACTTTAATTGAATTTAACAATTTAGTGATATGTGATAGCGATGTTTTCCCTGACTTTACTATGAGTCGTTTCGAGTTCAAAAATGCTCTAATGTCTTTTACTACTTAAGAATAAAATGTATCATCACATAAGTAGTTAACAAATAAGTCATACAAATTGTATAGTCTGTAAGATTTTTGAATCATAGACTTAAATAAATAAAATATGAAAAAAAAAATATTAAATATGAAAAAAAATTTATCGTTAATTTAGTTATCGGTGAGAATGTGATCGCCCTAAAACCTTAAAAGTTACCTACAATATGGTATCAAATCAACTTTTGAATTTCGATTCATCCTGACACAATTTGTCAAAATTGAATTCTTGAAAGGCCCCCTAACGTTACCAACGAATACCGCAAAAGACAATTTTTTAAAACCGGTTTTCAATACTCTTTTTTCAAAATATTCGAATTTGGTAAATTCTTCAGTAGGCAATAATATTATATAAATATGAAATCTTAAAGTATATTATTGATTTTGAAAGGCCCCCTAACTACTTACATACATCCCGAGCAACGCCGGGTGCCCTGCTAGTATCAAAATAAAAAAGCAAGGGATGGTTTTACTTAAAAATTATTAAAAAGAAAAAAAAACACGCCATTCTACTTTTAAGATATGTTATATATAAGTAGACCTTTCTAAAAAAAATTTTATTTTTCAAAATCTCTTGATCTTGGAGTTTTTTTTTAGTTTAAAATTTTTATTTTGGAAAAAAAAATTTGTTCAGTATCCTTAAAAATTTTTACAGTCTATTTATTTGAAATCAAATTTCAATACCTTTCTAATAGTTTGAAGATCTTTGAAATCGATAAAGCCATTCGGTAGTAATCACACTTTAAAAGTACCTCTTATCGTAATTTTTCGAATATTTCGATCCTTGCCACGCCCACAAGGCAATGTTTAAAAATGAGGATGGGTCGGTAAGATGTACTTCTATGCAAAATTTCATCAAATTCTGAGGGGGTCGGGTTCAAAATGAAAGTTTTTTTAGCCTTTGATATGAATTCATCATATGTGGAATTTTGCGTCAAATATAGATATCGCATTATCCGTTATTTTCGTTCGCTCTATAGATCTTTTTTTGTATATCTTTCATTATAACTTTGTTGCGATGTTTGTAAGTAAGACAAGAAGAAGAGATAGACCCACCATTAAGTATTCCGAAATGATCACGGCAACCAGCTGAGTTGATTTAGCCATGTCCATCCGTCCCTCTGTCTGTTTGAACGCCAACTACTTAGTCCCTCAATTGTTGGCCATTTTGTATTATATTAATCATTTGTCGGAACCAGTAGGTACTATCGGACCAATACATCGCATAGCTCCCACAAACGTTTTTTTCCCTATAACTATTGCAATTAAGGCCTAAATGCTGTATAGCTCCAACTCCCAATTTAAAAATTAAGGATGAGGATCGATAGATATTAGTAAGGTGAGTACAACCGTCAAATTTCATATAAAGCGGCTTTTAAAATAAACTTTTCTAGAAAACCAACGAATGGATTTTTAAAATTTTGGTATTTTTGCATAGGTAATTTAATATCTTGTATTCGATATACAACCTCTTGAGTATCTATCCTGTTAAGTTGGTAATACTTGCCATCGAAAGTCAACTCTTAATACACCTCCAAAAATCCCGAGAGAGGTATCAAAAGACGCGTCTTGACCTGCGGAACAATAATCTGGAGGGGGAAATCTGATATTTTTAGAAGTTTGCGAGATATTTGCTAATGGTACATTAGGCTGAGCCGAAAATGTGTGCGTACCGTGGCACGTTGCCACGGTTCAGGCAACCACCCGGAGTTGGCATGGCGTAGCCCAGGGTTATACCATGGATCACGCCCAGAATTGGGGATCTGGGCCAATTTTCGGTTTTTCACTGAAGCAATATATTGCTTTTCCCCCATCGGATTATTGTTACGGAGACGCGTTTTGATACATTGAAAATTACAATAATTTGTAAAGGTAGTAAAGCAATTTAAGGGAAAATAAGGTTTAAATTTTTTTTTTTACTTTTTTTAAGAAAGTGTAATTTTACATTAACTTTATTATGATCATATAAACATATGACCAATTTTCCGGCTGCTAACGTTACATTCGCATGGAGTTTTTATTTAGTTTATACGAAATAATAACAAAAATGTTAGAAACGTCCAAGGTTTTGCTACTTATGCTATCAGGTACCTAGGCCTATACCTTCATTTTAATGGTTCAGTTAAGCTTGCATAGCAGGGCATAGCATAGCAATACACAGCACGTAAAAGAAAATGTTGATTATACTTCGCACAACGCACAGCCCCTCAAAATCAGATATTCGCGAAACATACAGAATTTCATGAGCTCGCACACATTCTTTCAGCTTTTCTTCTTCCATTACAACGCTTTTATTTGTTTTTTACTAAAATGTATAAGAATAATAAGCAAAAGCTGTGACAGTAGGTATGTTAAGTTACATAGAGATCAAAATTCAACAGACTTCTACGCCATGCTCTGGGTTGCCATGCGTTGTATAATTGAATACATGTAAAACCCATTTAACAGATATCGAAAATGACAGAACACATGCAATGTATTGCCATGCTATGCAAGCATAACTGAACCATAAGAGTAAAATTAGTTTAATGGCTACCATACCGTAAAAGATATAAGCGCGTGAAACGCACTGCTAACGTTACATCATTTGGAAGTGAGATCAAGATACAGATCATGTTTGGTTTACTTTCTGCGAACTTGCTGAGACAATCATCCCAATTTTTCTTTATGTTACTTTTACTACGTTACACAAAGCACTGCTAACGTTACACGTGCGAAAACTGAGTACTTATCTGTACATATAATAAAATTGTAACCGTTGATCTCTTAACCAGTTTTGAAGTTATCGACCAAAATGCGGACCAAGGGCGACCCAAAATGTGTTACTACAATATGGTTATCAAATAAAAGGTGCTGATGAGTGCTGCAATAAGTAATTATATTTATAATGGGGGTGATTTTCCGAAAGAAAATAAAACGAGTAGCGTTTGGTTACTGTTGAATTTATTTAGAAAAATCGTGCAAGAGCAGGGATTCGTGAATGCGAAGTAAAAGTAGAAATAGGAGTTGAAAGTTGAAACTAGAGTAGAAACTAGAATAGAAACCTTAAACAAATTACATAATTAGTTTATACGTATGTATGTTATTAGCCTAGCGACCAGCTCACCGCTGTTCAACTAGTGTGTGTATGTATGTATATTATAATTAACAATGTTACCGTATTAGCGGCCAGTTTGTCACTGTCCAACATAATTTTACTAAACTGTTATTATTAATGTTATTGTTTAACAATATTAGCGACCAGTTTATCACTGTTCAACATAATATTGCTAAATTGTTATTATTCATATTATTGTGAACTATATTATTATTTACAACATTAGCGACCAGTTTGGCACTGTTCAACTGAATATTGCAAATGTGTTAATAATTACCTCTCCAGTGAACGAAAATCGCAAAGTGAAGCCGTTCACTCGAGGGCTCCTCTTTTATTGCTTTTCGTTAGAAGCTTTTGCTAACAGCTTCCTAATAAATAAAAGCTTTTGTGGAATACCACTTACAGCTGTTGTGGAACGCAGCTTATTGCTCTTATTACAAGGGTTGCTGTGTACAATTATTCTTATGCTACATAGTACTAAAAGTAAGAGTATTTATGATACTAAAATTATACATATGTTACATATTTATTTTTATGATATCTGTGGTCACAAGCAATAATCGCTTATATTGCTGATTATATATATATTAATTGGTTACAAATAAAAGTATATGAAATAGTTATAATTATTTTTATATGTACCTTGTAGGAAAAAAAGAAAAAGACCACAGTGCTTGCAACATTTGCCAAAAAAAACTATTTGGTTTACTTTCCCAGAAAATTGGTCATATGTATATCAAATTAAAGGTAATTTATATACCTATCAAACAACAAAAAATTTTTTGAAATCGGTCTTGTCAAGCGTATTGAGCGAACGATTGAAGCCTGACGTGAACAGACTGATTGGACCTTATCAGTGTGGCTTCAGACCTGGAAAATCTACCAGATTTTATACACTTCATTCAAAAAATCGTTTCGCCAATTTTACAAAAGCGACGAACAAAAGCAATAGCTTGTTCGAAAGGAAATTAAAATACGCTTCTATGTAACGAAGTATAATATATAGGGAAGGGTCAAACCATCGCTGAGCAATAGCTGGCCAAAGTCAAAATTTGGTCGAAATTTCGATTTTTGAAAAAATTTTGATTTTAAAAATGGTTTTTTTGTACGAAGTTGTGAACTTCAGCATCATTTTTTCCCCCTAAAATTAGTGTGGTTAATAGCAAACACTTTGATTTTAAAAAGGGTTTTTTTGTACGAAGTTGTGAAAATCAGGATAATTTTTTTTCCCCTAAAACTAGTGTGTTTAATAGCAAACACTTTTAGCAAAATATTAGGCAGATCCGGCAAAAACTCTATTTTTGGGGATTTTTTTGTAACTTTCTACAAAATTCAAATTCATTTTTTAAGATTTTTGTCAAATAATATTCATTTTATAAACTTAAAAGTAACAAATCAGAAATTAAGATTGGTGTAACTTTGCCTTTTGTATTGTTTAGTATCTGTTTTGCGTATTAGAGTCCAACAATAGTCGCTCATCATGCCTTCATCCCAAAATCCTTGGTATTGTCTTTAAATTTTGGCTAGATCTTCATGTAACCGCTCTCCCTGTTCGTCGCTCGTATCACCCAAGTTTACGGAAAAGAACTCGAGATGGCAATGCAGAAAATGCATCTTTAGAGACATCCGAGCTTCAATATTAAGATAATTTCCAACATATCGCCAATAAGTTCCTCAAAATTAGGGGATTTGTGATTGCCAAGAAAGTGGTGAACGATACTTTGAAAATATGCCCACGCGGCTGCTTCATCGGGCGTTAAACATTTTGTGAATTCTTTATCAGCCATTAGTTTTCTAATATAAGGTGCCATAAATATTCCTTCTTTGATTTTTGCATATGACAATTTAGGAAACAACTTGACTAAGTACTGAAAAGCCGGTCCTTCACGGTTTAATGCTTTGACGAAGCTCTTTATAAGGCCAAGTTTAATGTGAAGAGGTGGCAGGGAAATGTCTTGTGGATTTACAAGTGGTTCAGCGGAGACGTTTTGCTGTCCAGGCTCATATTGAGTACGACTTTGCCATTCTTTCCTTCGTTTGTACTGCATGAGCAATCGGAATAGATGGTTTGTTATTCCCGTTGTGCAGAAGAAGAGCAACTTTTAGGCTGTATTTGGAACCATCAATGAATAAACGCCATTCGTTTCGATCGTAGGGTGCATTCATTTCATTTAATAAACCATTAATATCGGTACAGAAACTTAAGTTGTCTTCTTTTTTGAAGAACGGTCGAAGTGCCTCATTTCTGTTTCTGTATACAGTAACTTGTGTTCGAGAGTCTCGATTTTTCCATTGCTGCATTGATGCTAGCAACTCTGCTCTTTGTTTGGACAAACTCAAGTCACGGATCAAATCGCTTAGTTCATCTTGCGAAATTAAATGTGGCCCTTCCGGTGACAGGTAATAGTGTCACTGGTAATAGTGTCAATTGACACTATTTCCATGGTATTGCGCTTTCGAAATGGAATTAGTGTCAACAAGAAAATGGAAAATAAGTCATTGACACTATTTCCAAACTGAAATGGAAATAGTGTCAAAAGTGCTAAAAACGGGTCTACCACATTATCCCCAAAATCAAAATCCCCAAAGGAAAAATCCCTAAAATCAGAATCACCAACACGAAATCCCCATTTTATGTGTGAAATAAATTCAAATTATGTATTGGATAGGTAATTATGCTACCTTTCATTTGAGGTACCACTGTTGTGGGCGCAACAGCGTATGTGCAAAATTTTAAATTTAATTAAAAAAACAACCCTGGGCTACATTATTCCAAGTCCTTCTGCGTAGTACATCATTCTGAGTAGGCGGCCGAGTTTCACTTTGAGGATTCTGATTTTGGAGATTACTTATTTGGGGATTTTTTTTTCGGGGATTTTGTGGCACTCCCGCTAAAAATATGCCCATTCATTGAAATTTGTGCCGATTTACTTTGTAGGTCCGTTGCAAGAACCGTTGGTCAATGCTGTCGCGAAAACTAAGTAAACAAAATTGTTTTACTATAGAAAATCACTAATAGTGCACATTTCGTAAAAGGAGAAACCATAATTTTGTAAATAAACACTGAGCTGCGCAGACAACCGCTGCCTAAAATAGCAATAGTGTCAATTGACACTATTTCCATTTCCAAAAGCGCAATAGTGTCAATTGACACTATTTCCAGGGTAACTTGTTACCAGTGACACTATTACCTGTCACCGGCCCTTCCATGACAAAGTCGCTTTCACTGCTCGGGGGTGATGGATTTAAAGTTTCCAGGACGTTTGCACTTATACTTAGATAAACTGGCAATGGATCATTAGCAGTACGTGGAACTTTCTTGGATACTGATGATAATTATATTTTGATAATTTTTTTCATCAAACGAAAGTAGCAATAATCTTCGTGGTTTTTAGGTTCTCTCCAGAGCGATGGCTTTGAGAAGGAAAAGTACTCACGTTCTCTCAATGACCACTTATACAGCTTTTTTTTTGCATGCGTTACAAATAAATTTCGGTCTCCATGACTTATACGTGTCTGCTACTCTGAAACCAAATTACGATACGCATCTTTGAGCGCATTTGTTATTATTTTGCCACTTTTTTTAATCATATAACCACCACAAACGTAACAAAAACACTTTGGATCAACTTTGCAACACTGTCTCTGTATTTTTATTTTTATATAATGGTGTTGATGGCTTAGAATATATTTTATTCTGAGTCTTAAACTATTTTACATTTGCTTATATACTAAATCTTAAACTATGTTGCTATGTTTTGTAAGTATCTATGTATGACAATATTATCTTAAATTCTAGTGGACTGTATAAATTTACTTATTTTAGAGCGGCGTAGTTATATGTTCATACTTTTATGAACATTCTGCCATTTTTACTTACTTATCAAGCAGTGCCACGATTTAAAAGCTGCTATAACAGCACAATGGTGCTATCATGCGAGATCTCGGAAACTAGAATCAAAGATGAAAAACTGAATGCAGATTCGAATTGAGCATATCAAATATAGTTAAGAATCGCTCTTATCTGCTCAGATCCAAAAGTTGACCTGAATTTGTAAACTTGTGTAATTGTTACAAAGGAATTTTAAAAATAAAAATCAAAAATAACTGTTGCAAAGCACTTAAAAACTAAAACTTAAAAATAACGTAGGAGTTTTAAAAATAAAAATCAGAAATAATTGCTATCATTGATTTTATTCCATAAAAATTGCAAAATAAAAAACATATGTAGTCAAATTTGGTTCTCGGTAAAAAAAATAAACCCATTGGTACATTTCAATTAACTGTAAAACATTTCTTTCATAGTAAAGTTTTAAGTTATAGTTTTCACTAATAACTATTATTTTATGTCCCTGTGACAAAGAAAATCGGCTTTTTGTTTACCACACAGTTTAAGAATTGTTTTTCGCGGTTGAGATGGAGTATCTTCCATTCGGATGTTCAATATTTCCGGAACCTTGTTGCCAAACATAAATGAGAGTGCTATAAAATGGTCATAATTCAAAATTTTTCCATGGTGAAACCAGTAGATTGGCAGGACAACGTCTGTCGGGTAAGCTGGTAGCACATAAAACTATGACACCACCAAGTTGTAAGCGCTCGTAATAAGGGGTGAAGTGGAAGAAAGTAAAGAAAAACTCGTTAGTTCGTATAAACAAATAAAAATGAACTAGTTTATTAAAAGCACACGTTTAAATGTAATTATAAGTGAAATTAATTGAATTGAAATTGAATTAATTAATTAAATGAAAATATATGGAAAGGAAATTTTGAATTTATGGAATATGGTAACTTGGAACGGTCGTAAAAGAAGTGACCGAGGGAAAAACAATAATTTAATTTGTATCCCCCGCCGAATAATAGCTCTCGCTCTTATCCGGTGGGGTACGGTTATCGGTTTCGACCGAGGTAAAAGTAAAACCTCTGCGTATTAGGGTGTGCCTTAATATTTAGGCCGGAGGCCTAAACACAAAGGGTAGAGCAACTTTTACAGCCACTTACTTGAAAATAGCTACGAAACGCATTAACGTTTACGCATTACATTGGAATCTTAACAAAGCGTCAATGAAAGTGTGAAGAGAAAAACCAGTTAAGCAAACTGAAGACTTTGTGGCAGTTTCGTAAACAGAAACAATTTTCATCCTATCCGAGCGCCACCTACTCGTGAACATAGCGCCGCTAATTGTTACACAATTCATCAACCAGCGGGCGACGCCGCACAAAACGCAATCTGTCATTTTTATTTACATTGTATCATTCTTTGCCTTCCTTTTTTCGATCACGTTATAAACCGCGAGTAAAGTATTAAATTTAACTTGTAATATAAATCGAATTAAATAAAGGTAAATATAAGTCATCGAAACTTAAATACTAAACTGGTGACCCCGACAGGCAACAAATTAAACGTAAAGCTAAATATGAGCGACACAGAAGAATCGCCACCTCCAAATCGCAACCAAAACAACGATCATCCACAAAACCCAGGGCGCGTCAACTCTCTGGACCAGGGAAAAGGCAAGCTGCTGGACTTCGTCGAGGAGCAGACAGATTTATGGTTTTGGCAAGTTGAGGCAGCATTCGAAGCGGCCGGCATTCTCTCCGACAAAAAGCGATACTACACCATAATTGGCCAATTGCCAACACGTGTCATGTACAAACTTGCTGATTTCCGCACCAATCCGCCACCACATAACGAAATGTACGATACTTTGAAAGCCCGCATCATACGGGAATTCGCTGACAGCACACAAACCAAATTAACAAAACTGCTTGGCGACCGCAAACCATCACAGCTATTAGCCGAAATGCGCACTAAGGCCGCAGCTACGCCAGTCACAGATGAGCTGCTTAAGCAATTATGGCTTCGAAACCTTCCTGAGCAAATGCGTGCAATACTATCCGCGGACGAGCACATAACCTTAACAAACGCAGCTATGATGGCCGACCGTGTAATGGAGACTACTAGGGGCACGGGTGCTTTATTGCATGCTATTCAACATACCCCCCCGCAAACAGCTACCACACCTTGGAATTTCAGTAACGAATCATCGGGCCAGATCCAAGAAATGCAACGTCAGATCGATGCGCTATCTCGCGAACTTCGAAACTTCAAACGACCACATGCCGATAGCCAGAGTAGACTAACACGAACACGTTCGAGTTCAAGAAATCGCCTACAGGACGACACCTGTTGGTATCATGAGAAATATGGAGTAAACGCTCGTCAATGCAGGCCGCCGTGCAAATTCGATCACAACACCGGTAGCACGCAGCAACAACCAAAAAACTAAATCGCTGCTCGCACAAGCTAGAGGCGCTTGCCAGCTCGGTAATGATAACAACAACCTCCGTCTATTTATAAAAAACCTTTACGACAGTCAACAATTCCTAATCGACACCGGAGCGGACATCTCGGTGATTCCAGCAACAACCAACGACAGAAAAAGTAATGCCTCGGTAACGCAGTCAATTTTCGCAGCGATCGTAACTCAAATACAAACTTTCGGCCAGAAATTAAAAAAACTAAATTTTGGTCTCCGTCGACAGTTCGAGTGGACATTTTGTGTGGCCGACGTCAAAGTGCCAATTATCGGCGCGGACTTTTTAACCTTTTATGATTTATTGGTAGATTAAAAAAATAAACAATTAATCGACAGAAAAACTAAGTTGTTTACATATGGCATAACGATAGCTACTACTAACACCGGCATCAAACTCGTTACCGATACTAACAAATACGCAAAGTTGCTCTCAGAATTAGAGAGTTACTTGCACCATCACAAAACAAACCAACGCCAAGTTCTTCAACGTGCCACCACATCATAACACACGGTCCACCAGTGCACGCAAAGCCACGCCGGCTGACACCCGAAAAACTGAAAATTGCGAAACAGGAGTTTGAATACCTTATCTTAAAGGGTATCTGCCATCCGTCCAAAAGTCAATGGTCTTCACCCCTACACATGGCCCCGAAAAAAGACAACACATGGCGACCGGGTGGAGATTATAGGGCATTACATTACATTATAGGGCATTACGCCGTTACCGAAAAGGACAGGTACCCTATCGTCAATCTCCAGACATTTCACCAGGTATTGGCGGGTAAGCGCGTATTTTCAACCATTGACCATGCATCCCGACGACGATTCGTGATGTTCGGGTTGTGCAACGCTGGCCAAACATTCCAACGACACATTGACACGGTGTTCCGGGGACTAGACTTTGTTGTCCCATACTTAGATGACATGTGTCGCATCTTGCACTGAAGCCGAACATGAGCAGCATCTTCGAGTCGTGCTCGAGCGTTTGAAGCAAAACGGCTTGACCATCAATGGCAAAAAGTGTGCCTTCTGCCAATCAGAAGTAAAATATCTTGGTCATTTAGTCACGCCAGACGGTATCTTACCGCTTCCTGAAAAAGTTGAGGCGATAAACTCCTACAAGGAGCCGAGTATCGCTAAAGATCTCCGACGCTTTATCGCAATCGTAAATTTTTACCGAAGATTTATACCCGGAGCCGCTCACACACAAGCAATTCTGCAATCGCTGATACAGGGTAACATGAAGAACGACAAACGAAAAATACATTGGAATGAAGAGTCACGAAAAGCATTCAACGATTTTAAAACAATATTAGCCGATGCAATCCTCCTCGCGCTTCCACAACCAAACGCGCCTCTTACGCTATCAGTCGACGCATCAAACAACTGCATCGGAGGTGTTTTACATCAAATAAAAAATACTTGGATTTTTTTTCACTAAAATTGACAGCATCGTATCGTAACTGGAGTACATACTCAAGAGAGCTTTACGCTGTATATAAAAGTGTCAAATACTTCGCTGATCAACTCGAAGGTAGGAGTTCCGCAATCTACACCGACCACAAGCCGATCACATTCGCATTTAAACAGAAACCCGAAAAAGCAGAACCACGACACCTGAGCTACCTACATTACATCAGCCAATTTACTACTGACATTCGTTACGTAAAAGGAGTATAAAACATCGTGCCTGATTTTCTCTCCCGCATCAACGAATTGCAACGAGAAACAGTCGACTACGATGCTATGGCAATAGCACAAGAAAGCGACAGCGAACTAAAATCCATACTTCAAGAAAAAAGCTATAGTATATCACTCATAAAAATGTCAGTTGCCAATTCGATACAACAAATTTATTGTCAGGTAACCAACAACAAGTGCAAACCGTACACACCAAAGTCATAGCGTAAAGCAATTTTCAACGCAAAACACAACATTTCGCACCCAGGCATTCGAGCAACAGCCCGTCTTATCAAAAATAGATTTGTGTGGCCTAATATTCGCCAAGACGTTGCAACTTGTTCAAAACACTGCATAATGCGTCAAAAATCAAAAATTCAGCTACACAACAGAACCGTAACTGGGCAGTACGATATGCCTGAATCGCGATTCTACCATATCAACATAGATATAGTTGGGCCGTTGCCGCCATCAATTGAATTTCGATATCTACTCACAATGGTCGACAGATTTACACGATGGCCGGAGGCGACACCAATCAAAAACATCACAGCCGAAACGATCGCCACTACACTTATAGAGACATGGATCTCACGTTTCGGTATACCATCGAAAATCACAACGGATCAAGGGCGACAGTTTCAATGTCAAATATTCAAGCAACTCAACGATCGACTAGGGATACGCCACCTTCGCACGACTGCATATCATCCCAAGTCGAACGGATTGGTCGAACGATTCCACCGCATGCTAAAAGCGGCTTTAAAATGTAAAGACCGCAACAATTGGGCATCTGAGCTACTGCTCATTATGCTTGGCCTACGTTCAACATTCAAAGATGATATAAAGGCAACGCTGGCAGAATTAGTGTACGGAAAGGGGTTGCGACTGCCAACAGAATTTTTCACAGAAGCGAAACTTCAACCAAACGAAATTTGGGCCGCAACTTCAGCAGCCGTACGACGGTCCTTTTTCAATTATAGAACGCCACGAAAAATATTACACGCTGGACATCAAAAACAACTAGTTAAAGGTCTCAATAGACCGGTGAAAAACAGCTTTTATCGAAGCCGAAACGCACCTCAAACGAGCACAACACGTTCTGGAAGAATAGTTAGATTTCCTGATCGCCTGTGTAACCCCACACAGACTGGAGGGGGGCTGGTTGTGGCAGTTTCGTAAACATACACCCTTTTCATCCTATCCGAGCGCCACCTACTCGTGAACATATCGTCGCTAATTGTTACACAATTCATCAACCAGAGGGCGACGCCGCACAAAAAGCAATCTGTCATTTTTATTTACATTGTAACATTATTTGCCTTCCTTTTTTCGATCACGTTATAAACTGCGAGTAAAGTATTAAATTTAACTTGTAATATAAATCGAATTAAATAAAGGTTAATATAAGTCATCGAAACTTAAATACCAAAACTTCACATTCGTGACGATTTTCACAGAAACTTTTTCTTAAATAAAATTGCAAATACACGATGGCCGGAATGCCGGATGGATGTAAGTTATCATAACTTGATAATATTCTGCTCTGTGATTTTGAAAGAAAGGGCCTCATTTTCTATCACGAAACGAACTTTCGTTCCGCCTCAGAGACGAATCGTTCGTCTGTTAGTAATATGTAAGACGATCAAAGCAAACGAAAAAGAAAACAAAATCAAAAGAAATAAAATAGTTGTCAAAAACTCATAGGCAATGGAAAATGAATCGTTCGTCTGAGCTTTCGTACGGAATACAGAATAAAGCCCAAAATTCAAGTTAACCCTTCTGCTATGTTTGGGTCAATTTGAAACAATTTTAGGAAAAACTTAACGAAACTCATATGTTTCTTTCATAGAATCATGTTGATTCTTCTTCCACTTGTTTTCTGCATTAAATAGAAGGGGTTTACTAACAAATTAAGACCATAATGGTTTTCAACAATACTAAAAATATCTTAAAGTGTTTTTGCTACACTTATTGTGTTACTGGGTCAATTTGACCCACCATGTGATTTAGTCTACCCTAATGTATACATTTTTAGGAAACTATTATAAAGAACAGTATTTATAGAAAGCTTAATACATTTTTTCTATTTTTCGCATACTATATTTATCAATTATCGATATCTTCATTAGTACTAACAAATATGCGAACCCCTGTTTTATGCATCAGTGCAAAAAACACTTTGCATGCCGTAGAAAATTTGCCGCTTCTGCTTCACTGTCATAGAGAAACATACTTCGCAATTAGCAGCTTAGTGTGTAAAACAGCCAGTAAAACATTAACCAATAAATACAAATCTTTGCTATATTAAATAATAAATGATTTTAGATGAAAACAAAAATGAATCTTTGAGTTAGACATAGCGGTTTTTCTGGAATAAATAAGTTTACAAAAAATGGCAGAAAAAACTCCTTCTGAAGCTCCACAAAGCGATACATTTGACTACGCAGTTACCTTGTATGCATATATTCCCAGGAGCTTGATTTTATTAGAATTTGTGATCGATCTCTTATTCCGGAAATGTTTTGTCGTTTAAACTAATGTTTATACCTTTTATGAACATCAAATGATTAAAATAAGAAGAGAGAAGACCCACCATTATGTATACCGAAATAGGTAAACGAGCTGAGCTGATTTAGCCATGTCCGTATGTCTGTTTGAACGTAAACTATACCCTCAATTTTAGAGATATATCGAGCTGCCATTTGTCGGAACCAGTAAGATCGGACCAATACAACGCATAGCTCCCATACTCTTGCAATTAAAAAGCTAGTAGCCCGAAATTATGCAGGTTTAGTACATATTACATGCGTAACTTATGTAGTGAAAATGATCCAGATAGGATCAAGATAACAAATAGTTCTGTGTTAACGGTAAACCTACCTTGTGAAAAAGCTTGGTGATTAAAGAGCCAGTGATGTAGGTTATTCTGTATTTTAGATGTGGCGTAAATTAAAAAAAAACAAGTAAGGAAGTCTAACTTCGGGTGAACCGAACATTAAATACCCAGCGTTAGTTTTCAGAAAAAGGGGCGTGGTTTTCATCCGATTTCGCCCATTTTAAAAACCAATCTATTTTAATTTGCTTATAAAGCATTAACAACTTACATGAGCCAAAAGTACTCAATCGATCTATTCAAGGGTTATACCATGTCCTATATATAACTTTGGAAAAAAGGCGTGCCATGCCCATAACTTTTAACGTATTTTGTGATATATGCTTACATTAATCAATATTTACATAATTTTAAAAAAGTGGGTGGTGGCACGCCCACGGATTTTATTATGTTGTTTGTCATTGCAGATCTTTATGATACTTTCACAGTGGCTTGTTAATAGTGAAATGTTGATATATTCACTTGTGGGCGGTGCCACGCCCATTTTCCAAAATATTACCAAAAAACCTTTAAACAACACTAATAACATCATCAAGTGAATGAGTGTAGTAAATTTTAGCATCATATCTTCATTAGTTAAACAGATATTGCATATTCCAGTTTCATAACTAAAGAGAACTTTAGTCCAAAAAGGGGCGTGGTCGTTCATCGATCTTATTTTCTGTGGTAGTACTCTACATAAACATAACATGCCTGGTACCTTGTTTCGTAAACCTATCTCACACCGTTCTGAAGTTATTAGCAGTCGAATTTGAAAATTGCTTGACTAATAAGTGGGCGGCGCCACGCCCACTTTCCAAAATTTTGCAAAAATTATGTAAAGAATTTAAAAGTTGATGTATGTACCAAATTATATTATTATAGCGGTATCAGTTAATTAGATATAGACTTTTCAATATTTCCACCTCCTTTCAATACAACTTTTATGAAAAAGTAGGCGTGGTCGTGAAGCGATTTCGTTTATTTTCCATATCTGAATTTAACACAACAATAGTATGCCCTCTACAAAATTTCGTTATGCTAGCATAAACTGTTCTGAAGTTATTAAGAGTCAAAGTTTGAAAATTTCTTCAAATATATGTGGGCGGTGCCACGCCCCTTTTAAAAAAATTTGATAAAATCGGCCTTAGAACATCTAAGTCAATACATATTGCAAATTTTATCATTGTAGCTGCTTCTGATATTGAATTAACCTGTTTTATACGTTTTTCGAAATTTTAGATATCGAAAAAGGGGCGTGGTTATGGTCCGATTTATTACCAATCTATTCTGAACCTAAATAAGTACGCGTGGCAAATTTGGTGAAGATATCTCAATATTTGCTCAAGTTATCGTGTTAACGGACAGACGGACGGACATGGCTCAATCAAATTTTTTTTCGATCCTGATCATATTGATATATGGAAGTCTATATCTATCTCGATTCCTTTATACCTGTACAACCAACCGTTATCCCAACAAAGTTATAATACCCTTGTACTAGTACTAGTACGCTGGGTATAAAAATACAAATATTTTTCTCTTGATTTTTATCCGAAATGAACGAGCTGAGCTGAGCTGTCTTTTAGATGTGGCGTAAATTCAAAAAAAAAAATACAAATATTTTTCTCTTAATTTTTATCAAGATTGACAAGAATCGTTGGCTAGGAGTATATTGAACCAAAATTAAACTTAGTATAAAGAATTTTCATAAAGTTTTACTTATATTATGCAAAGTCATGTTGATTAGAAGAAAAAAAACGCAATACGTATTTTGGCAGCAGAACTCCAACAATGTCAAATCCACAATAAAAGTAACTAACGTTGCTACACTGTAAAATATGTATATTATACATACATTGAATCTAAAGTAAGCCCACGTATTTATTGTCATTTGTCAGTATTTTTTATAGTCAAAAGCAAATGCAATAAATTTAAACATGTTCCATATTGGAAGTAAATTCGAAAACAATGTTATCAAAATAATGATTTGCCCACTAAAACAATTGATAAGGTGTAGTCGTTAAGAGGCCTTAACAAACTTGCACTAGATGCCAACCTTTTCACAGTGCCTCAACTCCATTACTAGCTTCTCATTCGTGCGAAAAATGAAACGCTCTCTCAAAAGAAAAATCTATGTACATATGTATTTTGTAGATTACTAAATTTGCAAAGTTGAACTTGGTTTTTTGATTGCCCTGCCCATCCATCAGAGAAAACAATTATTTCTTCATATTTTCAACACTAAAAACTAGTTTTAAATTATTTTTCATTTTGTTATCGATTAAGTGAACTGCAGCAGAGGGTTCTTACTATTCAGTTTTTCGATTAGTCGACTGCAAAATTCGAATAGTCTACTGATGACGCTTACTCGATTGGTAATCATATCAAATGTGATTTCTAAGACATATACGGGTGAGGCCATCTCAAGTGAGCTCGCATTTACCAAGTGTTCGAATAACCAAAAAAAAAATTTTCACATTAAAGCCTTATAAAAGGATAGGAAATCCTGTTAATTTTTTTCTCAAAATTTGTTACCGTTAAATATTTATAACCAATTGAATTTTGTCGCATTAAATCGGTCAAAAATTGTTTTCTCAGAAACTACTGAACCGATTTTAATAATTTTTTTTTTGACATTTATAAAACAATGCACTTTAATTTTGAATTTTTTTTTTTATATACAATCAAATTTTTTTTTGTTAAATAACATTAATTGTTATAAACAAATTATTATATAACTAACTTGTGCGCCTCTGAAAAAAAATTAAATAACATTAAATTATGTGGTATTCAATTATATTTTTATTTCTGAAAAAAAAAATGGGGGCCCAGCAATAGTTTCCTTATAATAACGTTATATGTGCAAGTGCATTCGCTGCTTCCCATACTACACTTCGCATATTATGAAAATTTTTCTATACTACTTATTACGTTTATCTTGTCAGTAGCTGAAATATGGTGATTGCTTACATGTTATTTTTTTGATGACTATAAATAATATATATATATTAAGAAAAAAAAAAAAAAAAAAAAAATTTCATAATATGCGAAGTGTAGTATGAGAAGCAGCGAATGCACTTGCACATATAACGTTATTATAAGGAAACTATTGCTGGGCCCCCATTTTTTTTTTCAGAAATAAAAATATAATTGAATACCACATAATTTAATGTTATTTAATTTTTTTTCAGAGGCGCACAAGTTAGTTATATAATAATTTGTTTATAACAATTAATGTTATTTAACAAAAAAAAATTTGATTGTATATAAAAAAAAAATTCAAAATTAAAGTGCATTGTTTTATAAATTTCAAAAAAAAAATTATTAAAATCGGTTCAGTAGTTTCTGAGAAAACAATTTTTGATCGATTTAATGCGACAAAATTCAATTGGTTATAAATATTTAACGGTAACAAATTTTGAGAAAAAAATTAACAGGACTTCCTATCCTTTTATAAGGCTTTAATGTGAAAATTTTTTTTTTTGGTTATTCGAACACTTGGTAAATGCAATGCTCACTTGAGATGGCCTCACCCATACGTGAAAAAAAAGAACAGAGTATTACCGGATCGTAGGAGGTGTTTTTTAGCGTAGGGGTAATCTATATTGAGCTGAGCTACATTCAATTACCTAGAAGCAATAAGTAGTACAGCCGCCGTGGTGTGTGCCGGCCTACCACACCGAAGGTCCCAGGTTCGAGCCCTGGTACAGGTTACATCAAAAGTGGTTTGAAACAGTTCTGGCAAGACGGGGTCGCCCCTCGGCAGTGGTTTGGCAAACTCTCCGAGTGTATTTCTGCTATGGAAGGCTTCTCAGTAAAAACTCATCTTTGTCGATGCCGTTCGGAGTCGCCAAAAAACGTAGGTCCCCCCAATTTGTAGGAAAAAATTCAAAGCGGCACACCACAAATTGTAACAGAACCTCCGCGCAAAAATCTCTTAGGAGGTTGATGATATAACTGCTGTATATCGCGAAATATCTCTACATATAATAAAATTGTAACAGGTCGATGTTTGTACATGGCAGATATCAACAAAAAATTTATTGGGGAAGCATTATTAAACGAGTAGAATCCAAATCAACCATTTTTTTCATTTTTGTGTGTCTGTCTGTCTGTCGGTATTTTTGTGGCCGTATCACTCTGAAAGTACTGAATGGAAATGAATGAAACTTTTTTCGTTGGATTGCTAGATACTCAACTTAAAATTTAGGATATTACTTTTTTCGATATCTCAACCGGTTTTGGAGTTATCGCCCAATATGTGGACCAGGGGTGACCAAAAATGTCTTAGTACAATATCGGTATCAAACGAATGGTGTCAATGGTTTCTGTTATATGCAATGCGCTTAATTTAAATATCTCAAATTTTGTTCAATTATATATCTTCAAAAATTACGGACGGAAAAAGAAATAAAATGAATAAATTATACGCATAAGAAGTCGCGGGCACCAGCTAGTATATATATATAGTTGTACATAAGAGGGGAATGCTTGCATATATTTTGAAAGAAGTGGAAAATGACAACAGAAACCTGGAGAAAATTACAATTGATAAGATTCACCTTTAACTTATAAAACTCATTTTACAATTTTTAACACGTCACATAACATGCGAGTTATGTGGAAAGGCCCACAACCCACGAAACCAAACAGGAAACCATGTATATTTTAAGACTTGGTTGATATTCGGCATTCCACACTTTGTATTCAGTTGATTTCCAAACAGAATACCTAAGCTTGCAGTGAGCCTGTTGCTGCAAGCAACAATGTATTTTGAGCTGTTCTTATTCATATATGTACTCCACTCCGAGTATGCAAAATAGTTTGTAGTTTCGAGGGCAACACTAAGAAGTTGCCCTCCTTTATACAGAGCATAGATAGGATCATGGGGGGAAAATACTGGTCAAGAGGAGCTGATATACCAAGTTGTATATGACCTGAAAATCTCGGGGTCGCAAAGAATTTTCTTGCTTTAAGTCAGCCAGTAAATTGGGAGCAGTGTAAGACGAAACTCAAACAACACTTCAGGTCCTCTGAGGATCAGATGTCGACTAACGACATCATAAATTTAAAGGTAGCCACTATATTGGAACTAAGTACAATTCCAAAGGGTATTATCGACAGTATTACCGAGTTAAGAGTATTAAGCGAAAATGGTAGTATGCTCAAAGAAATTGTATGCGGTATGCTAATACAAAGGGTTAAGCAACTGGCAGCAGGCTCGTTTGCCCGCTCAGCCAGAAGTATAGTGGCATGGCCAGAAATGGCAACCTGTGTATATAATTTTATCAGGAAATCTGAACCCACAATTTGTGACTGGAAATAGAAATCCAGGTAGGCAGGTGGGGAATAGTAATTTTCACCAGCAAAACAGAGGTCAGGGGCAAAATAGTTTTTCTCCGAGACAGGGTAACTCTGCATACCATAATGGTAGCAGGGATAATGGCAATTGGGGACGATATAGTAATCGTGCCCATCCTAGTTCGTACCAATATAATAATAATTGTCAGAACGCAAATACGCGTAATTATAATAACCCAAATAGGCAAGACAATTCACAACAGATGAATGGTGCCTATCGGTACGAGTCGGGCCGGTACAATGCCTCGAATAGGCAAAAGTAGGAGCAAGTATAGTTCTCCCATTATAATAGTACCCAAGAATTATGATAGCTTGGGAAATAAACGGTTCCGGTTGGTCGTCGATTACCGAAGGTTAAATCAAATAACCGTTGACGACAAATATCCCTTGCCAAATATCGATGGAATTCTGGGAAAGCTGGGCAAAGCACACTACTTTAGCACTCTTGACAACCTGTGTATATAATTTTATCAAGAAATCTGAACCCACAATTTGTGACTGGAAATAGAAATCCAGGTAGGCAGGTGGGGAATAGTAATTTTCACCAGCAAAACAGAGGTCAGGGGCAAAATAGTTTTTCTCCGAGACAGGGTAACTCTGCATACCATAATGGTAGCAGGGATAATGGCAATTGGGGACGATATAGTAATCGTGCCCATCCTAGTTCGTACCAATATAATAATAATTGTCAGAACGCAAATACGCGTAATTATAATAACCCAAATAGGCAAGACAATTCACAACAGATGAATGGTGCCTATCGGTACGAATCGGGCCGGTACAATGCCTCGAATAGGCAAAAGTAGGAGCAAGTATAGTTCTCCCATTATAATAGTACCCAAGAATTATGATAGCTTGGGAAATAAACGGTTCCGGTTGGTCGTCGATTACCGAAGGTTAAATCAAATAACCGTTGACGACAAATATCCCTTGCCAAATATCGATGGAATTCTGGGAAAGCTGGGCAAAGCACACTACTTTAGCACTCTTGATCTTGCAAAGGGTTACCATCATATTCTAATGGCTCCTAAGAATATTGAAAATACAGCCTTTGTTTCGCCACAAGGTTTGTACCAATACGTTAGGATGCCGTTTGGGCTAAAGAATGCTCCGGCGACGTTTCAGAGATTGATGAATGAAATCTTGAGGGACTATATAAATAGAATATGTGTCGTTTATCTGGACGACATATTGGTGTTTTACACATCATTGCAGGAACATCTAAGTTCATTGGAAACAATTTTTTCGAAGCTGAAAAACACAATTTGAAAATTCAGGCAGACAAGTGCAGTTTTCTCAAGAGGAAACAAAATTTTTGAGTCATACATAGACCAAAGAGGGAATAAAGCCAAATAGGGACAAGATTGATGTTATTCTTAATTTAAAGGTGCCAAAAACTGAACGACAGTTGAGGAGCTTCCTGGGAGCTACTGGCTACTACAGGAAATTTGTGAAGGATTACTCTAGAATTGCGAACCCAATAATTAAATATTAAAGAAGGGATGTAAAATAAATACCAATGACCCGCAGTACATTTCGAGTTTTGAAAATCTCAAGTCATTGATTTCATCTCACCCAATCCTTAAGTACCCAGAGTACGATAAGGAATTTTCAATCACAACATATGCTAGTGGTTATGCCATTGGGACAGTATTGTCGCAGCAGGGACAGGCAGTGTGCTATATTTCGCGAACCTTGAACAATCACGAGCAGAATAATAAAACCCAACGGATTACCCACCATCCCGCCCAAGAGCGGATCAAATTTGCCGAGTGTTTGAAAGGCGGAGGTTTGTTAAGCGGCGAGACCTCAAACTGTTCAGCTACAGAAAAACTTCATTAGCTGAATAAGGTGCATACATAAGAGATTAAAATACATACATAAACATAAACAAAATAATTAGTTGAGAGAGGAAGGACCAGAGTTTTTTATTGTAAAAAGCGAGTCAGAAATATCAAAATTACATGAATGAAAGTTATATTTTTCACATAAACACTGAAAAGGTTCGTGCAATTGAAAATTGGTTCTACATTGCTTCAAAAAAATAGGTTTGAAATGTCTTGAAACTCGGGTGGGAATATTAAATTTAACTTCATTTAAAAGAAATGGACTTGAAATGTGTCCGTTTATTAATTTTACCATAAAAATTAGACCAAGCATTTCCCTACGACTAGAAAGAGTTGGGAGATCGATAAGTTTTAACCGACTAGTATAAGGTGGAAGAATGTACATTGAATCCCATTGTAGGTTTCTCAAGGCAAAAAGTAGGAACTGTTTTTGAATTGATTCTAGCTTATCTATATTAACTTGATAGCGCGGACTCCACACAATCGAACCGTATTCCAATATCGGTCTAACCAAGGTAGTAAAAAGAGTTTTAGTAACATAAGGGTCACTAAATTCTTTTGACCACCTTTTCACAAAAGCTAAAACACCTCTAGCCTTATTGACTGTTGCCTCAATATGCGGACTGAAGCTAAGTTCGCAGTTCATCGTTACGCCTAAGTCAACAAAAGCATTAATATTTTCAATACTGTGGTTATTAAATGCATACGTGAAAAACACGTAAATTTACATTTCTTTAAGTTTAGCGGCATATAGTTTACATTGCACCACGTAACTAAGTACTCTAAATCCATTTGAAGCAAAGACCGATCTTCCGCGGACGCATATGACTTAAATAGTTTTACATCGTCAGCATACATCAAGCTATTTTAATACTTTATTGTTGTACAGATATAATTTATGAAAATCAAAAACAGAACCGGGCCGAGATGACTGCCCTGAGGAACACCAGAGGATACATCGATAATGTTAGAAACGGAACCTTAAAAATTACTCTTTGAGTTCTTTCAGAGAGATAGGAGGAGATCCAACGGGAGAGGCCCGGTTGGAAACCAACCAAATCGAGCTTGTGAATTAGTAGATAGTGACAAACTTTGTCAAATGCTTTACTAAAATCTGTGTAAATGGCGTCGGTGTTGAGATTATCTCTAAATCCATTCGACACGTGGGTTGCGAATTCAAGTAAGTTGGTTGTTGTTGATTCACCCTTGCAAAATCCGTGCTGGGAGTTCGCAATTAATGTTGAGATAGAAAAGGTTAGGCAATTAGTAACAATAGATTCAAATAATTTGGGAATAGCCGAGGGTTTTGCAATACCACAATAGTTTTCTATCGATGACCTGCTGCCATTTTTATATAGGAGTATAAGGAAAGACTCTTTCCATGAAGCCGGGAAAACGCCACACGGTAAAGAAAGATTAAACAGTTCGGTCAACGATTGGTATATGTGTTCAGCACACTTTTTAAGAAAGCATGTCGGTATTAAATCAGGACCATGTTTAAATGATTCCTTCAAGGTCTTGAGATGTAATAAAACATCTTCCGAGTTTAAATTAGGAACATGGATTGAATGACTTGAATGTGGTTGATATGGATAGTTGTTAGGTGGTGAATTGATTGCAGTAGAATAATTTGACTTAAAGAATTGAGCAAATAAATTGGCTATCTCTAGGTTGTTGCTGGAGATGCCATCCCTGAATTTCATGGTTGAAGGAAACCCATTTACTTGGCGTATAGAGTTTTCAAAACCATAAAATGATTTTGGGTTGCAAAAAATTTGCTTTTTCATTTTGCAAATATAATCTCTATAACACTTTTATTTAGGCTATATTTTTCGAAAAGATTATAAATAGTATTATTAAAATGTAAAACGCAAAGCTCAACATCCTCATTGTATTGAGGCCAGACTATCTTAGATAGTTCTTTATTTAACTTTTTAAAGTTGGCTTTCGCAAAATCAAATTTAATATTAGAGGTGCAAGGTTTCTTAATGCACTTCCCCTCATAGGTTATGGTTTCGTAGACTATCTCCAGAGGGGGATGGTAAACATCTTCAGGTAACACTAGAAGATTGCACATATTTATAAAGAATTTAGACAGGTCATCGATGAAGGCTAAATCTAAAACTTTACCAAACATATTTGGGATAACATTAATTTGGCTAAGACAAAGGTTGTTAACTTCATTCAAAAACTCATTGTTACTAAGCTTAGCCGAGATTGGCACAATATCATTATTAATTTTGCTCCACGAGATGTATGGAAGATTAAAGTCACCCAGAACAATAAATGGGTCGGACGGTTTTAACATAGAATGAACACCATTTAAAAGAGAAATGTGGTGCATATATACAGATAAATCAGATGGCGGGGGAATGTAGCAAACAGAAATATAAATATATCCCCTGCCTAACAGGACTCGGATGCACTTAAACTCAAAGTTTTCAATGGAGGGTATATCTACATCTTCAGATGGTAATGAAGATCTTACAGCCACCACCGGTTCTGTTTAAGCGATAATTTCTATTCGTTTGATATCCGTCGCAATAAATTTCTGAATCAAAGACATGCGGTTTTAACCAAGTTTCGGTGAAGGCAATAATATTGTAGTTACAATTGATCGTTTTAAGAAAGAAATCCGTTAACTTGGTATTTAAACCTCTAACATTCTGATAATAAATGTTAAAGGCAGATTTTACTTTACGTTTTTTGGATCGGTATTCTGATCGATATTCTGACTAGGGACCTTCGTGGAATATGCGGCATTCGGCTTAAAGAAAAATTCCCGAACCAAAGCCCCAGGTGGCCAGCAAGAGCTATCAAAAATTGCATCAAAATCGGACTGAAAAACATCAATCCTAAATGATGATACGGTTCTATCGTATTTAAATCTAAGCTTATATATTATCATACCGTCAGCTTTAATTTTAGATTTGATATAAGACTTAAGGTCATCAACGGACGTGTCCTTCTCGAACCTGGACACAAAAACAGACTTTTTCGCAGGGACCACAACCAGCTTCTTGACTGTTGGTTGACTCGACATAGAACGGGTCTGAACTGCAAGGTTTCTTTTAGGAGCCTTGGAAGTGGAAGGAGAAAAGGCTTCCGGACCCGGCGAAGCCAAGTTAATCAGCTCAAAGGCTTGAGGTGCAGGAATAATCTGAGTGGGAGCTGGACTTACAGCAATAGGCAAACTACCTACTACCTACTTTTCCCCTTAACAGCAGAAGAGTCATCCAAACATTTAAATGACTTGAACAAGTCATCGTAATGTTTGAACTTCTCTGTTATGCTGCAAATTTCTTTGCCTATTTTTTTGGCAGTTAACGTATATACAGGACATTTTTTGTGTAGGAATATATATGTAACGAAAAGAGAATAGTAATAATAATTCCCAACGGATTACCCACCATATCCCGCCCGACCGGCGCGAGGGGCGCATCCGCATGACGCGCGGATTGTTCTTTCGTGCCGAGTCTTTGAAAGGCTTTGGTTTGTTAATCGTCGAGATCTAAAACTGCTCAGCTACAGAGAAAACCTCATCAGCTAAGTAAGGTAGATAAAAAATAGATGACACAATTAATAAATAATTAGTTGACAGCGAATAGGTGTTGTAAAGAATAAAGATAAGAGTCAAAGGATATGAAAGAAAATTGTTGCTATGTATTTAGGATAGAAAGAATTGACTTTTTTATGCTGCATAGTGAGTCTGAAATGTCAAACGTACCAGAATGAGAGTTATAATCAAACAACAAAAAGGCTCATTTAATTCAAAATTAGTTCGGCACTGTTTCAAAATAAGTGGTTTAAAATGTCTTGATGGACGAGAAGGTACATTGGAGTTCACTTCGCTCAAAAGAAACGGGCTTGTGATTGAACCATTTAGTGATTTAATAATGAAAACAATTCCAAGCATTTCCCCCCGACTATAAAGGCTGTGAAGATTAATTATTTTTAAGCAACTCGTATACGATGGCAAATTATACAAGGAATAGGATATAAAATTGAAGAAACAAAAATGTTAGTTTAAGAAATTAAAGAAATTAGTTAAAATAAAAGCTGTTACTAAAAGTTTGAAAAGCAGGTTAACAAAATGCAACACTAAAAGTTTGGAGCGGACACTTTGAGAGTCACTGGTTCTGACACTTCACAAACCACGCAAACAGCTGTGATAAAAGTAAAGAGCAAAGTAACGAAAAACCAAAACCAAAATGCAAGAAATTAAGCCAGTCAAACTGCAACAAATACACAATGCAAAGATGACTCGGCAAAAACAAAAAATTAAGGTAAATTAATTTCAAAAGGTTCAACACTAAGTCTTTGCACTTATTTTAAAGATCAAAAAGATAGTTAGCGTTATTTAATTTCACAATTAAAACACAGCACAATAAAAAACAACTGCACAGCTATAATGACGTTTGCTGCTACGGACAAGGAGTTTTTGGATATAATATATGCGGTCACCTACTTTAGACCGTGTATATACGGAAGCAAATTCAAAATAATTACTGACCACTCCCCAATTATGTATCTGAATAATAAATACAAAGGGAAGGAATTTTCACAGCGCCACCAGAGATGGTTTTTGAAACTGTAAGAGTATAACTACGACATGAAATAGGAGGGTAAAAATAATGGGGTCGCAGATTTTTTAGGTCGAATTGAAGACTCCCCGAAGATCGATAAAAACAATGATCAAGAATCGAATTTGGAGATGTCTGACACAATACATTCGGCTGAAGAGGAGTTGTTGGATCACTTTGTGATTAAGGATTACAGCCCACAAAGTGGAGTTAGAACAATACATGGTGGGAGAGTTATAGGGAAAGTGAAAATACATTGAGGAATTTATTGGAAAGAAATTTTAGGAATGGCAAGGTAGGAATTTTCTCTGAAGTAGAAGAAAATGATTATCACAGAGTGCAGGTACTTTTGATGTCAATGGAATTTATAAATGGTACAAAAAGAGCAACAGATATATTGCAGGAAGAAGAGTTACATAGGCAAATTTCTTTATACCACAGGGTCGAATCTATGCACAGTGGCATCGGTGAGACGTACAACACATTAAGAGACACGATTTTCTATCCCAAATTTAGGGAACATATTCAGTTGATAATAAATAATTGTGAGAAGTACCAACAAATTAAATACGATAGAGATCCCATTAAACCAAAACTCCAATTAACTGAAACGCCAAAGGAAAAAAATGAAGTGATACATATTGATATTTTTCACTTCAAGAAGCTATCGTTTGTAACGATTATCGATAAGCTGGCAAAGTTTGCAGCAGGGTATAATATTACGGATAGGAATTGGAGATCAAAAAAGGCAATTATAATTGAACATTTTCCAAAGTTCGGTAAGCTGAAGAAAGTAATCATGGATAATGAGTTTAGAGCAGAGCAGTTAGTGCAGTTTCTGAGTACGCCCAAAGTCTAACAAAACCAAATAATCACACAGGTAACGCAGATATTGAGAGACTTCACTCAACCCTGTTGGAAAAACTAATAGGAATTGATGACCCGAGTCTTTCAACAGAAATGAGGATACAGATCGTTATAGGCAACTATAACGAACGCTATCACTCAACCATACAATGTTCACCCAGGTTTGCAAAAGACAGTTCAGATCCAAAAAATTTAATAGACCAAGTAAAGAAAAACACCATAGATAAAGCAAATAGAACCAGAGAACAATATGAAGAACTCAGATCAACAGGCCCAATAAAGAACTGCAAACGGGTTAGGCAGAAAAATGAAAGATATTTTAGTATAAATCCATGGCAAAATGTACACCATGCTAATATAAAAAGACCACAAAAATTCGCGGGAATACCTAATTTTAATGAGGATAATCTCAGCATCATCGCTCAAAATGGTGATACCTAAAAAAGAAAAAAATATATTTAATGTATACATAATAGTTATAACGGGAGGATAACACATAGTTCTTATCTCCATTTCAGATTATACATATGTTGTTGTTGTTGTTGTTAGCAGTGTTCAATATGAAGTTTATATTTGGCAGGGTTGGTGAAGGGACACCTGCAAGTGACACCGATACTGGATGAAGCGGGATATTCAATGATCCACATGGGACAGGTGGAAATAGTCAATAAGACCATTACCATATTACATGTAATACAGCCACAAGAAATTCTGAATGTATTGCATCAAATTAAGCAGGACATTGAGGGAGGTGCCTTTAAGGGAAAGGGGTTCCTCCGCAATGACTTAGAAATATTAGAATCAAGGCTGAAAACAATACAACTAGAAAAGGTTAGCAGGAATAGGAGGGGTTTAATTAATTTTTTTGGAACAACTTATAATTGGCTGTTCGGATTAATGAATGACGATGATAGGCAGGAAATATTGGGTTATCTGGAGGTCCGACAGAAAAATGAGCACAATATAATTAAGAATTTGATTCAGCAGATATCGGTAAATAAACAGTTCAATGACAGCTTGCACTTAATCAGGGATGCTATAGTAGAAGATAGAAAAAATATTAGTATACTTTTTAAAGGTATGAGCCAACAAAATGTGGAAATTTTTAACCAACTGCTTTTTAATGACATAATAAGAAATTCAATGAAAATAAGATTTGTAAAAGATAAAATAGATGATATATGTACAAAATAATATAGCGGCAGCCAAGTATAATTTGATTCACCCTGGAACTATAACGAAAGATGAAATAAATTATTTTAACCCATTACTGCCGGATGGGTATTTAAATACCCAAAAAACATGCTTACCAAGAAAGGGCGTATCTCCTAAGTCATATGAGATATTTATATAAGTATTCCTCAAAACTTGGAGAAAATATAAGATTATATTACCCTGTTTAAAATAAGACAAAATTCCGATGGAAAGGAGTCGAGTCTCAAGGTCAAAGCTGAGGAATTTTCAAAAAGGAAAAAATGGACTTATAATAATTTGCTGTAAGCTAGAAAATATAGAAAACTTGCAAATTACATTTTGGGCAGTTCATTTTCATCATCTTCTGATTAAAAAAAAAAAAAAAATATTTCCTTAGCCCCCTGAAGCCCCCTCATATGGGTATTTAAATACCCAACAGTCTCGAGAGTGTGATGTCTGCCAAAAAATATTGGTGAAATGAAAAACAATTTTAGTACGTAACCGATCTTTTTTAACTTTTATTGGTAATTTACACTTTAATTTATCAAAATATTCTGCTTTCAATATTACTTAGCTTTTTTATTTTCTCTTTGTCTGGTGCGACCCAATTATGAAAGTCAAGGAAACATTTTTTTGGGTGAATCAATACACCACATTTTTTGCAACCAAATTGAGTTTTGCGCCCACATTGCTTGCAGCGAGCACGCTTGTCCAATTTTTCTATTATATGGTCGAAGCCATCTGTACGCATGACGATGTTGTTGTTGGCATTGGTACTACGTCCGCCACCAGCTCGCCGTGCAACAGGTTGTGTTATCAATGCTTCTGCAACTTCCACGCGGATGTCAAATTGACTCATAGGTTTAGACCATAGATGTTAAGTAATGATTAGATAATGCTAATGATTGCTAATTAACCTTCTTTGGGAAAATTCTCTAATTGATTAAATAATTAGAATTAGTTCAACTAATTCCCATTACATAATTGAAATTTTTTTCTAATGGTAAATCTAATTGCAATTAGTTGCCATTAGCAAAAAGAATTGGGTTACCTTTACAATTAGAAATCTAATTGACTTCTGCTAATGCAATTAGATATTCAATTAGCTACAATTAGAATCAATTATTTTCATATTTTCAAAAACAAAAGAAAAACTCAAATATTCATACAATGAATTTCACATACATATTTATTACTTATGTATGTACATATATTACATACATGCAGACATATTTAACGTATACGTACGCGTACATACTAATGTTTAATAATTACACCGACCGGGTATATTCGCTTTCAGCAATACGAGCTTTTCAAAAGAAAAGTCCGTCAAGCGACTCCGCCTTGGGCTATTAATAATGCCTGCAAAAGAAAATAGTCGCTCCACGGGGCCTGAAGACGTAAGCGGTGTCTTGCAAAACAGTGCTATTTCTTTTAATGTAGGATATTTGCACCATATATTTGAAGTTTTATCAGTATCATTCAAATATTGATGCATCATATTCGAAATGAAATGCAGGCTTTCACCCTCCTCCGTCAATTTTGACAATGAAGCAGTACTCTCTTCTGCAAATATGTCATATGATTTACTAAAAATAACATACATATGTATATGACCGATTTTCTGGGAAAGTAAACCAAGTAGTTTTTTTTTTGGCAAATATTGCAAGCACTGTGGTCTTGCGGGGTTCATGACATATTATAGTAGCTGTTGAAAATAGTGTCATTCGATTTTAGTCGTTTTAAATTAAACTTTTCGCTCTTTTTATAAAACGTTGTGAATAAAAAAAAAATATGGTCGGAAGTAGTTCATCAAACAAAAAGGTAAATATAACGTGTTTTTGCGACTAAATTTAGGCCCGCTTTCATAAAAGCCGGTTAAATTATTCCTAATCGGCGATTCCTTAATCGCTGATTTTCTGAATCGACAATTTGGTTTTCACCAAAGCCTGGTTAAGTTATCGCCGATTAGACACATCATTGTGAATAAATTAGCAAAAAATTGCATTGTGAATTGGCAAAACAGCTGATTTTTGTTTTGTTTACGTTTTCACAGAAAGTAAATTAGTGAATTGGCTGAATTAATATATTAGTAATGTTCTTTAAATGGCAAACAAACATGTATGCCCATACATGGTGGCCTGTATTATGAGGGTAAATAGTATGAGACACGTTTACAAGAGAAAAAATCAGGCGATTTATCCGAAGAGCTGCGTATAGGTCTTGGTTTGCCGGTTGGACCGAATTCACATAAGATTCCACCACCATGGTTGATTGCACAGCAACGATATGGTCCACCACCATCATATCCGAATTTAAAAATTCCAGGTTTCAACGCACCCATACCAGAGGGTACATCATTTGGCTATCATGCTTTGATACTACCAAGCTTTGATGGTACAACAGCGATATGGTCGAAGGCAACTGGTATGTGTTAAGATGAACAAAAGTTAATTTCCTAATCTAAATTATTTTGTTTAAGAGAATTTGAGTGCGTTGCTACATTGGAGGGACATGAAAATGAAGTAAAAAGTGCATGTTGGTCAAGTTCCAGCAACCTTTTAGCCACATGCTCGCGCGACAAATCGGTATGGATTTGGGAATTGGCTAGTGATGATGAATTCGATGTTGTTGTTGTTGTAGCGCTACCTAGCCCTACCCTGATTAATTCGATTGTGCTGCTGTACTCAATTCACATAACCAGGATGGCATCAGCTTCCTATGATAATACAATAAAATGTATGCTGAAAATGCCACAGATAACGATTGGTACACAACGGCTACACACAAGACGTCAATGCCGTTAAATGGAATCCAGCACATGAAGGTCAACTTATATGTAGCGATGATGGTACAATTAAATTATGGTATCTTCAATTAATTTAATAAAATCAAGTTTGATTAAAATATTGTATCATTTCATTGAGTTTCTTTAAAAGATGTTCGTATGTTAATTTGAAATAAACCTGAATATTTTAGGAAAGGTATTTTAGTATGTATACTAAGGTAGAAGTGTCTTGTTTTATGTTTACGAGCCGATAATACCGTGGAATATTGAAGGGATTGGAAATCTTGTACTCGTTGGCTGAGTGTCCTGTTGCAAACAGTCAATAATATAATATAATTCACATATTCTGATTTATTCGTTAAATAACAAAGCAGAAGAGAATGTTCAGAAAATTCGATTGGATTTTGTTTAATTGAAGCTGTGTTAAGCTATGGCAACAATATGTAACGATATCAAAGTCAGATCCTTCAACATTCAATCACAAAATAGGTAAGCTTAGAAGTTATTCCATTTTTGCAAATAATTTTATTCAACAAATATTAATTGCCAGTTAATAACTTGTTTACTTGGTAAGAAAATGTTCATGCAGAGTTTTGTAAAGCTTTGCAGCTTTCCGAGGCCCCAGCCCAATTACAAGCGATAGTCGTTCTTCGCTAGCATTTATGAGGTTCTCCAATTTTCCAAAATTCTGTACCAGTGTTACGGCATCGGCTTTGTTCACGGGCTTATTGCTAGTCAAAGCAGAAACCAGCTAAAATAAATATTTAATCAGAATCAAGAGTTAAGGCAAAACTATTTCAGACAAACCTTCTGATGTGGACTTGATTCAACCCGTTCCATAATCCATTCCGGCGAACGTTTTTCAAATTGTTTGTAAGTCTGTTGTTGCTGTTGTTGTTAGCAGTGCTTCGCCCTGCCCAAAAGGGCCAGTACACTCCTAGTTGTCATCGAGCTCTTCTAATGGGAGTCCAAGGAAACGCGCTGTTTCAACAGGGTTGGACCAAAGTGATAGGGGGGTTAGAAGAGTATGTTCCGAGGGACACGAAAAGAGATGTTGCGTCTCATGGGGGCCATACCGCATGCAGGGCATGTGTTCGGTATGGTGGGGTTCAGTCTGGACAAATAGGAGTTCAGCCTATTGCAATATCCAGACCGAAGTTGTGCCAGCATGACTCTAGTCTCCCTCGGAAGGACACGTTCTTCCTCAGCAAGAACGGGTGGTTGGGCACCAATAACTGCCTACTTAAGAGTTCCGCATGCTCGCGAACGCTGAGCATTTGAGCCTCCTGATGAAGATGAGACTCAGGAGACATAAGCAAGCAACCCGTCGCAATTCTGATTGCGGTGTTTTGGCAGACCTGCAATTTCCTCCAGTCCCAGGTTTTAGAAGGGGGACCACAGTCGCGTGTTTCCAGATGTCTGGTATAACGAAGGTAGTCAGTGAGAGGTTGAATAGAGCCGCCAAGTACTTGTGCCCCTCGTGGCCGAGGTTGACAGTCCGACGGATGTGTAATGAATGCGAGGCCGCCCCCATGACCGCTGGGACGGTCTTTCCTATGTACATTGTACCCATCTCGAGTACGTAAGTCCGAGTTAGCATTCAGTTTGTTAGCATTCAGGCTGTTATTTCAGTGTAACCCTGTCCAGTTTGTAAGTCTCTATGATTTTGCCTGCCTCTTCTGAGCTCCATGCAACCATAAGCGTTAACCGTAGATCGAGCCTTAAAAAACTTCATAATTCTGGCTTTGTATCATTTTTGATACATACTGAAATACGTGGTGAAAAAGCGTATTATTATTTTTCAAACTATTTTATTGAAACATTTTGTTTTAAATATGACAAGTTTAGATTAGATTAATACATTCTACGCAAATATTTTTGTTATGTTTATCATTACAGGATGGTTTTTTACATAAGTAACAGAATGATGATGTCCATTTATTTTTATTTTCTCTGGAATTATAACAACTTTGGCATCTTGCACGGGTTGTTTTTGACGAATCAATTTTTTGTTTTTTAGATGGACCAGCTTCGGTATCATCATCATTATCGGGAATGTTTTTGGATTTAATTTTCGAAAGTAATGTAGCAGATAATTGGCTTCTAGGCCCTCTTTTCCGGTTTTCTATGTATGGCTTTGCCAATGACATTGCTAGCTCGTGCAAAAAGCATTTACGCTTTATATGTTTTTGAGTAAGCATCCAATTCGGATCTATTTCGTTATATATAATATATGCATTCAAAGCAGATATATCGATCATGTTAGAAAATACAGCCATGGTCCAACGATTGTTTTTGCGTTTGCAGCTGTAGCAGCTAAGCATTTTGTCAACAGTATCTACACCTCCCTTGGTTGAGTTATAATGAGAAATTATTTCAGGCAACTTTTTGGAGTCGTTCGCAACATTAGGTGTGTGATGCATTGTACTCATAACAATAGAACATTTATTTTTGTGGCTAATGTACGAAACGAGACTGGTATCAGGCGTAAATGCAAATGATGATTCATAACGCTCGATATTTTTACAGAGCAAAAGTTTTGGACTAATAGACCTTTTATTTCTGCGCATAGTCCCAACCATCGTCATGTTCTTTTGTAGCAATTTTTGTCCAAGGGAGTGTGAGGAAAAAAAGTTGTCCATGGTTACGTTATGGCCTTTTAGTCCCTGAACCAAGTCAAGGACTACTCTTTCTTCTTGATTTTTTTCGACAATACCTGTCACACTTTTTCCCAAATATGGCTGTATTTTCCATACATAGCACGTCCGCGAATCCACAAGTAACCAAAATTTCAAACCATATCTCTCTGGTTTTGATGGTATGTATTGACGAAATTTACATCGACCATGAAAGCCAAGCAATTGCTCATCTACAGTGACGTTATCGTTTGGATTGTAGAATGTGGGAAGCCTCTCCGACCACTTTTCCCGAAGGTTTCGAATTGGTAAAAATTTGTCATCGCTTCTTTGACTCCGTCGGGTAAGCACATCATCGAAACGAATAATTTTATGAACATATAAAAAAGTCTTTTCAGACATGATTGATCGAAATACTGGTTGGCCAATATTTTCATCAAATAAATCGTGCAAAGTTTCATTTCTGGATCTGGAATCGTATAGTAGATTTAAATGATTTCTGCTTCAAAATTTTTGCCACTACCATACTCACTTGTATACACCGGCCAATAGTAATATAGCTAAGTACGCATGAAACAGTTCCTCATCAATTTCGATATGATTAGTGCCATAAAAATATTTTCCATAGTCGTTAGAACTGTCAATTACAATTTTCGATAGCGTTGAAGGAAAAAGCAATAAGAATGAATCGCGGATGTTATTCACTCTGCTTGTTGCATATCTGGTTACACCTAAAAGCCCACAGACTTCATCTCATACCATCAAAATAAAAATAAAATACCAACCTGGACGTAAATTCATGACGTTTTCACCACCTAATCTACGGGTGACGTAGGGCTCCCTGCGCCAATTAATTCCATCTTTTGAAACATACAATGGATCACCATCACAGTTATTGTCAAAGTTATCTTCCAACTCCGAAAAATCGCTTTCAGAAGACATGCTTTCTATTTCCGCTTCAGAGCCAGAAACATCGTAATCTTCTTCACTTTCATCTAGTACTTCATTAACCAATTCTTCGAGAGTTAGAAACTGTGCACGTGACATTCTTTTTATTAATAACCACTAATTATTTTATAGAAACTGTGAGCACACCACAATAACTAAAACGCAACGTAATTTTCAAATATCGCGTACCGAATGGCAACCAACGCAGCAAAAACACATATGAAATCGCTAATGTATCAAAAATGATACAAGGCTTGAATTATGAAGTTTTTGATTTTCTCATGGCCTACTTGTTAAATTTTTTTGAAATATGTTTTAAAATAGCAGCAACAGCAAGAAAAAAAAAGTAACGAAGAACAGGGTAGCTAGGTTTTATTTAAAACGAGTTATGGCGTTATAAAAAATGAAATGTATCATATTTGATACAAAGCTCGATCTACGGTTAAATCGGTTATTAAGGATATGGTTAAATTTTTCAAAGCTGCATGTGGTTCCTAAATAGAAATATTTGTAGAAATAGTAGACTTGTTTTAACAGCATCTATACTTACTTATAGCAGCACGCAAGGTTCATACTGTTTTCCAAGATCTTTGAGACGCTGGTATATATAATCAGGATTGAGTGTGTGATATTTAAGCGAAATATATAGTATACAAGAGGTGCGTCCAACTACATAATCGGATTTTATATCATCACGAAATTCAATTGGAACATTAACAATGCACTTAAGTACTGGATTACCCCGTTGTTTGGGATTTACTAGGATGCAATGTGGATTGGATGCAGTTTTGAGTATTGGCATTTTTAAGCAGCTGAGAGCATCGAATTTCTGGCATAGTCCAAATTTAACCATTTCACCAATGAAGCGTACAATTTTAATTTTTGATTCGATATTGGGTTGATTCTTTTTACGTATATGCCATTTGAATTCTTTGCGTAACATCTTTGAAAGAACAAAGCGTGAAAGAAAGGGCAGTAAATCCAAACGTGTTCTGTAATAGGAATATAAATGCATTATAAAACTGATACTTTTTAGGCAAGAAAAATACATACATACCTCTGTACTGTAAAAATTTATTTCGTCAGCTTTTTCCGATTGTTATTTGTATTGAAATTTAGCAGGAATTCAATTGCTGCCGAATCTATAAGTTCCTTGTTGACACAATTGTTTAAGTTATTCAGAAACTGGTCGAAATGTTGTTTGCTGTGTGATACTTGGCCTGAGATACGTCCGACTTCTATGAGTTGCTGGCGTTAGTGGCAGTTGCGCTGAATATGGTGGTGCTCGCTGCTTTAGTGGTTGGTGCACCAACTGCTCCACGTGTGGCATATGGGGCGCCCTTCAATTTGCGTGCCTCACGCCTTTGCTTGCTCTGCTCTGATGGTGAAGATGAGATGGTGTTTTGCGGTGAGCTGAAAGTAAATGAAATATGGATTACTAAGGCAAACTTTATTAGCCAAAAAATGTAAACTAACCTGCTTGCTGCTGCTTCGTATGTCATTGGTACTCGACGTGCCAGCAACACCACTTGTGGCCGACGAGCTGATGTGCTTGGTACCTCAAATCTTATGCGCGCACCACGACTATACTGCGGTGTGGCGCCTAAAAAATCATTCAATATATGAATAACTGTAGAGATATCGCGTTTGGGACGTCCATAACGATCTTGTAAAGCTGGATTCAATGTGCCCGAGTAGATGCCCTTACCATGATTCTTCATAGTTTCAATAACAGCGCCGGAGCTGCTGCCTTTGCGCGTAGCCTCTTCTCCACCACCGGATAAATCAATCTTATTAGTGAAAACCTCTTTGGAGAGTTGGTAAGTCCTTATATATTTATTACATACCAAAACGTTTTTGGTATTTGCATTTAATCAATATTATAGGTGAATTCGAGAATTCAATCACTGCCGCAGTACTGTAGTCAAAGGAAAAACTCTATTATTTTTAAACTGTAACTTGTGAAAAATTCTAGTTTTCTTGAATATGCTCTAATTCCATTCTGGAATATATCTCAGAAAAAAACGTGTCGATTCTCTTCAGTTTTGGATTAAAATTATACCTCTTTGGAAGTACTGCTTCAGTGATTGAATGCTCGAATTCACTTATAATATTCATTAAATGCAAATACCAAAAACGTTTTGGTATGCAGTAAATATATAAGGATTTACCAATTGCTTTCGCTTTTATTGGTTTATGTTTATATTTTGTTTAATAATATTGTTCAATGACACAAGGAACTTTGAAATTACACAAATGAAATTACACAAATTTTATTTTCTACACAGCTGACAGACGTCAAAGTTTGCTCAATCAGCAGATAACCGGCCATCCATCGCCGATCAAGTTAATCGGTGTTTAATCGGCTGATCCATGATAACCGGGCATGGTGAAAACGAATTTTAGCCCAATCACCGATTAAATTCCGATAAAGCGCTAACCGGCTTTTATGAAAACGGGCCTTAGCCATTCAAGTTTTATCTATTAAAATATTAATATTAATATCATAACACGTGAAGTTTTTAAAAAACTTATGTTCCAACTAGCAGTTATGTGAAAAATAAACGTGCCGCAAAAATCGTATGTAACGTTAGCAGTGCAAAACTAAAAAAGTTTTTTAAAAAATGTTAAAATAAGTTTTAATTTAATAAGTTTATATATTTTCTTAATACTATACGTATATCTCACGTTCCAATTAAAAAAAGTTAAATTTCCAAAGATTTGAAGACGTTGTTAGCTTATATAATATGTAACGTTAGCAGTGATTTTTTATTTAAAATAAAATTGTTCCTTTCCGTTCTCTTACACAGGAGAGGAAAGCTCAGCAAAACAAAAAATATAAAGAAAACATTAAGAACTCCCCTCAATATGGGGACTACAAAAAAAACAAGCGGCATTAATGAAAAAATATAAAAAGAGAGCAGATTTGAAAAAATTACCACTCAAATCCATGAATAAAATTCAAATCGAGAAGCTGTTCGTGAGAGAGTTAGAAAGTGTCGGGCAAGAATGAGATTGGCTAAAGTCAATCACGAAAATGTAGCTGTTAGCGACGATGGCACGAGTCAACGCCACACGGCCTACAAATCTGTGCAGTCGTTAGGAAAGGCTGTCTCTAAAGCAGTTAAAGCCCTTCCACTTTCGCCAAAGAAAAAAACAGAAGTTATTTCGAGAATAATTTTAAGTTTAGAAAACCCGGAAAAAAATAAATTGTCGGGTCAACTGATTCCTCCAAAAAAGACATATTCTCCAAACATGGAAATAATTTCTGACATCACCAAATTTTTTGAAAGGGATGATATTCAACGCACTTCGCCAAAGATTCGGGACGTTAAAAAATACCAGGGCGCCAATACTGGGGATAAGGTTATACTGCCAACAAGGCATATGCTTCTATCAATCAGAGAAACATTTGCTTTATTTGATGAAGACCAAATAAGTAAAGGAAGAGGTATTGTGCGTCATACTTATACACCTTTTTAAATTTCTTATTTGTTGTTAATTTTATTGCATTATCTCATTTTACTCGGACACGGCCACAGTATGTGAAGCTAGCAAATAACATGCCGCACAATATGTGTTTGTGTACAGATCATTCCAACTTCATTGAAGCCGTTACAACTTTATGTAAAAAAGTTCAAAACATACCTAATTACGACAATGGTTTTGTTAACCACTTTCTGTGCAAAGAGTCTTCGACAGCGTGCTGGTATGGTAATTGTGAAAAATGCTCTGAAAAATGCGTATCTGAGATGGGAGAATTTGCACTAAACACTCCGTCTACTTCAACGCTTAAATGGTCGGCATGGGAAAAAGATGTTTCAACAAAGCGGGTAGAGAAGAAGGAGAAGAGAGGAACTATGGATGAGCTAATTAATTATGTAATTAAATTATGGCCACAGTTTTTAAAACATAGCTTTAACAAACGTGAGCAGGCGTTAACATTTAATGAATTTGATCGGCCGAGAGCTTTAAGCACGGCGCTAGTTGGCGAAGGTCTTCTTCAAATAGATTTTGCCGAAAATTATGTTTGTGAAGCACAGGATGAAGTACAAAACGCTCATTAGAATCAGCGTCAACTTGCTTTATTTACAAGTGGTTTGTACTATAACAACGCATTTCAAGCAAAAGTTTACGTTTCTGATAACCTAAGTCATACCAAAGATACTATAGTTACTTATGTATGGAAATTACTTTCAAGTCTACCATCATCGCTTAAAATTTTAAAAATTTTTAGTGATGGCCCGTCTTCTCAGTTCAAAAATAAGTTCATTGCTGTTTTAATTCCGTACTTGGAAATAAAATTTGGAATAAAAATATTTTGGAATTATTTTGCTACCTCGCATGGCAAAGGCTGTGTGGATGGAATAGGGGCTGCAGTAAAAACAGTGGTAAGAAAACGCGTCATAGCCCGAAATATAATCGTTAACAGTGCAGTAGATTTTAAAAACGCTTTTTACTTGACGACATCCAAAATCGTGCTTGAAGCAGTAAACAACGACGAATTTGTTAATATCAATAATGATATCGATAAAGCTCAGTTGTTTCCAAAAGCCAAAAATGTACCAAATATTTCAAACGCCCACCAAATTCAAGCAATAAATGGAAAAATAAGTACTTTTCCTACATCCAAACAAGGGTACATATAAAAATAATTATAACTATTTCATATACTTTTATTTGTAAACAATTAATATATATATAATCAGCAATATAAGCGATTATTGCTTGTGACCACAGATATCATAAAAATAAATAGAATTACTTATTGCAGAACTCATCAGCACCTTTTATTTGATAACCATATGGTAGTAACAGATTTTGGATCGCCCTTGGTCCACATATTGGTCGATAACTCCAAAACTGGTTGAGCTATCAAAATAAGAGATATCTTAAATCTTAGGGCCACTTTCATAAAAGCCTAATCGGTGATTAATTTGACAGCTAACCGTACAAAATACGTCAATTAAACTCCGGTTAGCGGCTACCGGCTTTTATGAAAGCGGCCCTTAAAGTAGGCATCTAGTAGTGCAAGGGTGAAAGTTCCATTCAATTCCATCATTCCAATTTTTAGTGACCCGCGCACAAACATAAGGACAGTCAGACCGATAGAAATTTTAAAAACTGTTCAATTGGACTCCACTGACTCCTTTTGTTATTTTCTGTATATCTGCAATGTACAGAGATCAGCGGTTACAATTTTATTATATGTACATATACTTAGTATTCGCACGTGTAACGTTATCAGTGCTTTGTGTAACGTAGGCAGTGCCTTATTTTATGTTAAATTACGCTAAAAAATCCTAAAGATTTTGGTAAAGCGGTATGCCATGACCTTGTGGCATCCTTGCTATATAACATGAAGAAAAATTGGGATGATTGTCTCAGCAAGTTCGCAGAAATTAAACCAAACATGATCTGTATCTTGATCTCACTTCCAAATGATGTAACGTTAGCAGTGCGTTTCACGCGCTTATAACTTTTACGGTATGGTAGCCATCAAACTAATTTTACTCTTCAAATGAATTTATAGGCCTACCTGATAGCATAAGAAGCAAAACCTTGGACGTTTCTAACATTTTTGTTATTATTTCGAATAAACTAAATAAAAACTCCATGCGAATGTAACGTTAGCAGCCGGAAAATTTGTCATATGTATATATCAGGGATGGGCAACATTAGAAAATTATTCAGTTATGTATTTAAAAATAAAAAATAAGTACCCCGGAAAATTATACCCATATGCGCATTATATTCTACGCCATTTTCGGTCCCACTTCGGGATTATTCCGAGGTTATTTTCGGGATCACTTCGAGACTGTTTCGGGTAAATACAAATAGTGGCTGCTTTCTGAAGAGTAAATTTGATATACATGCGTGAAATTGGATAAATTAGGACGTGAATGTCAATGATAAAATAAAAATGGTAAATAAGAAGTTATATAAAATAAAAAAAATGTTAAATTAGTAGTTAGTTAGTATTTGGTTGAGATATCATGCAAAGGTAACCGTGTTTAATCCGTTTGAATCTGTCCCGACTTATGGATCTTTTCATAAGCTGGCAGCCCCAAGATTCGCTATTAGACCAATATGCGTGCATAGTCGGCAATGTGTCATAGCCAGTAAGATAAAGAATACCAATGAATGTTTGAATCTCTTGAATTATAGTTAGAAATCCAGGTATATTGTTCTGTGGAGCATACTCATTTGTATTGTCTACAATAAGCTGAAGTACCTTATTGTCCATAAAACACTCCCACAGCTGGAGCGCAGAAAGTGACCCTTCAAGATTTTAATATGAATAAGTTTATGCTATAAATAATTTCATGATAACACCCACCAATCTTTTCATATAACGCCTTAGCTGCATTTGCACTGTTTTCGAACGGTTGGTTATCAAACTTGTAATTTTGGCGGCGGCTCCACTTTGATTTGGGCCATTCAGCACTATCGCCGTTCCCGAGATTATTGCGAGCTTTTTTAGAAGAAGATGGCTGCAAACTGATATCTTCGTCTAATTGGGGATTTTTATCCAAAATAGGATTTTCACTGTTGAAGATGTATTCCACTTCGAAGTTTCCTGCTACTTCACTAGGAAACTCATTGTCATCATTCACAATTTGGATATTTTCATCCAATTCTTCGTTATCACTGACGGCATCAACATCATCTGGTGGCGTAATAATTACATTTATTTTATCTGTATATTGGCCACTATCTTCCTCCAACTATCCACTTCTGCTTGCAGTTGCTCACAAGTCAAAAATTTTCTTTTTCTGAACATTATCAAAACTTGTTTTCCTCAATCCTTTGCAAAACACCTGATTTCAACTATCCCTTTACATCATATAAAGGTTGCCATATTTAACAAACGTCACATGTACCCGGAACCCGTATTAGCTTGTTGGGTATTTAAATACCCATTGCATATCTCAGGTACGCCTAAAGTTACAAACCAAAAAAATCGTAAGGCGGGATCTATGGCAGGCAGGAATGGGTTAAAATAGACTTTTATAAATTGAAACTGTCCAATTCATCCAATTCTTCGTTATCACTGACGGCATCAACATCATCTGGTGGCGTAATAATTACATTTATTTTATCTGTATATTGGCCACTATCTTCCTCCAACTATCCACTTCTGCTTGCAGTTGCTCACAAGTCAAAAATTTTCTTTTTCTGAACATTATCAAAACTTGTTTTCCTCAATCCTTTGCAAAACACCTGATTTCAACTATCCCTTTACATCATATAAAGGTTGCCATATTTAACAAACGTCACATGTACCCGGAACCCGTATTAGCCTGTTGGGTATTTAAATACCCATTGCATATCTCAGGTACGCCTAAAGTTACAAACCAAAAAAATCGTAAGGCGGGATCTATGGCAGGCAGGAATGGGTTAAAATAGACTTTTATAAATTGAAACTGTCCAGAATAAAAGTGTTGGCCTATAAAAATCAATCCATTGTAATCGCAATAAATTTTCCAAAGAGTAACATTTAAAATTGCTGGCACCCGTACCAAATATAAATCATTTAAAGGTTGAAGTAGATAAAGGATTACTTGTAACAATAAATAATGAAAATTTTGCATACGAAAAGGATACAGTATCAAAAGACTTAAAAAGAAGCCAGCCCTGTATATTCAGAAAAGATTGTATATTTAAATTTAATAACAAAACCAAAATAAATGCTTTGGAAGATGATACATTGTTAATAATAAATGCACACCAAGAGCAAATATACCAAAATTGTGACAATAGGAATTTAAAAATAAATAGAAATTACTTGGTGATTTATGCAAATTGTAAATCGAATATAAATAATCAGATTTTTGAAAATAGAAAAGTTGAATTTGCGGAAAAACAGCTAAAATGTTAAATCAGAGCTATAATGAACTGAAATTCAGGAAAATTAACGTAAATTAAGTAGAAAACACTAAAAAAATTTAAAATCTTTTATATCATATGGAATAAATGTAGTACAAATAAAAGCCGGAAACCACAACTACTACGATGTTGATGATTTATTCGCGGTAGTGAACGAAAGTGGCATAAAACACACTCGAGGCTCGGAACTCTTTTAGCAGACACATAAAATTTATAATCGAAGAAGAACAAGATGGAAAATTAGTATATGTATTTGGACTCCTTGGTTAACAGATATGGCAACCAACTAAAATCCAAGCACCCTAAGTCGAATGATCATAAATACAGCAATGGGCTGTATACGCAGGATGATGCAGACTTCAGACGAAATGTACCATAAGGTTATAGAAAAAGAAATAATGAAATTGTTACAAAACAACGACTTTTCGGTAAAAATAGTAAAAACTCTGCTAAGGAGATATCAAAATGAAAGTCGGTATCATATTGTTATAACTTTACATAAACTAGCCTTAAGTATTGAAATTGATAATCACCCCTATCATGGATTTCAATTACGTTCCCGTTCTACGCTCCGCCGAAATCGAAAATTGGTATCATGCCTTTAAATTGGATTGAAAGAAGAAGAGGAAGAGCTATAAATCTTTCGAAATCAGCTGTTTGCCTTGAAATGTGTGGAATTGGAACATAACAAACCAAAAATACACAAATTAGTGCTTTTGAATTAAAAGTACAATTGTATTATTTATTAACTTAATTATATATGTATTGAGCATTGTGTAATAAATGTAGTGAAATCTTATACATAGATCAATTGATTGATTATAGCAGACGTCGGAGGACCAACAAAAAGCAAGAGGACACTGTTGGTGGATGTTACCATGTCGTCAGTAGGAGGTAGCTGGCATTTGCAATAGAGTTGGTGCTAGAAGAGTCTGCTTCTCCAACCAGGCACGCAGATACACACATACGGCGAGCAAACATTAGACATGTCAGGATTAAGTCTGACCACAGATGGTACTTTTCGCTGGATGAAGACATTCGCGTCCTCGGAACTGACAAAGGAGTTTACCGAGTATGTGTTGGCGGTGTGGAGTGGCTGCCGGTGCACGTTTGGTTAGTTTTAATGGTGTTACTAAAATTGTTAGATTTGTTTTTTGAATGTTAGTCCAATTTTTGGTAATTGTTTACAACCGGTGCCGATTGCTAATGCGCGTCCAAAAATATTTAAAATATTAGATCTCCGGAGTCGGATTCACATTCCGGGCATCGAAACGCGTCTTTTGATACCCCTTCCCACAATTTGGACAAATATTAGCACTCGGAACCGGTCGCAAACAATTACCCTGCAAACATATCAAAAAACCTCATTAGAGCACAAAAACAAAATATAGCGAGCGTTTTACAACTTTTATATACGAGTTTTACTTATATTATAAGAGTTTTAATAAAAAATCGCGGAAATTAATCTAATATTGTTTGCAAAATAATCCGTCAACAAAATTGCAACTGAGAAAAACGGAGCTACGCTCGAAGTCCATGATAGGCAGAATTGTAAGTTTCGAAGTTGAACTGAACGGAAACGGAACGAATGATACCAAAGTTGCCAAGCGGAGAAAATTTCGATCCAAGTCGAAATGCATGATAGGGGTGAATAGCACTAAGCATTGTAATTGATACTAGCTGTAACTCCCATCTTAATTATTGAATAAACCACCTTTCTAATCAAGAGTTACAATAGAGTGGCAACGAGGAGAGCAGAACTCTACGGAAAATTCCATTCCAACATACATAGCGCAAGGGCGAATTTCAACGCAAAGGGCGAATTTCAACAAATGTGAGTTCATGACAGATTCGATCACATATTGCGGTTATAAAATTGATCGGCACGGCATACACAAAATACAAGAAAAAATGGATGCAATACAGCGGATGAAAGAGCCAACAACCAAGGATGAGGTAGTTTAGTTTAGATACTTCTGCCTCAGGTTTTTCAGAGATATTTGTGCGTCTGTTTTTGAAAGTGTGTGTGTGTGATCGCTACGAAGTACTTTGTTACAGTCCAGTGGCAATTTGTGAAGCCACTCGCGACCCAACAATGGATGACGGTTTGACTCGACGATTTATAATCGTAGCTTATAATATTTTCCCTTAGAAGCGTTCACGCACACAAATCCGAGCACCTTGATGTTGTTCCCCGTGTAACTGACCAGGTCTATGTCCGGTTCGTGTAATTGGTGTGCTTCAATGCCTCCGATTGTGTTGTTGTAGTCAACTTTGCTCATAATTGTCGCAGGTGCACCACTGTCAATTTCGAAATCTATAAAGAAGGAGTTTACTTGTATTTTTGTCCAAAACTTTTCTCTATACGCGTGTTTAGCTTTTGCTTCCGCCATGTGGCAGATCTCCACAACTTCTCGATGTTCCGCGTAGTTAGCCTCCGTTTTGTCCTTCTGCTTGCGATTCGACTTGATGCACACCTGTTTTGTATGGCCGGCTATGCGACATTCAGTGCAGTACAAGTTTTTTTCTGTACATTGTCGCGAAAGGTGCGGACCACCGCGACGGGCGAGTCACCGGCATAGCGAATGTTTAATAGACAGATCCGGTCAAGATTAGATTTGCTCATGCCATCAGCACCAACAGAACAAGAAAAAGTTATTAAGCCAGTTAATCGACACTTGTACGAAGGGAACGTGTCTCGGTTCGGGACTACTACGATAAAAAGTACCAATTCGGGCGCATCCTTAAAAAACTTGGGCAATTACACTACAACGTACTACTGGACGACGGCAGAATATGGAAACGTCACATAAATCAAATTCACACAGATAGTTATTATGGCGAAATACCTGATGTAGCGAGCGTAACCCAAATGCCATCGGTGGCGACCACATCTGAGCCCACCAATATTCCACCTGGGGGAGATAAACCACTGACTACGGAAATTGCGGATCAGTCCACAGACAGTCAGGCCGATGAAAATATTCAATCTTCGGATGAAATCATTACCGATCAGCAGACACCGTCCTATCAGACGGTCACAACAACAGAAACAACAACTAACGTATGACGAGAATTTTAAACCCCATGAAGAAAAGTTGAACTAAATGAAATTTGAATATTTCCTTGAGGGGGAAAGTTGTTATAACTTTACATAAACTAGCCTTAAGTATTGAAATCGATAATAGCACTAAGCATTGTTATTGATACTAGCTGTAACTCCCATCTTTATTATTGAATAAACCATCTTTCTAATCAAGAATACATATGTATATACCTCAACTATCTGAGCGCCTAACTGATTTGGAATGCTATGACAAAGAGAAAATTAAACTAGCACATAAACCGACGAATACTCTAAAAAAAATGTTCAACAGAACAAAAGCAATGGTGCCCCCAACAAAAAGAAGCAACGTAGTATATGAAATTTCATGCAACGGTAACAACAACGAATCATGTAAAAGCGTATATGTAGGAACAACTAAGTCAAAACTAAAAACTAGAATTTCGCAACATAAATCTGATTATAAATATTGCCACCAAGTCAACAACCACAAAACAGAACTCATGGGCCATTGTGCAAACAGCCGGCACGAGCCAGATTTTAACAACACAAAACTTCTCCACCAATACCAAAAATATAGCAAGCGCTTCACTCTGCAGACGTTATACATTATAAATACACCAACAAATAAACGAATAAACTACAAAGCAGATTGTAATAAAAGTGCTCACCTCTACAAGACTTTACTTCCATACAAACAGTACACAACTCCACGTCACACGGTACGGACGTGTAACAAAATGTTTGTAAATTATGCTGATTTTTGATTGTTATTATTTGTTAGATTTTTTTATTATTTTTTTTTAATTTTCAATGTTTTATGTTTTTCAACAGTCTACCCTGAAGACGGGTACCGTTGTGCAACCGAAATATATTGGTGATAAAACAAAACTTTTCGAGTTTTATTTAACATAGAGCTAAAGCCGGCAAAACCACAAATTGTTCAAATTAAAAGGTCCCTAAATACACAAATTATACAAACAGGGAAGGCACGCCGTAGGCATACAACAGCAAAAAATGGGATATGCAACAATTAGAAACGACTATGACAACTGTAAGGCAACAATCAACAAATTTCAATTAATCTCGAAAAAATTGGTAAAAGTAAAGTGCAGTATGAAATTTCTTTTAAAGTGTAGGAAATGTAATCTTAATCCTAATTTTATAAAAAATACTACTAAATGTTATAAACTTTTTGTAGCGGACCGCACTGCTCACAGCGACATAAATAGAATTTTAAACAGACATACCTATTTTACCACAACAAAATATGAAGCTTACTAATTAAACATAAACATGAAATTTTGAAACGACTAAATCAACAAACAGAAGCAACAAAGAGAAACCTAAAAGAGCAACTAAAATTATTTTAAAGAATTTATAGATAGCGAGAATAAAGTTTGGAAGAAACTAACAACAAAAATTAAAAAACGGCGAAATCGAAGAATTGCGCCCTAGCCGTAATAATGTTTTTACCAACAACATCAATCACGAAGATTGGTTCATAAATAAAACAAATGCAGATGTTCCACAAGATGTAAAAGCCTTGTTAGCAACATTCCTTAAATTCGCTTTACCTGCCGATAAAAACAATTTCCCGCTTTTCAAATATATAGCTGACGGAGAGGATTTAATACAAACAATAAAAAACGAAGAGCAACAAGAAGAGGCCCGTACGAAGTTCGCAACACATAAACCAGTTCAATAGTGCAATAACAGAGACAGTGGTACAGACGCGGACTTTTCTGAACAAAAACAAGAATATTAAAATTCTTACATCGGACAAAGGAAATAAAACGGTTGCTATGGAAACTGACGATTATAATGATAAAATGACGCATATTTTAGATGACTTGACCCCATATAGAATTTAGAGACAAGATCCTACATCGCGCTTACAAAGTAAAAACAATAGTCTAGTAGATAATTTATTTATAATGTAGCTCAAAAACGGCTAAACCGAATGAAATGCAATTTTGCACGTAGTTTTTGCTGGAGCCCGACATGGTTATAGGCCCCAAAAAATATTCGAATCCGGGAAGGTTTTGGAGATATCCCGCAAAATCTGGACCAGGGTAACCTTATAACGTGTTCATACAATATAGGTATCAAATGAAAGGTGTTGTTGCTTTAATATGGTATAGTTATTAGTCCCATATGAAACCCCGTTTTCGAAGTATTGCCCAGAATATGGACCAGGTGTGGCCCTAGACTGGTTTCCCACAATATGGGTGTCAAATGAAAGGTGTTGACGAGTGCTTGAACATGGTGTAGTTATCGATCCAATATAAGACCCCGTATTCGAGGTATTTCCGAAAATATGGACCAGCTGTGACTACAGACAAGTTTTCTACAATATGGGTATCAAATAAAATTTTTTGATGAGTATTTAAAAAAGATGTGATTTTCAATACCCTATGCGACCCGTTTTCTAAGATATAGACCTAAAGGTGGACCAGGGTGACCCCAGGAGGTGTTTATACGATATGGGTATCAAATTAAAGGTGTTAATAAGGGCTTTAAGAATTAGTGGTTTTTACGTACATATTTGAGCCCGTTGCTGAGATATCGACCAAAATGTGGATAGATGGTGAACCCAGTATGCGTTACCCATACATAATCTATACTAATATATATTTTGAGAGCTGTTTTTTTTCTTAGCGCAAAACTGGAGAACGGCCCACCCGAGTGTGTACACGAGGCGGACATAGGCTAAAAAAAATCTAAAAATTTTCCCGGTTTTCGGGATATGTATTGGTAAAAATTTGGACTGGGGCTATCCTTGAAGGTATTGTGGCAATATTGGTATCAGTTGAAAGGTATTAATGAGTGCTTCAAAGAAATGTCAATATCAGGTTTTCGAGATACTTACCAAAATTTGGACCAGGGGTGACCCCAGGAGGTGTTTATACGATATGGGTATCAAATTAAAGGTGTTAATGAGGGTTTTAAGAATTAGTGGTTTTTACGTGCATATTTGAGCCCGTTGCTGAGATATCGACCAAAATGTGGATAGAGCGTGAACCCAGTATTCGTTACCCATACACAATATTATATATATATTTTGAATGCTGTTTTTTTCATCATGCAGTTTTATTTGTGAAAAACTGGGTTTTGAACATCGGTTAAACCTTGGACTGGTGCTACCCGGAATATCTTCATACAGGGAGTAATTTTCATGAGGGAATTTCAATTAGCTCTCGAACTCCGATTATACCGACAGATGTCCCCTATCGTTTTATCATCAGCTAGCCGGCGTCAAATTAAATGGAATCGCTGATAGACCCAATAAATGTAAAATAGCTCTCCTTTTTTATTTTTTTAATCTGACACTACGTCTGCTCATTTACAAAAAAATTATTAATGGAAGTAATTTCTTAAATAAAAAACAAAAATTCATCAACTTCAGTAAAAAACTTTTTTAAATGAACAGGTAGGTCTACTATGCTGCCATTGAGTTATTAATAGATTCAAATATTGTGAATATGGTGTATAACGTCGACGAATTAATATCAAAAGTTTACCCGAATATAGAAGAACTATCAAGTAAGCCGTATACATGGCTATATCAACGGGCTATTGTTGCACCAAGAAACAAAGCAGATTACGATATTAATAACGTTATTGTTAAAATATACGCTACCTTCTTTATGCATACTCACGTTCATGTACATACATATATACGAACATATGTTAATATGCTCATTATTGTATTATGTCATTACACCTGATTCTTTTGGTCTCACATGTTTTGCCAAAATAAGATTGCAAGAGTACTGTGCTAACCTCCACTGAATAAACATTAAATTCACTTTTCAAATTATAAACTGTTTTTCCTTTACTAATTAACAACATTGCATCCAACAGGTAATGGGCCCAGTGTCCGTGTATTGCTTAATAGTTTCGGAAATAAGTTTCGTTTAATGAACGATAAATCAATTTACGGGTTATTAAATATTTTTGATAATAAAGACTTTGTTAAAACAGACATTAAGCCAGTGAAAATGGCTGAGATAAAAACTTATCAAATCCATCGTTTTAACGGCTCCAATTATCAATTGTGGAAGCGGCAGATGGAAATATATATGGCTGAGAACCAGTTAAAGCCATATGTGTTGGGTACATGTTCGCGCCCAGCGGCAAATCCTGAAACCTGGGACCGAAAAGATGCCGAGGCGCAAGCTTTTCTTATGCGTGGGCTTGAACTAGATCAGCTCAAATATTTGAGTGATTGCTCAACAGCGGCTGCAATATGGGTAAGGCTCAAAACCGTTCATGCGAAAAAGAGTGAACAATCAGCACAGGTGCTCCTCGAAAAGTTCATGAGTTCTAAGATGAATAATGAAGAAAGTGTAGCTAATTACATAGCCAGCATAACCTCTCTAGCGCAACGATTGAAAGACATCGAATTAGAGCAAAAACCGCAAATGATAATTGCAAAAATTATCAGCAGCTTACCGGAGAAGTTCGACCACGTGAGAACTGCATGGTATGCAGTGCCACGTAATGATCAATCAATAGAAAAACTAACGGATAACCTAATTAACGAAGAAGCAATATTGAATATGCGACTGCAGAACGGTAGCAGCGCAGCGCAAGGGACAGCAGAAGCTTCGAGTTCAGCAGCAGCGTATGCAGCGAGCAGAAACAAGACCAGTGGCGGTAGCAAGAAAAATTCATCGAAAAGACCAGGAAAGTGTAACTATTGTTCCATCCCTGGCCATTGGGCACGAGAATGTTTGAAAAAAGCAGCGTGACAATGCAAATAACCAAAACAACAACTCTAAAAACGACAGACACGGCAGAAACAACAGAAATAGCGAACGGCAAAATTTGATGATGGAAGCACAGGCGAACAAATATAACAACAACGACGCTGAGAATTTGTTTACGCTACAGTCGGTATTATTAACAACAGCAATCGACAATGTGAATAAAAATTGGTACGCTGATTCGGGTGCTTCCGACCATATGAGTTTCCAGAGGGAGCTATTCAAGAATTATGCTGAGTTTACAAAAGATTTTTGTAAAGTGCGCGTTGGTGATGGCAGTAAGTTGTGTGCTGCTGGTCATGGTGATATTGATGTGAGTGCTGCACAGACCGGCACTATTTATACATTGAAAAATGTGCTGTACGTACCGCAGTTAGACAGAAATTTCATATCAATAACTCAAGTTACTGAAAAAGACATCGAAGTGGTTTTTAAAAGTGGCGGTCAGCGTGTTTTGTTTATGAAAAGCGATCGTATTTTGGTTGATGGAGTGCGCGAAAATAAACTCTATAAAATGAAGCTGAAGCCAATATACTGTCTGAGCTGAATACTTTGACGTCTATGAAGACTTGGCATGAACGCTTAGGGCATGTTAATTTTGAAACGTTAAGAAAGATGTGTAAGCAGCAAGTCGTCAATGGACTGAAATTTTATAATGCAGAAAACGAAAACCCATTTTGTGAGGGTTGCGCGTTTGGAAAGCAGCATCGTTTGTGTTTTGATAAATCTGGAGCGACAAGGGCAAAGTCACCTGGTGAGACGTTCCATGTGGACTTATGTGGCAAAATGAGCTCGCCTTCAATTGGTGGTGCTAATTATTTCATGTTATTCAAATTATTTCGATTTTTCCCGATACTGCTTTGTATATTTTCTAAAGGAAAAGACTGATGTTCTGGAAAAGCTGATGCAGTTCTATGCAGATGTGCAAGCTGATGGCCGCAACATCAAGAAGCTGAGATCGGATTGTGGTTTAGAGTTTAACAATTCCGCAGTCAAGCATTTTCTATTGTCGAAAGGCATTAAACATGGTTTTTCAACGCCTAGATCGCCAGAGCAAAATGGTTTTATTGAAAGGCAAAACAGAACTGTCGTCGAAACGGCAAAGTCAATGCTGCACGCGAAGAATTTACCTTTGTATCTATGGGGTGAAGCAACAAATACGGCTGTGTACCTCAGAAACCGCATATCATCTGATTTTCTTGGAGGTGCTACACCTTACGAGCTATGGCATGGGCGCAAACCGAGCGTAAGTCATTTGAAAAATTTCGGCAGTGAAGCCTATGTTCATGTACCAAAAGATGCACGAACGAAGTGGGAGAAAAACTTCATAAAAACCATTATGATTGGCTACAATGACGAAAGTAAAGCATACAGAGTGTATGAGCCATCATCGCGAAAAATTTATGTGCATCGTGACGTCATATTCAACGAAAAAATGCAACCACATGAAGTTATTGAAACAAGAAGCGACGTTGAAAAGCAACAACAACAAAAACAGATGATAGCTGACTCAACAACAAAACAGAAGCAGTGGAAAAGAATGACAATTTGGCAGTACCACGAAGCCCTTACAACACACACCAGAGAAAGAAATCAAGCGAAGATGCTACGTCTGTGAATATTGCTGAGGTTTTTATGGCACAAATGGAGCCGAATACGTTGGATGAAGCCATTAACAGCCCAGACGCGAATAAATGGTCAAAAGCCATTGAAGAAGAGTTGCAGTCTTTGCAGGAAAATAATACATGGGTGTTAGTACCACGAACGCCCGATAAAAACGTAATTACAAATCGTTGGGTATTTAAGCGCAAGCTGAACTCCAAAGGTGATGTGGAAAAATTTAAAGCTCGTCTTGTGGCACGTGGATGTTCGCAGAAATTCAAAATTGATTATAATGAAATATATGCACCTGTAGTGCGCTATGAATCTGTACGCACTTTATTATCGATAGCAGCAAGCAAGGACCTAGACATTTTTCAGTTCGACGTGAAGACGGCGTTTCTACACGGCGATTTAGAAGACGTAATTTACATGGAACAACCGTATGGTTTTGCTACAGACGATTCCGTTTGCATGCTTATGAAGGGCATATATGGACTTAAGCAGGCATCGAGGCAATGGAACAAAAAGATTGTTGAGTTCCTATTGCTGCAAAATTTTAAACAATCATTTTCTGACAACTGCGTTTTTATTTACAAAAATGAGCATGCAGTTTTGTACCTTGCGCTCTACGTGCATGATGGGTTACTATGCGGTAACGACAAGCAGCTTTTATTGAATATGCTTGACAACTTGCACAACGAATTCAGCATAACCTACAAAGAAGCAGAATTTTTCGTCGGTATGCAGATTGAGAGGGAGAGAAAGTAGAGAAAACTTAAAATTTACCAATCCGCATACATCGGGCGTATATTAAATCGTTTTAATTTTACTAATTGTTCTTCTGTTTCTTCTCCAGCTTTTCTTGGATCAGTGTTCTGCAAAAACGATGTAAGTGAAAAAGTGTCTTTTCCTTACAGAGAAGCTATTGGGTCACTGATGTATCTAATGGTGTGTTCGCGTCCGGACATCGCTTATGCTGTGGGGGTTCTAAGTCGTTATATGGAAAATCCGAACGAAACTCATCGCAAAGGTGTCAAGCGCATTATTCGATACCTGAAAGGCACTTTGAATATGGGTATAACTTTTTCGGCGGTGGGCAACAATGACAACGTGCTCATCACCTTTTGCGATTCTGATTGGGCAGGTGACCCTGACGACAGAAAAAGTACAACTGGCTGGCTAGTGCTGCTCAACGGTGGCGCTGTAGCATGGAGTTCAAAAAAACAGTCAATCAACGCTACCTCAACCACAGAAGCGGAATTTGTTGCTTTGTGTTCAGCTACGAAGGCTGTTGTATCGGTTAGGCAGCTGATGTCCGATTTAAATTTCATTCAACGCTTGCCGACGCTCATATATTGCGACAATCAGCAAGTTATCAATTTGGTCTCCAATCCCCAATCGTCAAAGCGCACTCGACATATTAGCGCACAATATTTCTATACGTGTGATGTTCAAGCTCAAAACCATATTTTAGTTAAATATGTACCTACTAATGATCAACTAGCAGATCAGTTAACAAAACCATTGTCATTAGACAAGCATACACATTTAGTAGCGAAGTTTGGAATATATTAAATTAGAAATTTTCAGTATATAAAACTAAAAATCATTTTTTAAAGAACGTTGCATTGTATAAAAGTTACAATAATTTTTTTTGGTAAAACTTTGAATTGTATAAAACTTGAAATATTTGTTTAAAGGAAGTTAGCGAGAGGGAGTGTTAAAATATACGCTACCTTCTTTATGCATACTCACGTTCATGTACATACATATGTATATACGAACATATGTTAATATGCTCATTATTGTATTATGTCATTACACCTGATTCTTTTGGTCTCACATGTTTTGCCAAAATAAGATTGCAAGAGTACTGTGCTAACCTTCACTGAATAAACATTAAATTCACTTTCCAAATTATAAACTGCTTTTCCTTTACTAATTAACAACATTGCATCCAACAGTCATCCTTGATAAAGTACCCGGCGAAGTCAGAGAGTATATGTCAAAGCGAAAATGCAGTACATTACCCGATTCAGTTCTTGAATTCCCTAAATCCCTCGGGCTTACCACCTTATAAAATAAAATTAAAACAAAATATTCCAATTATATTACTGCGCAACCTTAAGCCACCGAATCTATGTAATGGAACCAAACAATTTATTCAACTTAATATGTATAGCATGTTAATATATAAACAAAACACAATGGTATTGCGAACAACGTCGCACACGGGCAGCTAGTATTATAGATATTCTAAAAAATATAACTACAGGCTCCACATATAACGTCAAAAACACATTAGATTTCAATAACAGAATTAACTAGTAGACCCGGCAGACTTTGTCCTGCCTTAAATTTGGTTTACCTGCTTATCTGAAAATAATTTGTTATTGAGCCAACCTTTAGTTGCAAGTTGTGCGTTGGTAATCCGGGCACATCCAATGAGTTTAAAAACTCAATTGGATAGTTGGTGGCTTCATCTTCGTTTGTTATATATATCTTAGCCGCCAAAATTGCTCTCTCACTCAACCATTCATTGTTGTTGAAGTTTGAAATAATATTTGGAAATACTTGTTTAATAAGTTCGTCTTTTGATGAGACAAAGATACAAAGATTTAGAGGATATATACTCTACCATTACCTACATATATTCAGCAATTACTCATGTTTACTGATGTTTCTGAAGTTTCTTCACATATCGCCAAAGATGAGATGATTTGAGGCAAGCGTTGACCTTGGAATTACTGGCAGTATTTGGCGGAAATCACCAGACAGTAAAACCATTGTGCCTCCAAAAGGTCTCGGGTAATTGCGTAAATCTTTCAATGTTCTATTAAGTGGTTCTAATGCACGTTTATGCGCCATTGTACATTCGTCCCAAAATACGATCTTTGTTGCTGATAAAACTTCTGCCATTTCTGAGTTTCTTGCAATATTACATACCGGTTCCTAAACATTTTGAAAATTTAACGGCAATATTAAGGCAGAATGAGACGTACGACACCCTTCTAATAATGTGGCTGCTATTCCCGAAGAAGCAACTGCAATCGCAATGTTGGATCTTTCACGAACAGTGGCTAAAATTAATGATAGGAGGAATGTTCTACCAGTTCCCCCAGGGGCATCCAGGAAATATAAACCACCATTTACATCATAAATTGCCTTCATAAGCGTATCATAAACATATGCACCTTTGCTCCTGATTCAGTAGGGGTACATTCGTTTGCACTGCTAAATTTAATTCCTGAGGATCATATTCACGTTACCGTTCCAAATCTCAATTATATGTATGTCTCATTCGTTCCACGATTTTCACAAACGTATTCGCAGATATAACTAAGCCCCATTTCCTATTACAACTCTTATTAACACGTTTTATTTGATACCCTTACTGTACAAAAAAAATTTTGGGTCATCCCTGGTCCACATTTTGGTCAGAACTTCGAAGATGCAGTCACACATAGAACTTAGACCTACTTGTTTTTGAAACTCCCATTAATACCTTTCATTTGATGCACATATTGTACGAATATATTCTAGGGTCACCCCTGGTCCACATATTGGCGATATCTCGAAAACGAAATTTGATTTACCTGCTTATCTGAAAATAATTTGTTATTATCTCCCAGCGAATTTTGTTCCTTCTTAGTGATAATAATTAAGTAAATTTTTTATTTTATCAAGTTCATTTGTTTATTATGGTTAGGATAAAATTTAATTTCTAAGTTTCTTGCAATATTACATACCGGTTCCTCAACATTTTGAAGATTTAACGGCAATTTTAATTCAGAATTTGACGTACGACACCCTTCTAATAATGTGGCTGCTATTCCCGAAGAAGCAACTGTAACCGCTATGTTGGATCTTTCACGGACAGTGGCTAAAATTAATGATAGGAGGAATGTCTTACCAGTTCCCCCAGGGGCATCCAGGAAATATAAACCACCATTTCCATCATAAATTGCCTTCATAAGCGTATAATAAACATACCTTTGCTCCTGATTCAGTAGGGGTACATTCCTTTGCACTACTAAATTTAATTCCTGATGATCATATTCACGTTCCCGTTCCAAATCTCGATTATATGTCTCATTCGTCCCACGATTTTCACAAACGCATTCGCACATAGAACTAAGCCCCATTTCCTATTAAAACTCTTATTAACACGTTTTATTTGATACCCATATTGTATAAAAAAAATTTTTAGGGTCATCCCTGGTCCACATTTTGGTCGAAATTTCGAAGATGCATTCACATATAGAACTTAAACCTACTTGTTTTTGAAACTACCTTTCATTTGATGCACTTATTGTACGAATATATTCTAGGGTCACCCCTGGTCCACATATTGGCGATATATCCAAAACGGGATAAAAAGTATCCTATGTCCGTTTCCTGGTTCTCAACTACCTCTCCACCAATTTTCAGCCAAATCGGTTCAGCCGTTCTTGAGTTATAAATGGTGTAACTAACACAACTTACTTTTATATATATAGATAACACTTATAAAAATAACTAGATTGCCCGTGACTGCTTCGCAAGTCATTTCGCACTACAAAAAAATATAAAATGCGTGTTTTTGTTAAAAGTAGTGCGAAATGACTTGCGAAGCAGTCACGGGCAAGCTAAAATAAAAATCAAGCTATAATTATCATTTCTGAGTAAAAAAAATAAAAATCACAAAATAATTATTATGCGTAAGCGAAAATTTTAACAAACAAAAATAATAATTATGTTTGAGGAAAATTGATAAAAATCAAAGGTAATGATTATTCTTGAAGAAAAAAGATAAAAATCGACGATAATGATTATGATTGAAGTAAAATTTATAAAAATCATGGATAATGACTATGGCTGAGGAAAATAATAATAATCAAGAGATAATTATTATGACTGAGTAAAATCGATTAAAATCAAATATAATAATTATCCGCTATCAAAAATATTTAAATCGAGATATAATTACTATTCATGATTTAAATAATTTAAATCAAAGTTTAATAATTACCGCCAATCGAAAAGATAAAACTCTACAAATAATAATTATTCCTCATTAAAAAAAATATTTATCAAACAATAATAATTAAATGCTGATTTTTATTCTTTAACTCATAATGATTACCGTCAATGAAATAAACACTATATCCGATAGAATAGAGAAAAGACAAATTTTTTTATTGAGATTAGAAAAAAAAAACCTTTTGAAAATCGGTTAAGCCGTTATTGAGTATTAGCTAAAAAAATTTTAAATTGAGATTAGAACAAAAAAAATGTATGTGGTAAATGAGACCTGAAACAGATTGGAAACATTAAAGAAAAAATATTTAAAATCGGTTGAGCCGATACGGAGATCTTATGAGACATAGTAACGCCAATTCATTCTTATATATATAGATGACGAGAAACTAATATCCTTTGACGTAGTATCACTCTTCCCAAGCATTCCGATACAATTAGCATTAGACGTTATATCAGAAAAACGGGCAACTATACAACAATATACTAAAATAACAAAGAAAATGTTTATAGAAATAGTAACTTTTTGCATTAAAGGTAGTCGATACTTTAAGTACAAAGATACGATATACACACAATTACGAGGTTTAGCAATGGGATCCCCATCCTCCCCAGTGATAGCCGACATCGTTATGGAAAAACTTTTAGAAACCACTTTAAGTAAATTAAGCCGAAAACCACGACTACTTACTAAGTATGTTGATGATTTATTCGCGGTAGTGAACGAAAGTGACATACAAAACACACTCGAGGCTCTGAACACTTTTAGCAGACACATAAAATTTATAATCGAAGAAGAACAAGATGGAAAATTAGTATATTTGGACTCCTTGGTTAACAGATATGGCCGACTGCATTAGGACGAATCGTGAACTTTAATTCCAAGCACCCTAAGTCGATGATCATAAATACAGCAATGGGCTGTATACGCAGGATGATGCAGACTTCAGACGAAATATACCACAAGGATATAAAAAGGAAATTACTTTCCGGTAAAAATAGTAAAAACTCTGCTAAGGAGATATTTATCAAAATGAAAGTCGGTATCATATATACCTCAACTATCCGAGCGGCTAACTGATTTGGAATGCTATGACAAAGAGAAAATTAAAATAGCACATAAACCGACGAATACTCTATAAAAATTTTACAACAGAACAAAAGCAGCGGTGCCCCCAACAGAAAGAAGCAACGTAGTATATGAAATTCCATGCAACGGGTACAACCACGAATCATGTAAAAGCGTATATGTAGGAACAACTAAGTCAAAACTGAAAACTAGAATTTCACAACATAAATCTGATTATAAATATTGTCACCAAGTCAACAACCACGAAACAGAACTCATGGCTCATTGTGCAAACAGCCGGCACGAGCCAGATTTTAACAACACAAAAATTCTCCACCAAGAACAACAATATAGCAAGCGCTTCACTCTGGAGACTTTATACATTATAAATACACCAACAAATAACGAATAAACTACAAAGCAGATTGTAATAAAAGTGCTCACCTCTACAAGACTTTACTTCCATACAAACAGTACACAACTCCACGTCACACGGTACGGACGGGTAACAAAATGTATGTAAATTATGCTGATTTTTGATTGTTATTATTTGTTAGATTTTTTATTGTTTGTTAAAAATTTAAATTTTCAATGTTTTATGTTTTTCAAGAGTCTACCCTGAAGCCGGTTACCGTTGTGCAACCGAAATATATTGGTGATTTTTGTTTAATAAAGAAATGTTGTAATTTCAAAAACGGAAAGGGTTCTTTTTTTTCGGTACGTATCCTACTACTAGCGAACGTAACTTGCGAGTGAGTATATTGGGGCTCGGCGTAATATTTCTCGTGTGTGGCGTGGTTGGAGAGCAGTTGTCGAGCCGCTGTCCGAAAATAAAAAAGTTTTGATTTTTGTCAGCGGCGCTCGAGCATGTTTGTGGTGTGTGACGTGGTTGTCGAACAATGCATTGAAAGCAACAACAAAATCTCAATTGTGCGGAAAAATGAACGCTGCGCGAAAGGCAACTGCCCATATTATTGAGTGCCTAAAAAATGAGCCAGCACTATTGCATTTAAAAAACGACAAATACAAAAACAAATTGAAAAAAAGGCGTGGGATAGGATCACCGCAATAGCAATAGCATCATCGGTGCTTTTACTAGACATGTTTACTCTTCAAACACAAGTTCACAATGAGGTTCGGCAGGTTACGCGCCGCTCGCACGTATATGGCTGACGTGGGACAACATTTTGTTAGTTTTCGTGAGTAAACAGGGTTATATAAAAAACTGGTGAAAATTGCAAACGTTGATGCAAACAACAAATTTTTTTAATTTAAATAAGCTCAGCTACCTTTCGGATAGCAACAACGTTTGCAAAAGGTTTAGTAATTTCCATGTAGTTGTTGCAAGCAAAGATATAGAATGTTAAAAAGTGCGGAAGCGTGTTCTGCGCGGAAATACCGGGAATCGCGTGCCCAGTGTTGGATCCGTTAAGGGTTGTTTATTTGAAGCGACAAAAATACCATGCATATATTTACTAATATAAATATATTCTCCAGAGGCGAATTCGAATTGATGAGGTCGATACATGTTTTTTTTGATACCTCTCGACATTTTTGGACGTATTTTAGTACTCGATGGAGGTCGTACACAATTATCACATCGGTCATCTTTAATATTGTCAAGGCAAGTATAATTTGTCCCATATTTACATGTATGCTAATCTTATCTGATCTTTACGCGAATTGATAAATGTGGTGCTTTACGTATCGCCCAGGTCCTATCCAACACAATACTACCAACTAATCTGAAGGCATTGCTAAAGTAAGACATCCTGCTATACAACCAAACCCAGATAAGTTACTCATACGCTGCCATGCATATTCTGCGATAAGGGTAACTACAGAAAATGAGAGTATGGAGTTTTGGCAAAGGTTTTTGATTGACCTCTGCTTAGTGATGCTTTCTGAAATATTCACAGAACTCTTAACTTTACCCTGAGAAAAGTTCGATTTGTCTAAGATCACTCTGGGACGAGTCGGAAATGGGGATGTGACTAATACTTGTTCTGAACACTTTAAATGGGCTGACCTGTTCACATTTGTTTGAGCATGTCCTATGAAGAGACTTATTGTACCCATTTATACCCGCTTGATACAAAGAGACTAATACACTTTCCACCCAAATTGGTATTTTAACTCGTCTTAGTATGCTACAAGAACTAAATTTTACTTACACCCCTACCAGCATATTACACAAATTGAATTATAGGCAACTGTAGACTAGTTCCCGGATCGCTCTCTTTAGAGAATTATCACAAGAAATTAAACAAATGTTTATTTTGAGTTCCTAAAAATTTGGTTGCAATAAGGTATTATATACGCAGGCATAAGCTGAACATGTGTTTCGTCCAGAATGTGATAAGTCATTAAGTTGCGAAGGTTACTCACAAAGCACAACTAACCAATATATTTATTATATTCATATTAATTAACGATCGATCTGAAAATTCATCTTAAATTTCCTGAATTATATATAAGCCAAGCTTGTTACATAACTGGCTGTTAGGGCAAGGCAGGATGTCGTCTAGTGGCGAGAAATCGTCGAACTTTCAGCTACGTAAACAAATACATCGTGTTATACCAGTGTCCATCGATACGAACGAGAAGAGCTGAAAGATGGAGAAGAAGAAGGAAAAATAAAAGATCTTTCCCGTCCTGGAGTCTACTCACCCTATTCAACACAACTTGCGTCGAAGCAATGAGCGCTGTGCTGACTATTCTTTTCTTACAGCGCCCCCAAAATCTGACAGTAGTCCGTCAGTATGTCCATGTCTATAAAGTCAAGTCTGGGCAACCTATTTCCCCTCTCGTCACGCTAGTGAAACACCCACACCAATCTAAATAAACTTAGCAACACACTCCAAATTTTAACAAAAGGAACATTATGGAATCTATTTATTTCGAAATTCACGATAACTTAACTCTAATAATGCATTGAACTCATGTTACCAACTTATGCTTCTAGGTATGCTTAACCTATCAAGGAAAATCCTCACCTATGTTAAATTTCTTAAAAACTTAAAACTAGAACCAAAAAAACTAAAACAATGTTAATAATCTATACAATAATAAATCTCTAGAAAAGCCATGTCTCTAGATTGAAAATTTCTTTGAAAAAATGACTGGTAAGGACGTGGGGAATGCTATAGAGTTAATCTGATCCATTTTTTAAATTATTGCTTGTCTGTTTGTCTGTTTGAACTTAAGTATCTCGGAAACTAGGAAATAGATTTTGATGAGAGTTTCACAAATATACTGCTTGAAGCTTAAAAAGCGATCTGCACTTGGTTTTATCAAAATCGGACCACAATTTTTTAAATTAATTTATATGAAGAAAAATTCACTTAGTTTGTCAAAAAAAGACTAAGCGTAACTCTCTAAAATTTTTGTGTACTTTTTTTTTCAATGTCAGCTTAATCAAAAATCAATTGCATAGGTACACTGCCGCCCTACGTGGGTATCAGCATATCATACTAATCTACATATATCTATACTATTATATAAAATTCAAACTCGAAATTGTGTTAAAGCTAAACAGCCAATCCACTGGCCCGATTTTTTTTCTTTCAAATTTTAATATATCGCCAGAATAGGACCCTAGATACTTTTTTTAAATAAAAATTTAATTAAAAACTTTTTTAAGCATCAACAGACCACATATTGCTCTCTATTTACTCTATTTTTGTACTCAGCTAGCACAGGTACAAAAATATGAGCGTCACCGTATACGTATAACAATGCATGTGAAAGTAGGGTGGCACACACATATTCACACAAACAAGCAGACGCTCAACGCAATTACTGCATGTTACTCAATTCGACTATATGCACGAAATTTGAGTGTTTGTATTGTAGCTATGATTGCTTAAGTTCGCTAGAGGCAGTGAGAGTAAAAAAAGCCACAATTAAAACACTCAATACATCCAGTAACTCAAAATTTATGTATGAGTATTTCGCGCATTTACCCAAAAATAGTTGAAGGCAGGGTTGAGAAATGACATTTCATGAATTGTACTAAATCCACTCAAAAATCGTACTTTTTTCGTTCAAATTTTACTAAATTTTTTTTTGTATGGATTCGCAAATAAAAATACATTTGAAATAGGTTTTTCTTTTTATTTTTCTTAGTTCAATAAGAGTTTTTGAAAAACATAAATATTCTTTCCTCATACATGAAATACTTTATTATTACATCCAAGTTGACGAAGGGCATGGCCACACCTTTCACTTTTCGATATTGCGGTTTATATACACTATAATAGGCCTGTTTTTTTACACGCATATGACCGATTTTCTGGGAAAGTAAACCAAGTAGTTTTTTTTTTTTTGCAAGTACTGCAAGCACTGTGGTCTTGCGGGGTTCATTACATATTATAGTACCTGTTGAATATAGTGTCATTCGATTTTTTATAAAACGTTGTGAATAAAAAAAGAATTTGGTCGGAAGTAGTTCAGCAAACAAAAAGGTAAATATAAATTATCTATTAGAAACTATTAATATTAATATCATAACACGTGAAGTTTTAAAAAAAGTTATGTTCCAATTAGCAGTTATGTGAAAAATAAATGAGCCGCAAAAATCGTATGTAACGTTAGAGGTGCAAAACTAGAAAAGTTTTTTAAAACATGTTAAAAAACGTTTTAATTTAATGTGTTTATATATTTTCTTAATACTATACGTATGCATATCTCACGTTCCAGTTAAAAAAAGTTAAATTTCCAAAGATTTGAAGACGTTGTTAGCTTAAATAATATGTAACGTTAGCAGTGATTTCTTTATAAAACAAGCGGCATTAATAAAAAAAGGTGCAGTGAAATAAAGCCCAAGGAAAAAACGCCCATGGGCTTTATTTCCTTTTTAAAAAAGGTGTTATCATCTTTTGCTAATGGGTGTTATTTCCCTTTTCGAAGAGAAATAAAGCCCACGGACGTTAAAAACTAATTAAAACAAGCTGGCTGATTCAAGAATTAAGTGTGCGTACCGTGGCACGTTGCCACGGTTCAGGCAACCACCCGGAGTTGGCGTGGCGTAGCCCAGGGTTTTCTTTTTAAGCGTGGCCGAAGGCCGCCAATGCACTATGGTCTGAAATTGAAATTTTTTGCCATAAATTAGAAGGAGTGGTACTAGGCCATTGAAATTTTGCATACAGGGTATATATGACTTAGTTAAGAAAAATTCTAAGAATGGGTGAAACCGGTCATTCCCCAGGGGTACCTCCCTTGGACCTATAGTAAAAATTTTTGAGTTTCAAAAATTGCGATTTCTTCACGAAAATTCGTAAACAAGTTATTCTCGTAATACGCATCGGCGATACCAAAAATAGTCGAAATCGGCCAGTCCCTAGGAGTACCTCCCTTGGACCTATAGTAAAAATTTAGTTTCATAAAATGAAAAATTTGCATATGATAGGCAAAAGTGGTCAAATAATTTTATTATCAAAATATTTATACATATCGCACCCTAAATCAAAAACAGTCACAACTCAAAATTTTTTTAGGTCGCTTTCTTGGCATAGATTGCCTAATAAAAAGTAGTGCAGCCAGTACATACAATATTTTTCTTTTTGACTCTCTCTCTTACTCTTTAAAGAGCACAGTGATGTCAAGTTTTTAAAAATCAAATCACTTTTGTGCGATCCAGAAGCAATTAACTGAAAGTTACTCGGATTTTGAGTTGTGACTCTTTTTGATTTAGTGTGCGATATGTTTTTACTGAAACAATTATTTTTATAATAACACTAGCAGGGTGCCCGGCGTTGCTCGGGATGTAAGTAGTTAGGGGGACTTTCAAAATCAATAATATACTTTAAGATTTCATATTTATATAATATTATTGCCTACTGAAGAATTTACCAAATTCGAATATTTTGAAAATTTTGAAAAAAAACCGGTTTTCAAAAATTTTCTTTTGCGGTATTCGTTGGTAACGTTAGGGGGCCTTTCAAGAATTCAATTTTGACAAATTGTGCCAGGATGAGTGCAAATTCAAATGTTGATTTGATACAATATTAAGGTTTTTCTGCAATCGCATTTTGAGCAATAACTCAGTTGTCGATAAATTTGTCGAAATACATCGGAGTCCAAATGAAACCTGGGGCCATCCTTACCTATGTACATATATGCGAAATATCATAAGTATAGGTCAAGTATACTCAGAATTGTATGGGGGAAAAAAATATCAAAAAGCAATGGTCCCTAGAAGCGTCCGAACCCCCAAAATTAATAAAAAAAAAAATAGCCAATAACTTCTTCCAGACTATAACCTGTATGTGTTCCTAACTTCATCAAAATCCGTCTTGCCATTCTCACGTGATTGAGTAACAGAAGCAAACGTCTGGACATCCAAACATCGCTACATTCACATTTATAATATTAGTATGATTATTGCTACTGAAGAATTTACCAAATTTTGAAAAAGAATATTGAAAACTGGTTTTCAAAAATGTTCTTTTGAGGTATTCGTTGGTAACGTTAGGGGGCCTTTCAAGAATTCAATTTTGACAAATTGTGCCAGGATGAATTAAACTTCAAATGTTGATTTGATACAATATTGTAGGGTAATATTAAGGTTTTTCTGCAATCGCATTTTTACCGATAACTCAGTTATAGATAAATTTATCGAAATATGTCGAAGTACAAATGAAACCTGGGGCCTTCCCCTTTCGTTTGATACCCATATTGTAGGGCAAGTTTAAGGTTTTTGGGAAATCACCTTTTCACCGATAACTCAGTTATCGATCAATTTACCGAAACCTATCGAAGTCCAAATGAAACCTGCGGCCTTCTCCTTTCGTTTTATACCCATATTATAGAGTAATGTTAAGTTTTTTGGGCAATCACCGATAACTCAGTTATCGATAAATTTATCGAAATAGATCGAAGTCCAAATGAAACCTGGAGCTACCCCCTTTCGTTTGATACCCATATTGTAGTGTAATATATAGGTTTTCGGGCAGTCGCATTTTGACCGATAACTCAGTTATCGATCAATTTATCGAAATATATCGAAGTACAAAGGAAACCTGGGGCCTTCCCCTTTCGTTTGATACTCATATTGTAGGTCAAGTTTAAGGTTTTTAGGCAACCACAGTTTCACCGATAACTCAGTTATCGATCAATTTATCGAAACCTATCGTAGTCCAAATGAAACCTGCTGCCTTCTCCTTTCGTTTTATACCCATATTATAGAGTAATGTAAATTTTTTTGGGCAATCACCGATAACTCAGTTATCGATAAATTTATCGAAATATATCGAAGTCCAAATGAAACCTGGAGCTATCTCCTTTCGTTTGATACCCATATTGTAGGGTAAAATAGAGGTTTACGAGCAATCGCATTTTGACCGATGACTCAGTTATCCATCAATTTATCGAAATACATATATTGAAGTACAAATAAAACCTGGGGCCTTCTCCTTTCGTTTGATGCCCATATTGTAGGGCAACTTTAAGATTTTTGTGCAATAACATTTTCACCGATAACTTAGTTATCGATAAATTTATCGAAATATATCGAAGTCCAAATGAAACCTGGAGCTATCTTCTTTCGTTTGATACCCATATTGTAGGGTAATATAGAAGTTTTCGCGCAATCGCATTTGGACCGATAACTCAGTTATCCATCAATTTATCGAAATATATTGAAGTACAAATGAAACCTGGGGCCTTCCCCTTTCGTTTGATACCCATATTGCAGGGTATTATTAAGGTTTTCGGGCAATAGAATTTTGACCGATAACTTAGTTATCGATCAATTTATCGAAATATATCAAAGCTAAATTGAAACCTGGGGCCTTCCCCTTTCGTTTGATACCCATATCGTAGGGTAAAATAGAGGTTTTCGGGCAATCGCATTTTGACCGATGACTCAGTTATCCATCAATTTATTGAAATACATATATCGAAGTCCAAATGAAACCTGGAGCTATCTCCTCTCGTTTGATACCCATATTGTAGGGTAAAATAGAGGTTTTCGGGCAATCGCATTTTGACCGATGACTCAGTTATCCATCAATTTATCGAAATATATTGAAGTACAAATGAAACCTGGGGCCTTCCCCTTTCGTTTGATACCCATATTGCAGGGTATTATTAAGGTTTTCGGGCAATAGAATTTTGACCGATAACTTAGTTATCGATCAATTTATCGAAATATATCAAAGCTAAATTGAAACCTGGGGCCTTCTCCTTTCGTTTGATACCCATATTGGAGGTCAAGTTTAAGGTTTTTGGGCAATCACATTTTCACCGATAACTCAGTTATCGATCAATTTATCGAAATATATCGAAGCTAAAATGAAACCTGGGACCTTCCCCTTTCGTTTGATACCCATATTGTACGATCTTTCTATACCTATATGCGAAATATCATAAGTATAGGTTCAATATACTTAGAGTTATATGGAATAAAAAAAATTTCGAAAAGAAACGGTCCCTAGCAGGGTCGGAACCCCCAAAATTAAAAAAAAAAATAGCCTATAGCTCCTTCCAAATCCGTCTAGCCATTCTCACGTTTTTAGGGAACAAAAGCAAACGTCTGGACATCCAAACATCCAAACATCCAAACATAGAAACATCCAAACATCCAAATATCGCTACATTCACATTTATAATATTAGTAGGATTATAGGGTAATGTTAAGTTTTTTGGGCAATCACCGATAACACAGTTATCGATAAATTTATCGCTATAGATCGAAGTCCAAATGAAACCTGGAGCTATCCCCTTTCGTTTGATACCCATATTGTAATGTAATATAGAGGTTTTCGGGCAGTCGCATTTTGACCGCTAACTCAGTTATCGATCAATTTATCGAAATAAATCCAAGTACAAAGGAAACCTGGGGCCTTCCCCTTTCGTTTGATACCCATATTGTAGGTCAAGTTTAATATCCATATTATAGAGTAATGTTAAGGTTTTTGGGCAATCACCGATAACTCAGTTATCGATAAATTTATCGAGATATATCGAAGTCCAAATGAAACCTGGAGCTATCTTTTTTCGTTTGATACCCATATTGCCGGGTAATATCAAAGCTAAATTGAAACCTGGGGCCTTCCCCTTTCGTTTGATACCCATATCGTAGGGTAATATAGAAGTTTTCGCGCAATCGCATTTTGACCGATAACTCAGTTATCGATCAATTTATCGAAACCTATCGAAGTCCAAATGAAACCTGGAGCTATCCCCTTTCGTTTGATACCCATATTGCCGGGTAATATTAAGGTTTTCGGACAATCGAATTTTGACCGATAACTTAGTTATCGATCAATTTATCGAAATATATCAAAGCTAAATTGAAACCTGGGGCCTTCCCCTTTCGTTTGATACCCATATTGTAGGTCAAGTTTAAGGTTTTTGGGCAATCACATTTTCACCGATAACTCAGTTATCGATCAATGGAGCTATCCCCTTTCGTTTGATACCCATATTGTAATGTAATATAGAGGTTTTCGGGCAGTCGCATTTTGACCGATAACTCAGTTATCGATCAATTTCTCGAAACCTATCGAAGTCCAAATGAAACCTGGAGCTATCCCCTTTCGTTTGATACCCATATTGCCGGGTACTATTAAGGTTTTCGGGCTATCGAATTTTGACCGATAACTTAGTTATCGATCAATTTATCGAAATATATCAAAGCTAAAGTGAAACCTGGGCCTTCCCCTTTCGTTTGATACCCATATTGTAGGTCAAGTTTAAGGTTTTTGGGCAATCACATTTTCACCGATAACTCAGTTATCGATCAATTTACCGAAACCTATCGAAGTCCAAATGAAACCTGCAGCCTTCTCCTTTCGTTTTATACCCATATTATAGAGTAATGTTAAGTTTTTTGGGCAATCACCGATAGCTCAGTTATCGATAAATTTATCGAAATAGATCGAAGTCCAAATGAAACCTGGAGCTATCCCCTTTCGTTTGATACCCATATTGTAATGTAATATAGAGGTTTTCGGGCAGTCGCATTTTGACCGCTAACTCAGTTATCGATCAATTTATCGAAATATATCCAAGTACAAAGGAAACCTGGGGCCTTCCCCTTTCGTTTGATACCCATATTGTAGGTCAAGTTTAAGGTTTTTGGGCAACCACATTTTCACCGATAACTCAGTTATCGATCAATGGAGCTATCCCCTTTCGTTTGATACCCATATTGTAATGTAATATAGAGGTTTTCGGGCAGTCGCATTTTGACCGATAACTCAGTTATCGATCAATTTATCGAAATATATCCAAGTACAAAGGAAACCTGGGGCCTTCCCCTTTCGTTTGATACTCATATTGTAGGTCAAGTTTAAGGTTTTTGGGCAATAACATTTTCACCGATAACTCAGTTATCGATCAATTTATCGAAACCTATCGAAGTCCAAATGAAACCTGGAGCTATCTCCTTTCGTTTGATACCCATATTGTAGGGTAAAATAGAGGTTTTCGGGCAATCGCATTTTGACCGATGACTCAGTTATCCATCCATTTATCGAAATATATTGAAGTACAAATGAAACCTGGGGCCTTCCCCTTTCGTTTGATGCCCATATTGTAGGGCAATTTTAAGATTTTTGTGCATTAAAATTTTCACCGATAACTTAGTTATCGATAAATTTATCGAAATATATCGAAGTCCAAATGAAACCTGGAGCTATCTTCTTTCGTTTGATACCCATATTGTAGGGTAATATAGAAGTTTTCGGGCAATCGCATTTTGACCGATGACTCAGTTATCGATCAATTTATCGAAACCTATCGAAGTCCAAATGAAACCTGGAGCTATTATTAAGGTTTTCGGGCAATAGAATTTTGACCGATAACTTAGTTATCGATCAATTTATCGAAATATATCAAAGCTAAATTGAAACCTGGGGCCTTCTCCTTTCGTTTGATACCCATATTGTAGGTCAAGTTTAAGGTTTTTGGGCAATCACATTTTCACCGATAACTCAGTTATCGATCAATTTATCGAAATATGTCGAATCTAAAATGAAACCTGGGACCTTCCCCCTTCGTTTGATACCCATATTGTACGATCTTTCTATACCTATATGCGAAATATCATAAGTATAGGTTCAATATACTTAGAGTTATATGGAATAAAAAAAATTTTGAAAAGAAACGGTCCCTAGCAGGGTCGCAACCCCCAAAATTAAAAAAAAAAATAGCCTATAGCTCCTTCCAGACTATAACCTGTAGGCGTGCCAAATTTCAACAAAATCCGTCTAGCCATTCTCACGTTTTTAGGGAACAAAAGCAAACGTCTGGACATCCAAACATACAAACATCCAAACATCGCTACATTCACATTTATAATATTAGTAGGATTAACTGTACATCTGAAATGAAAGAAAAGTTACAGAATTATTAAATTAACTTGAATATAATATAAAAAGTTATATGTACAGAGCAAATCATTCGAAATCACAGTCTTCCGTATCTAAAACTAAAGCGTTCTCCGCATCGTCTGCTTCCGATATATCGGAATCAAAATTATCCGAATCGTATTCCGATCCCCCTGGCAAGTGGTTGAAAATTTGAAGCTCACTTGAAGGTGCAAGCAATTGTTTTACTTCTTCTGGTAGCTTCTCTCTTTTCCGATATTTTTATCTAGCGGATAAAGACAAGCTGGAAATAAGGGGGTCTGAAGAATCCATTGCTCTATTGAAAACATCAGTCATATTATTTTTTCTTGTATTTTTTCTTGCATGTGCAATGCGATCTCTCTTGTATAATTTATTTCGAGCTTCTGATGCATTTTCACCAAAACAACCAACAGGAATTACGCTATTTTTTATAATCTGTGAGCCGTGAACTATTATTTAATGAACTGTTGCTGACATTGGAAACCATAAATATTTTTCCATGTAAAAGAAGGCAGTTCTTTTGCAAAAATCTTCAAACTTTGTGGTATCTATAGGATACTCGCAGGAAATAGCAAAAAAAAAAAGAGTTCCAAATTTTTAAATGCTTTCCTGGCAGTATTGCCGTCATTTGATGTTCCACTACCATTTGCTTTAGGCTTATCTACATGAAGGCCCATTTCTTCCCAAAACATCTTTTGTACTTCTTGTTTACGAAGTTGGAATGCTTTTTTATCTGAAGCTTCCCTTATTTGCCACTTTTTTAATCCAATTCTATAAGCAATGTGTACAACGAATTCAAATACTCGAATCCATGCATGTAGTGGGCTAATACCATATCTAAGGGATGTAGGTTTCGGTTTAAAACATCAGAATTAAAATTTTTAGTTGTTAAGAATTGTTTTGGTGTAGCACCACATATTGGGCATTTTTGATTAGAATTGGTGTTTGTTATAACATTTAGTACTTTTCTATCAATCAAAGTCATATGCAAATCACAATTGACAATAATTTTTTCTCCGTTATCAAGGTAATATTCAAATGGATTTAAATAAGATATTTGCATATCTAGCTGACTATTTTCTGATAGAATTAGATCTGTAGATTCTTTTGCGAATTGCATTTTTAAAGGCCTGCAAAACCGCACTGATTGCGTAGTGCGATTCCTCCAAATAATTATGCCAGAACTGTCCAACATTTGTAAAGGTATGATGGTAGTTACAAACAGTGATTGGTCAAAAAGTTGAGGTGTACTTGTCTCAAACCTTTGTTTAAACATACTTTGCCCCGTTGTACCGTCAAACCCATAGCTAGCAATTAAAACAACATTCGAAATGTCTGCCATGACGTGCAAAACATCTTTTTGGAATAAAAGAATGCGCTGTGCGGTATGGTCTAAGAGGTTTTGCAGTGATACTTCTGCTAAAGACCCCGACACAGATATCTCCTTAGGCCGGCAAAGTAGCTTGCATTTAATTACTTCCTCATAGCTTGGATATATATTGGAATTCCTTTCTTTATTTAACAACCTCATGTTGATATATTGTCTTTTGCTTAAATCATATTCAAGTAAAAATGCGAGAGCTTCTTCCGGAGTTAGTGGAACTGCTTCGGGTTTTTTGGAGGTAACAGCTTTTCTTATTTCGCTTTGGTCTGCTTGATGCGCAGTTTTCTTTAAAATAAATGCTAAATCACTTTGTTTTGATTTTTTTGCCGCAACAGTAGCTGCATGAATCAAAAAATCAACATGGTCATTGTTTTCACAAGAAAGATCACTTGCCAGCTTCCTCTTAAGCCGATCTTTTGCATCTGTGTAGCTAATATTTGGTCGTCCTGCTTTACTTGAACAGGGTTTTTCAAAATCATTCTCAGAAATTTCGATAATAGTTGTTGCGGAAACCAACTGGGGGTATTTCTCTTTAAATCTATTAACCATACGATTACATTTTGATAATTTTGCGCTAACATATGCTAATAAATTTTGTATTTTTTTTCTTATTTCATCTTTTTTCTTTAAACTTAACTCATTAGTATTAATTTTTTGAAAAACCCAATCCAAAACAACATTAGTTTTGCGATCGCCCTCTATCCAAACTCCAAGCATTTCTTCGTGTTGGAATTTAAAAGTTGCAGAAAATTACAAATATACTTAAATGGGGCAAAAACGGGCAAATATTACATAAATGATTTTAAAGAACATACCCCAAACTTCCACCGAACATAAAAATCTGGAACAATACGGGACAATACACACAACTTTCACTCCACAGATCACAGGTAAACACGAAATTTTCGGTTAAAAAAGCTATTAAACAAAACTCCACACTATACAGATATGACACAATAAACCACATTTTTTTTCATTAAGTTAAAAAATATCTACCTTTCTTAGGTAGGTAGGTAGGTAGCAGTGGCTGCTAGCATATGGGCTAGCACACATAGGCCCCGGAGGTCCCGTTGTGATACCACATGGATCTGAAAACCCGATCCCCTACTCGAACCACTTTACGGAATCCGCGAAGCGCAAGATGTCCTTTGGCTTGATAAAGGCTAGTTCGCCAAGATGCCGGAGAATACCCGACCCCAGATACTTCAACCTCTTACCCCCCAGAGCGGGGCATTCACATAGGAGGTGCCTCACCGTTTCAGGCTCCTCCTCGTCTCTGCAGCTTCTGCAGAAGTCATTAAACGGGATACCCAACCTTTCTGCATGTCTGCCTAGACCTATATGCCCCGTTAGCAGCCCCATAAGTAGAGAGAGCTCTTCTCTTCTGAGTTTAAGTAGGTCTTCCGACCTACTCGCACTAATTTCTGGCCACATCAATTTTGCATGACAGCAGGTACTGATCTTGTCCCACCTGTCCCTTGCTTTCTGGAGGAACCTCTGCCTCGTTAAGAGCTTACTAGTCGCGAGCGGCATACCTAGACCCTTCCAGGACTGTGAAAGCGGAGCGGATGTGCCCTCTCTAGCAAGCTCGTCTGCCATTTCGTTACCCGGTATGCCCCTGTGTCCCGGCACCCATACCAGGTGAATTGAGAGTTGCTCAGCCATCTCGTTAAGAGATTTGCGGCAGCCCTCCACAGTCCTGGAATTGTACATAATTGCCCCCAACGCCTTGAGAGCTGCTTGACTGTCAGAGAAGATGTAGACATCACCGTTATTGATATCCAATGTCTTCAGGTACTCTACAGCTTCCTGTATCGCGGCCACTTCCGCCTGAAAGACGCTACAGTGGTCAGGCAGCCTAAAACTAAGATTTAGACCCAGCTGAGGAGCGCATACACCTCCTCCCACCTTATCGTCTAGTTTCGAACCATCTGTATACAGATGGATTGAGCCACTATCCAGGGACGGTCCGATGTCCCAGTATTCTCTCTCCGGAATTGTGATATAGAATTTTTTCTCAAAACAGTATTTCGGTGTACAGTAGTCAGAGCTGTACACGGGCAGATCGTCAAGGATGGAAGAATGACCCATACCAGGGGATCCCCATCCTGGTAAATTCCTAAGTCGCAATGCGGAACATGCCGCAGCTAGTTTACCGCTTAGATCAATCGGCAAAATATTCAAGATTGCATTAAGTGCGTCCGCCGCAGTAGTGCGTAAAGCCCCGCTGACACATATGAGCGCGCTTCTCTGCACTCTTTGCAAGAGGATATTATTGGAGTTCTTGTCCAGTCCCGTCCACCAGACTAGGACTCCATACAGGAGAATCGGTCTAACCACAGCGGTATAGAGCCAAAGTGTGACCTTGGGGGTCAACCCCCATTTTTGCCCTACAGCCCCCCTACAAGAGTATAAGGCCACTAAAGCTTTTTTAGAACGCTCCTGGATGTTCTCTTTCCAGGAGAGCTTTTTATCGATAATAACACCCAGGAACTTAGCGGAATCACCAAGTTTGAGGGTGGCATTACCTAATGCTGGTAGCTGCAGCGTCGGAATTTTGTATTTCCTAGTGAACAGGACCAGCTCTGTTTTGGCCGGGTTAACACCTAGACCTTTACCACCGGCCCACTTTTCCACTAAACCAAGGTTTCTCTGCATAATGTCGCAAAGCGTTTGCGGGTATTTACCGCTCACCACCACCGCAAGGTCATCCGCGTACGCAATCACCTTAGACCCCCCCTCCACCGCCAGGGTCTCCAGCAGTCCATTAACTGTAGCTACCCATAGAAGAGGGGAGAGGATCCCACCTTGCGGCGTACCTCTGTTGACGACCTTACCTACTGTCACCCCGGCTAGACCAGCTTGCACCCTCCTGCTCGTCAGCATTTGGTTCACAAGAGATACTAACCAAGGTTCAATATCCAAGGTCATCAGAGCTTCCGTGATAGCTTCCGGCGTGACATTGTTGAAAGCCCCCTCGATGTCCAAGAAGGCTACTAGTGTTAATTCTTTGTTGGCCAAGGATTTTTCGATGTGCGTAACAATTTCATGTAGCGCTGTTTCCGAGGATCTCCCTTTCATATAAGCATGCTGCGAGAGCATGATTTTGTTCTCTAATTTCTCCCTGAGATGCGGTTCCATGAGCCGCTCCAGAACCTTAAGTTGGAAAGACGCCAGACTGATTGGTCTGAAGTCTTTCGGGCCAACGTGAGATATTCTGCCCGCCTTAGGTATAAAGATTACGCTGGAACTCTTCCAGGTGTTAGGAATGTAACAGAAGGTCAGCACTCCCATGTAGATAGCCCGCAACCACGGTATACACTGTACCATGGACTGCTGGAGCTGTATAGGTGCTATACCGTCAAGCCCGGATGCTTTGAAAGGCTTAAATGACCCAATGGCCCATTCTATTCTTTCATTAGTTAGGTACTGCCCCAGGTCATACGCTCCCTGACCCGTATCAGTTAGGTACCTAGGCTCGTTTTCCGCATCTGGAAAGTGAGTATCTAGGAGAAGTTGCAGCGTTTCCTCCCCCGTATTCGTCCAAGTCCCATCCAACCTTTTCAAACACCCCGGTCCACAGCGAGGTGATTTTGATAGGATTTTCCGTAACCTAGAACCCTCTGACACAGACTCTATACCACTACAGAAATCTCTCCAGGAGGTTCTCTTAGATTTCCTGAGTACCCCTTTGTACTTTCTTAGGTGCTCTTTATACACATCCCACTTTGAGGCCTCCCTCGAGGCCTTAGCACTATTAAAAGCTTGTCTACAAAGCTTCCTATACCTATCTAACTCGGGGTTCCACCATGGTGGTTTTTGCTTACCCCTAGCCCTTTTAATGGGACAGGCTTTATCCAAAGCCACCTGACATGCGTTGGTAAACTTTTCTACCATATCGTCTATTTCTACAATATCCCTGGGTTCATGGGGATGATAGTCGGAAAGGTACTTGTCCAGTTCCTCTCTATACGTTTGCCAATCGGCATTCTTAAGATTTCTATACGGGGGGGATATAGACGGTACACCTTCCAGATCGAAGCGAATATAGCGATGGTCGGAGAAGGAGTGCTCATCGTAAACCATCCAGTTTCCGACCATACCTTCCGCGCCTCTCGAACAAAGCGTAACGTCCAGAACCTCCCTTCTACTTTTGGTAACAAACGTAGGTTCCTGGCCTCTATTGCATATAAAGATATTATTTCTTACATTCTTCCATTATAAATTTATTTCTATTTCTTTCCTTTTTAACTATTATCGAACAGCTGTTTTCGTAGAATATTTTACTGAACTGTTTACAAGTTTGTTGTTGCTTCAGAAGCATCATGTTTCACAGCTCATATTTAGAACAGAGTTGCCATATCCAAATAACTTTTTATATATTTTAGACCACTGAAATGTCTCAATTAATACTGCGTGCCTATTTTTTTGAAATAAGAAAAAAAAAATTTGGTTTTATGCCAAAAAATTTTAATTTCAGACCATTGTGCAATGGGGGAAGGTGTTCTGCAAATAAATACCATGGATCACGCCCCGAATTGGGGATCTGACCTGGGTCAATTTTCGGTTTTTCACTAATAACTTTTTCCTAATCAACAGTTCGTGTTGCTCGCGTAAAATCCTATGGGCGGTTTTTCTCTTTTAAAAAAGAAAAAAAGAGACATGGGCACGAAAATGTAGCTGTTAGCGACGATGACAGGAGTGAACGCCACACGTCCTACAAATCTGTGCAGTCGTTAGGAAAGGCTGTCTCTAAAGCAGTTAAAGCCCTTCCCCTTGGTCCACATATTGGTCGATAACTCCAAAACTATTTGAGCTATCGAAATAAGAGATATCTTAAATCTTAAAGTAGGCATCTCTTAGTTTAATGGTGAAAGTTCCCATCAATTCCATCATTCCAATTTTTAGTGACCCGCGCTCAAACATAAGGGCAGTCAGACCGACAGAAGTTTTAAAAACTGTTCAATTGGACTCCACTGGCTCCTTTTTTTATTTTCTGTGTATCTGCAATGTACAGAGATCAACGGCTACAATTTTATTATATGTACAGATACTCAGTTTTCGCACGTGTAACCTTAGGAGTGCTTTGTGTAACGTAGGCAGTGCCTTATTTTATGTTAAATACCGCTTAAAAATCCTAAAGATTTTGGCAAAGCGGTATGCCATGACCTTGTGGCATCCTTGCTATATAACATGAAGAAAAATTGGGATGATTGTCTCAGCAAGTTCGCAGAAATTAAACCAAACATGATCTATGTCTTGATCTCACTTCCAAATGATGTAACGTTAGCAGTGCGTTTCACGAGCTTATAACTTTTACGGTATGGTAGCCATCAAACTAATTTTACTCTTAAAATGAAGGTATAGGCCTACCTGATAAGTAGCAAAACCTTCGACGTTTCTAACATTTTTGTTATTAGCCGTGTTTTTTTTATCTGCGTCTACGTTTGCGCTTAATATTTGTATGGACCGCTAAGCGCACAACTTTATCTGCAACTAAGAAATAGTGGCTGATAAAATCAGTACTTCCAAGAAGTTTCCATTCATTTTGCAAACTGCCTTACCAACTTCCAGCAATCTGTTTATCATCCCTTAATAATAACCGGAATGTGAACAGAGAAAATGTATGTATGTATGTATGCGCGTTGATAATGGAATAAGCGCAATTGCGGATGACCGTTTTATTTTAGTCGCAGACGCAGCGGCGAAGGCCGCTAAGAAGCTTGCCCTGTCTATCTTGGATAAGGTGGAACGGACCAGGGTAAATGGTACCGTTCATCCCAAGGATGCAGAGGGACACATCCTAAACTAAAAGGAAAAGGCCTCTGGAAGAGGCCCCTAGCACCTCGAATAGGAATAGCTCATGGATGAGGCCTCCACCTCAACCGGAGCGCTGGTGGGGGCAAAATCCTTTGCCGATGCGGTAAGGGGCAGCCTGGAGGTTGCTCTTATTGATGCGACCACCAATAGCGGCAGGTCCGTCATGGAGAATAGATCAAGGCGAGGCTTTCCGAAATCGCTATCCAGTTCGTGTTGCTAATTCCTTCGACTCGGCGGAAGTTGTCCGCGGTCACAGGGTTATCAAATGCGATGACCAGCAGTCAAAGGACTTCCTGGAGAAGTGCCTGCTGTACCTAGGCGACGTTGGGGAATAGCTTAAAAGTGAAGCTGATCCAAGCCGCCGACATACCTAAGAGACCGAGAGCGGGGTACCTATGGATGACTGGGTGGTCACCAAGGCAGAGGCATCTCAGCGGAACAGAATTTCCTTTGTCCTCCTCATTAATGATGAGGGTATTGGTCCGCTGGAGAAGGCGGAATTCGAGTTGAGATTCGGCATTCGTCGGGTCAAGCAAGGTCAAGATAATGCGGGGTCCTCAGGATAATGAAAGACCGGATGCGGTCGACGATACCAACAGGCGACTGGAGGACCTGCAGCTCGGCGCTATCAGACTTGCTCTGCATAAGATCAACTTAGCATCTCATCTACATAGCATGTTAACAACAGCAAGAGTGATTCGAACTCAAGTCTGTTGAAATTCAAATTAACTGGTTTTCGAGTTATGAATACAGCCTGCAAAAATCGGAAAAATCAGTATCTCCCGTTATTGTAGTCACGGTTGCCGCAAGCTTTACCAAAAAAATGACCAAGGAGTTAAAAAAAATACCAAAAATTACCAAGCAGTACATAACGCAGTCGTATTGGACTATTAGAGAAAGTAACAATTAGATTGTACTTATACTTGTCAGGTGATAGTAAAAAGTGACGCTAATTTGGCAAAAAAGGATTGAAAAAGTTTAAAAGAAAAAGCCCGGTATGCTGTTGAAAAGAAAATGCTCAAGAAATAATTGAAAATATGAAATGAAATTGTCATGAATAGCCAAGAACTTTTGACGTTCCGTTTTGCATGTTGAATAATTTCAAATAACCCGCTTTTTTATGAATTTCAATGTTATTTTACTATATTTTTTTTTTTTGTTTTTCCGAAACTTTACTTTTTCTTCAAGAAATAAAGCGACAACTATTTATTTCTTGCCAAAGCCAGAGTTGAGCAGGTCGCGTTTTTGTAAACATTTTAAAGAAATTAGTACAAAAGTAGAAGAGATTCTGACACAGGAAATTTTTCTTAAATACAATACGTCCTTATTGTTTATACAAGTTTTGCGGTTGCCTGGGTCCAAATATCGAAATATACTATTGGAAAAGTAGAAATATCGATATGAGAACCATAGTACGTCAAAGCTCTCTTCAGTACTTTTGATTTGATTTGGTAGACAAATTTTTTCCAAATCTTTCTCCGTTTATATATCGGTATGTTGCTAAAATTTCAAAATGATCGGAGGAAAAGTGTTAATGTTATTGAATAACCAACTTCGCTTTAAAAAATATTTGACGATTTTTCGGATTTAAAATGTTAACGATATCTCCGAAACCGGGTAGCGGGTATCAAAATTTTGTTTGCCTAAATATAACCTTCACATATCTCTACTAAGGTGCCTCGCCAAAAAAAGTTGCACTGTTTCCACCGGAATATCAAAATTCACTCTTTTCTAAGGACTGTCCCAAAATATTTCGAAAAAAAATTAAGATTTACCGGAGCTAAACCGCGTTAAAAAAAACGCTAAATATATCGTTTTTTATGTATAAAAGGGGTATGAATAAATATTTTTTAATAAAAAGCATCTGAGATAAAGGTAAGGATAAAAAAGTTTAAAAATTTTATAAATACTATTATTGTATACCTGTGTGCTAATATTCGCAATGTGTAAAATTGGACCAAAAATTGTTAAATTTTGCAGAAATGGCAACATCTCGAAAATACCTCTCAAATGATATCCTAATGGTGAAAATCCGTCAATAATTGGCTGCGTTATTAAAGTTTTCCACAAACCTACCCCTCGAAATATGGCCAAAAACAGCACCATACATCTCAATATTTGGATTGCGTTGATAAAATTTTCAAACTTTTTTATGCTTATCTTTTGTACTCCAGCTAATTCATCATCTCAGGTGCTTTTTATTAAAAAATAGTTTTTCATGCTCCTTTTATACATAAAAAACGATATTTTTAGCGGTTTTTAACGCGGTTTAGCTCCGGTAAATCTTAATATTTTTTCGAAATATTTTGACCAAGGTCTTAGAATACATTGAAGTTTATAATTCTGATGGAAACAGGGTGTCCATTTTTTTTGTATGGTGCGTGAGGCGCCTTAATCTCTACACTTTGATAAAATTGCAACAAAATCGGTGCTGCATTGTTTAAATAAATGAATATTAAACACTGCGACTTGAATTTATATATATAATCTTCGATCTATTGACTGAATCGTTTTGAGGCATTGTGTAAGACGAATTACGCCCCTGCGGGTTGGGGCCTAGAATATGCCCGCGGTAGGCATACCGGTCGTAAGAGGCGACCAATATGCACAAAGGTAATGATGTGCAACTCGATGGTTGATCTACGGATATGATGCCTCCCACCTCTCATTACCCATCTTCTCTTTCTTTTCGGAAGGAGGGATGACATGACCTAGAAGGTTGCACTGGTCATACCAAATCGCTCCCACGACAGTCGGGCAGTACCGCAAGGGAGTACCGGAGCGTACCGGATTCATATCCGGCCAAGGACTGTTATTTCGACAACACTCCCCAAAACCTTCGGGGAGTGATTTTGTTGTTAAAACAACAACAACAACAACGAATTACGCTGATAAATTTAAGCTCCTCTTTCTTCTTCTTTAAATGGCCATCTAACCGCCTGAGCGATTTTGACCGTCCAACATACATAGCTCGCCAGTCATTTCTTCTTTGCGTTAATTGGAGACCCCACGAGATCGCAGGTCGGTCTCCACTTGGTCCTTCCATCGGAGTGGTGGTCTTCCTCTTCCTCTGCTTCCACCGGCGGGTGCCGATAAGTATACCTTCTGGGCTGAAGCGTCTTCGTTCATTCGCACGACGTGGCCTAGCCAGCGAAGCCGCTGTGTTTTAATGCGCTGTACTATGGCGACGTCTGCGTAAAGCTCATACAACGCATCATTAAATCTTCTTCGGTACTCGCCTATAAATTTTTCGCAGAACTTTTCTCTCAGATGTTGTTAGTGTCCACGCCTCTGCACCATATAGCAGGACGGGAGCGATGAGTGATTTGTAGAGTGTGATTTCGTGCGTCGAGAGAGGACTTTACTTTTCAATTGCCTACTCAGTCCAAAGTAGCATTTATTTGCAAGCGCAATTCTTCGTTGGATTTCTAGGCTGGCATTATTGTTGGAGTTTATGCTGGATCCAAGGTAAACGAAGTCCTTCACTATTTCGAACTTTTTGCTGCCAGCAGTGGCGTGGGTGCCAAGGGGCGAATGCACTGACTCTTTGCTTGATGACAGCATGTACTTCGTTTTGCCTTCGTTCACCACCAAACCCATTTTTTTCGCTTCTTTTTCTACTTGGAGTACGCAGAGGTTACGACGCGGTTGTAATGAATATTGTTCCAGCGCGGTTAAGTTCTGCAGATTGTATTATTTTCCCCAACATTAAATTAAAGAAATCGCACGATAGGGGTCACCTTGTCTGAAACCTCGTTTAGTTTCAAACGGCTCGGAGAGGTCCTTCCCAATTCTGACTGAGCTGGTGGTGTTGCTCAATGTCATTTTGCAAAGCCGTATAAGTTTTGCGGGGAAACCAAATTCAGACATAGCGGCATATAGGCAGCTCCTTTTCGTGCTATCGAAAGCGGCTTTAAAATCAACAAAGAGGTGGTGTGTGTCGATTCTTTTCTCACGGGTTTTCTTTAGGATTTGACGTATTGTAAAAATCTGGTCGACGGTAGGTTTTCCAGGTCTGAAGCCACACTGATAAGGTCCAATCAGTCTGTTCACGTCAGGCTTCAATCGTTCGCACAATACGCTTGACAAGACCTTATGTGCGATATTCAAAAGGCTGATTCCGCGGTAGTTGGTGCAGTTTGCAGGATCACCTTTCTTGTGGATTGGGCACAGAACACTTAGATTCCAATCTTCGGGCATGCATTCATCCGACCATATTCTGCACAGAAGCTGGTGCATACGCCTTACTAGCTCCTCGCCGCCATGCTTGAATAGCTCAGCAGGCAAACCATCAGCGAAAGCTGCTTTATTGTTTTTTAATCGGGATATTGCTATTCGCACCTCATTATAGTCGGGTTCTGGGACGTCAAAATCGTCGTCTTCGATTGTGGGTTCGGGTTCGAGCTCTTCTTTGGTTTCTTGCTCAATTTCTCCATTTAAAAGGGCAGAGAAATGATCCCTCCATATCTCTAGTATTCTCTGAACATCAGTTACCAGGCCGCCGTTCTCGTTCTTACAGGGTTTGAAACCTTCCGTCATTCGTCGAATTTTTTGCTAGAATTTTCGGGCATTATTCCCATTGGCTGGCATCTCAGATTTCACGCTTTTCTGCCTCTCTTTTTTTTTGCCCGGAAAAGTCACCTCGCTTCAATTTTCAACTCGCGATAGTGTTCACACACACTCCTTGTTGCACTCGATCTTAGCGTTGCCTTGTAGCCTTCGTTCTTTCTTTTCGTTGCCGTTCGGCACTCTTCATCATCGTACCAGTTGTTTCTTCTCGTTCGCCGGAATCCAATTACTTTTTTGGCTGCGGTACGGAGTGCTCCTGTGATGTGCTCCCACTGCTCATGCATTCCACTGGGTTGAATTGTGCTCTCAGAGAGCAGGTGTGAGAGTCGGTCTGCAAAATCATTTGCGGTCTGTTGCGATTGCAGCTTTTCGACGTCCGGCTTACCTTCGTCTAAGCTCCTCTTTATCTAACAATATACAAGAGAAAAGGTTATTCTTGTACTTCGATGTTTAATTTTTTTTTTTTTGGCAAAAATTTAACACTCCTTTGGATTTGCCCTTGTGTTATTGAGTGCAACACGTCCTGGCCTGCCATTATCAATTATTGCGGTTTTTAGTAAAAAGGCGCTCGGTTGAGAAAGGGCGATTTTGAGTCAGTCATCTTTTGAACACGGTGACAGTTGAAACAAGTGTGTGCAAGCGTCTTATGCGTGCTAGTTTAATTAATTTTATATCGTTGAATGAATAGTGTGTGCAAGCCAATTATGTGTCATAGTGTAATAATTTTATATTGGAACTAGTAAGGAAGTCTAAGTCCGGGTGTAACCGAAAATTAAATACCTAGTAGTGATCTGTTTTGGTATCCTAATTTACTCAGGTCTATTTTAATACATACCTGAAAATTTGTTATAAAGGCAACTGATTGTTTTCGATAAAAACACTCCTGTTGAGAGTGGTAAATTAAATTATTACTAAATAACAAAATATAAATACCTTTCCTCATGTTCATGAAAGGTATGAAAATAAAAAAATTAATAAAAACAAAGGCAGTAGGGTGTTAACTACTTGCCCGTAAATCTTGCTTGTTTGTTATCCGATTTGCGTAATTTTTGGCAGGACTATACTACATACTATTGGGAAGTATGTCACAAAATTTCATTGAAATACATTCTTGAAATTCCAAGCAATCGCTTTTGAAAATAGCAGAGCGTTTATGCTAAAAAGTGGCCGGCGCCACGCCTACTTCATCAAAATCCACAAAATTTTTATACAGTTTAGTTTTGCTTAAAAAGCTTATTATGTGTGTAAAATCTTATTTATATAACTTATACAATTATGGAAATATCGCGATTTTAATTTTACGAAGAAATTTTTTAGAACTGTGTTCAAATAGTGGGCGTGTCCGTTCACCGATTTTGTTTATTTTTACAGCAAAGAGTTAGCTTTATATGTTGAACACTTTCTCTAAATATCGTTTCAATAAGTCAATTTTTATCGGAGTTATGGCATGGAAAGTTTTGTGGAATAATCCCCAATAAAAGGGCGGGGCCACGCCCATTTTCCAAAAATTTTGTGCTTTCGACTTTCTTTGCCCACGAACACTTCAGATGTGAAATAGAAATTATATACAGCTAGTTTAAGCAAAGTTATAGCATATTCAATATATCTATGATCCTTTTCAAAATCTTTCATATAAAATTGGGCGTGAACCTAACCCGATTTCGCTAACTTTTTTTCGAAATATTGCCTGTATTAATATATATATGTGTGCTGAATTTTATTTTTCTATCTTGAGCGGTTTTTGATTTATGATTAATAATATTTCCAAACTTGACTATATCAAAAGTGGGCGGTGCCACGCCCCTTTTAAAAATTTCTTCAAAAATTTACTTTTTGCCTTAACGCTAACGTACACACCGAATTTTATCCTTATTGGTATACTATTTACTGAATAATCACTCTTTTTGTATTTTCGAAAATATTATATAAATATATAGAAAGTGGGCGTGGCTTTTAACCGATTTGGCCTATTTTCAATAGCGCTCCGAGATAAGTGAAAAGGAACCTGCATACCAAATTTCATTGAGATATCTCAGGATTTACTCATCGTGTTCACAGACGGACGGACGGACAGACGGACGGGCAGACGGACGGACGGACGGACGGACATGGCTCAATCAATTTCTCTTTTCCTCCTGAGCATTTTGATATATATAAGTCAATATCTATCTCGATTCGTTTATGCCGTTACATACTGCCGTTAGTCGAATGAAGTTAAAATACCTTGTGTGCGAAGCACTACTAGGTATAAAAAGAGTGCTAGAACTATAAAATAAGACGTTGCAAGCTTTATTAAATAAAAAGGGTTTTGCCTGCATTCGGCCATTTTTCCTTATGTGCTTTGTTGGTTTATTTCAAGCATCGGCGCTTCATAGATCTTAAGATCAGACAAACATGTTACGCTCTTCACACAGACAGGTTGCGCTCTTTGCCTACCAAACGATTTATTCGTCGCTGAACAAGTGGCAAAACAACATCGCGCATGGTCGTCGCATATTTGCGCAGCGAATGTGAAAAATATGTATGCAGGTACGTATAATTGGCGGGAGTAGTAAAAATTATAGGGTTAGTATGTAAATAAAAAAAAACTTAATAAAGCATTAAATAAAAATTGCAAAGGGATTCATCATCATAAAATCTTTGCTTGCCATATTGCGCATATGTGCTTGCATGTTGCTGTCTAACAAGCGAATCAATTGGTTTGAGCGATCAAAGCGCTCTCACTAATACGCATGTATTTACAAATCTGCCGATGCTTGGTTTATTTGGTACAACAATTAGGCGCGTGCGGGTACACACGCACGCACATGGAAGTAGGTAAGAAACAGTCTGCGTTCAAAGTGTTGTTTGGAATTTCCAGTAAGATTAACTTCCTTTGACTAATTTCATTATTTTTGTATGAAAGAATGTGTAAAAACACAAAAAACGTACTCCAACTCAAAGTTAAGAACTTTGTGGAAAATTCATGAAAATTCAAGAAAACTCGAAAAAATTTCATCAACATTTTTAACTTTTTAGTACAATTTTCTATATTTTTTTCGAGTATGCTGTTTTGTAGCCCGTTCAATTTATAGGCGTAATATTTTTATATTGAAGAAAATGCTCTTGATCGGCTAGAAAAAAAATTGCCAAAATTCTAGTAATTCTTCTAAAAAAAATGTTGATGACATTTTTTCGAGTTTTCTTGAATTCTCATGAATTTTCCACAAAGTTCTTAGCTTTGAATTGCAGTATTTATATTGTGTATTTACACATACCTTTATTCAAAAATAATGAAATTAGTCTAAAGAAGTTAATTTTACTGGAAATTCCAAAAAAAAAACCCTTTGAATGCAGACATACTGGTCTAGGTGTGTGACCAAACCAAATTTGGTTTAGAATTAAATTTACGCCGGTTGTCACAGAAATGCGCGTGATAAAAATTATTTAAATTTTAAACCGAAAATGGTAACAATTTTTTATTTTGTTAAAAAATGTTAGGGCTCGAACCGGCGTGCCCCAAGTTTCAAATAAATAAAAGTATAAATATGTAATATGTCAAAATATAAATATGTGTGTATTTTTTTCTGGCGACGCGCCTGACTCTGGCACATTCAAAACGTGAAAACTTGTGTTTATAAAAACATAATAACATTGCTGTCCTCATAGGCAGTACAAGCACAAAGACATTTCTATAACTAGTACTAGGATAAGGGCCCATAAAATCAATAAACAAACATTGAAAAGGACGCCCTCTAAAAGAATCTGCCATAACTTGTCTTTAAAATCAATCGCTGAGATATATCGTATTTTAAAGATCATCGATGTGAGGCGGAGGATATGCATCTTTCACAGTCCGTACGTTCACCTTTCTGGCATCTAAGCATAGCCGGTTTTTCGTTCCCTTAATTACTTGCAAAACTAGAGAGTTCCAGCTACTATTACTTTTTTCAATTACCCTCATACTTGGTACCCTGGTGAGATGGGGTAATGGTGCTGCTTCACACGGTTCACTTCTTCTATTAGGTGTTCTTTCATATCATTTTTGACTAGACCCAGTGTGGCGAAAGACGGGAACTGTGCCTTCACCTTTTCTTATTCTATAGTTTCCGCGGCACTGAGATCCTGTTAAACCGCGTCAAAAGACAGGTCTTGTACCCACAACCTCTGCAACCACACGGTTTCCTACCACTACTACTAACAACATTCAGGTCGAAGGTATTCCTAAATAGACCCCAATGCCTAAATAGACCTCTTGTTGTAGGCCTGACACAATTAGAAATTCAAGGTGCCTCGTAATATTATCCCATTCGACCGGAAGAGTGGTAACCCCTGTAACCGGCGTTTCATTCCCGTTTGCCGTTCTGATTTTTGCCCAGAAACTTTTAAAATTTGGTCTTCTTTTCCTAGTACCAATACCTCCGCGTTCTGTCCCAAACAACTAGCTCTGCTCCTCATACAATAATGTTAACGGCACTTTACCTCCTATTTTAGTTTGCGCAAAGAATCTGCTATCGCTTTCACTTTTACTATTGTTGGCACTATCTTATTAGAAATTCTTTTATAAACGTTCATCTCTTCACTCATTTTGTGTTTTTTCTCAAAATGTTTATCTCACTTTTAAATACCTAAAGACTTAAAAAATACTATTTTCATTGCCGCCTCAGACTCCAACTTCCGTTGATGCAAACTTGTAACCTCCCTCTTGGTCTCAGCCTATACTCTGTTCTTCATACTATTGCCTAACTCTCATTTCTCTACTCTTTTCAATAGTTTGTAGGGTTGCTGTCGACCCGGTTCTCCTTCTCCTGGCAAGAGTTCCCGACGATCTCCGCCAGCGCAACGTTTCCCTTTTCAGGTTTGAAAATGTTATGTCACCAGCACGGGCAAAGCACATCATGTTGTGAAAGACCTGCAACGGGATTTTCGCGTCGCTCCAGAAGGGTTTTTCACGAAATAGTCGACACGCATACAACATGAAAAGAAAAGCGTTAAGTGGAATAGGGATGGACAAAACAAGCTTGTAGTCCACCATTGTAAAATTTTAGTTAAAACATGTATTGGAAAGCGCTGCGTTCCTCGAGCTAATTTAACCTAGTTGCTGTTGATATGGTGTTCTGTTTTGGACAGGGCTACTAATGGCTCCCATTGATCGTAAGTTAAGTTTTGGATTTGGTAGCTGGACCTCCGGGAATGCCAATTCGCCAACGGGTTTCGCTCTACTTTTATTCTCCTTCATGAATCGTTCCGTACGCTTACATTCACTTTTCAACCCCGCTAAGGTATAAATCTTCGATGCGAATGTCAAATTAAACAGGTATTTTTTTAAATTTCCCTTCAGTATTCCAACTAATTCTTACCGTGCTATTGTGGGGCGATGACCCAATGCCTGAGCAGATGTTTCGATCTCCGTGACTATGTTGATGAGATTCGCTACATTGATGCCCATATCACGCACTTCGTTCATGCATTGAGCCATCACGTTGTTTTGTTGTGATATCGCAGTCGTGTTGGCGGAAGGGGCTGGGTCACTTTCTGATGTCTTGGGAGGTCCTGCATTAGAAAGTCCAGGTTGTTAATTGCCCTCAGGCCCACATACCGCAGCAACACACTGTGGGTCAGACTCCAACATCTCTAAATGATAAATTTTTCTGGAAAAGCTCAAAGTGTTATTGGACAGATATTTTTTAGTTGACGACAACTAATGGTTAGTATACTCTTAGTGAACCGAAGATTTAAGTAGTACACCTATTAGAGAAATCTGTGAGAACAAAGTCGACAGTGTGAGGGACTCCCGTAAAAATTTGGGTGAGAATGGAAATGGTTTTTCAGTGCACGTGCAGCACGCCTATCCGAACTTAAGAGCCTAAGTCCATCAACAACTCATTCCATGCCATCCCGTTGCTCCAGTCGCAGACACACACAGATAAATGACAGGGATATACTGTGGATGTGGGGTCTGACCAGCCACACCAGTATAGAAACAAATAAGGTTTTCTTTTGTTGAATTCAACAAAAAAGGTTATCGTAACAAAGAAAATAAATCTTATAAATAAAAATTAATGTGTGTCTGTGTGTCCTTTATAGGCGACCAAAATACTCAACCGATTTTTATGAAATTTTCACAGTATATTCTTGGGATCATGGGTTAAAGCATAGGCTATATTAATTATTTGAAAAGTGAGCGATGCCACTCCCCAGGCTATATTCTTCATAACTTTGAACATATTTGGTCTCAATTAATGATTTTTGGATATGTGTGTCCTTTGATCAAGATTTATGTAATTTTGGAAAAGTAGGCGGTGCCACTCCCACATTTTTTGTGTTTTGTTTGTACTTCAATAATGTCCAAAGTTTTTGGTGGATCTCTTTTAAACTTTCCAGATTGGTTCAGAAAATCGTTGTGTACGATTCAGGGTATATCAATTTTTGGAAAAGTAGGCGGTGCCACGCCCCCAGGCTATATAAAATTTAAATTCTGCATAACTCTGAACATATTGGGTCTAAATTAAAGATTTTGGACATGTGTATCCTTTAGTCAACATATATATAACTTGGGAAAATTGGGCGGTGCCACGCAAATTCAATCACAAAAATATAAATAAAAACTTGGTTCTAATATTAAAAATTCAGTGTAATAAAAAAAGAATTAGAAGAAAAAAACAAATGTTCTCAACAGAAAAACTCAGAGAGGTATAGTTACCCACTGAGGCGATTCGTCATAACCCTTACACATAGTATACCGCGTTGGACCGTGCATGTTTACGCTTCAACAGATTACTGCCAAAAAAAAATTAAAAAAAACTTTTAAAAGAAAAATTATATATGAAGGGCTGAGACCAAATGTATCTAAGTGACTCCGAAATTGATTTGAGATACTCAAGTTTAAAGTTTACTGCCTTTTGAAAATTCTATGTAAAATCTGGGTAGAGCGTTTATTGTATGGGAAATAGATGGCACTACAATGTCCGAAATGACTCGGATCTCTTTGCCAACAAATAAACACTATATTTTACTATACAAATATGGGTATAACTCAATTTCAAAAAATATGTCACTTAGATCCTTTTGGTTCTGAGCCCTTCATATATGAGTCTGAACTGGGCTTGACTTCAGATACCAATACTATACACTTTCTAGCATTTACCAGGAACTCCGAAGTTTTAACCAGTTAACTTCTATATATTTTATAAAGGTACAAAATACCTTACACTAGTGCGAAGCGCCGCTAGTCTAAATAGAAAACAAACTAAGCTTCCTACAAAAATAGACAAAAAACAAAAACAAGTAACTTAGGAGAGAAAATAAAAAATGGAAAATTAAGAAAATTCGGCCTATTACCGTTGGGCGCTATTTCTACATAACTGGCTGTTAGGGCAAGGCGGGGTGTCGACTAGCATGGTGGCGAACCCAGCTAAAACTCGTCGGATGGACGGATTTGATGGCACCTGTCTAAACAAATACATCGTTTCATGCCAGTGTCCATCGGTACGAACGAGAAGAGCTGAAAGACGGCGAAGAAGAAGGAAGAGCACCAATCTAAATAAACTCAGCAACACATTCCAAATTTTCTTTTCAACTTAACAAAAGGACCATTAGGAAATCTATTTATTTGGAAATTCACGATACCTTAATTCCAATAATGTATTCTACTCATGTGACCAACTTATGCTTCTAGGTATACTTAAACTATCAAGGAAAATCCTATCATTTGTAAAATTTCTTAAAACCTTAGGTAAGAGTTTAGCCTGGATTCACAGGCCGAAATCTGAGGGATCTGTCTACCGACGCAGTGTGGAGATCATTTAAGGCCCGCCTGTGGTTATACAGATCAAACGGTAAGGAGATATGATGCAGGATCTTGTCATAGTGCTTTCGGAGATGTTTCCTTGTGGCTCTGGAGGGCGTATTTTCATCCAATAGTTGTCGGTTTGGATGACTAGGTCTGGAACTGTCTACTTAAAAGTTCCGCGTACCCACGAACGATGAGCATTTAAGCTTCTTGATGAAGGTGAGACTCAGACGACATAAGCAAAAAGCCTGTGGCAGTTCTGATGGCGGTGCTTTGGCAGACATGCAATTTCCCCCAGTTGGTGTCGTGAAGGTTAGGCGCCCATATGGGGCCAGCATAATCAATAACCGCCTGCATGGTTTACTTCCAATTTTCTTTTATTAAGTTTGATTGGTATGACTCACTGCGGTTGGATAGGTGACAGTTTAGATTCACCCTGTAGCAGCACCAAATGGTTCCATAAAATGGAAAAGGCAGCAATAACGAAACTTTTAATTTCCAGACAAACAAGTGCTTGGTGTGTTTTCGTTGTGGCCAGAAATAAATTGTAGGGCAAACCAGATTACCCAAAATGTCAAATTAAATTAAATAGGCAATTGACATCAAGGAAATTAACGTATATAAGTGGGTAATTAATCAATTAACTAGGGTAGATTTTTTTTCTGTGACTATAAAAAAAAAAATGAAAAACTTTGATCCTTCTTGTGGATTATTTTTATTTGGTCTTTTAATTTTTTTACATCACATACCTACACATTCATTTGCCAATATTAATATCCTTACATTTCGTTTTCGTCCGATATGGAAAAATTTACATAAAAGTAACTAAAAAGCAAAACAGTAGTGGAAGTAAAAGTAGCAAATACTTGTTCTTTAAAATAAAAGCTTAATTGAAGTACTTCCAGTTTTCCTACATTCAACATCGAGCTTATAAACGCGCACTAAGCGCCCGACAACATCGAGCTACCAGAGCGCGCACCATCCACCGAAGACAGCAGCAGAGGCTGCTCTAGTGCAGGCCCGCTACAGCCCAACAACAAAGCCCGGTAACAACCTCAATCGGCAAATACAACATTGGCAACAGCGGGGGCGACCTCGTATGGGCCCGCCGCCTAACCAATAACAACCACCAACCACCAGCAACAAAAACAGTAGCGGTGATAACAACGGGGGCCGCCCTCTTATAGGCCCGCCGAACTGAACTAGTAACAACAGCAAGAACAACAACAACCACAGTAGCGCCCGAAAATAGTCAGATGAATCCCGGTGAGTCCGTGCCAATTAGCACGTTAAATAAAATTTTGAATAAATGAAGCAGGAGAAATTCATCTATCAGTAGGAGATTATTAGTATAAGCGACAGGTTTAGAAAATAGGTATGAAACTAAGATAAGGAGGAAATTGGTTTTGAATGGATTTAAAATAAAAAAAGCAAATAGATTTAAAAAGAATTCGGGAAGCTTTAATGAAATTTAGATCAAATTAAACCAGGGTTAATAGTAAAAATAAAATTAAAATCAAAACCTTGAACTAATTCAAATATTTGAAAATCTAGCTAGCAATAAATAACAGTAATAATATAAATAACATTCCAAACTATGAAGAACACCTTTTTGTGATAAAATATTCTTAAACATTAGTATAATTTTCATTTTAATTTTTACAATCCTCCGACTGGGAGTTTCTGAGTAGCTCTGACTGTCCTACTATCTCTTATGAAAGATTGTGTGCGATAATTTCACATGCCATATGTGATTTTGTTCCTTTAAAAAGATGCACCGCTATAAATAAACCTCCATGGTTCAACTTTAGACTTTGTAATTTAAGAAACAAAAAAAAATAAAGCTTTTAAGAGACTTCGTAAAAATGATTCTGAAGTTAATCGCCTTGACTTCTATCGTTTAAGGAAAGAATATGACTATCTTCATAGCTTTTTATTTCGGCACTACATGTACACCGTAGAAGAGAACTTTAAATTCAATCCTGGGAGTTTTTGGAGATTTATAGATTCAAGAAGGAAAACAAATGGTTTCCCAACCAACTTGGAATTTGAGGGTACTATCTCCGAAAATACGATCGACTCCTGTGACTTGTTTGCCAAATTCTTTCAGGGAGTTTATGAGAATCATGGCTCTCTTACACCGCCCACCTTTCCGTCTTCGGCATTGCCGTTTATAACATCCTTCCGAATCACCGAAGAGGATGTACTCTTAGCTATTTCATCGCTAAAGACCAGCTTTAAACCAGACTCCGAGGGGTTTTCACCAATATTTTTCAAGCTCTGTCGATATACCTTAGCTCCCCCCTTATCCCAGCTTTTCCAAGATTGTATTAACAAAGGTACTTTTCTGGAACAGTGGAAATTGTGCTACATTGTTCCAATCTTTAAATCTGGCGATCGTAATAGTGTTTGCAATTACAGGCCTATTGTTATACAAGGTACGGTTTGTTCGATTTTATAATCCAAGCGAAGTTGTTTGACCACGTTGGTGATGCAATTTCTCAATTTCAACACGGTTTCTTTCCTGGAAGATCAACCTGTTCAAATTTAGTTCTTTTAACGAACCAAATAGTGACTGCTTTCGTACAGCAGGCGCAACTAGATATAATATATACAGACTTCTCAAAAGCATTTGATAAGGTTTGCCACTTCATACTCCTGCAAAAGTTGAGGAGTTACGGAGTTGGCGGCGTTCTCATCGATTTCTTCGCCAGCTTCTTATCTGACAGCAAATTGTGCGTTAAGATGGGGAACTCAACCTCTAGAGTGTTTGTTAACGCTTGGTCTGGTATACCTCAGGGAACCCACTGTGGTCCAATTTTATTTCTTTTATTCATAAACGATTTACCAAATTGCTTTAACTTCGCTAAGTGCCTAATGTTTGCGGATGACGTCAAACTTTTTTGCACTGTACGTGACTCTTGTGATAGTCATAATCTGCAACTTGACCTGAATTCACTCGCTCAGTGGTGCACTTTCAATTGCCTCAAGTTAAACATTAATAAATGCTGTGTTGTCACCTTCTCTAAGCGACCTAGTAATATTGTGTATAATTATAACATTGATAACTTTGCCTTAACTAGATGCAATGAAATGAAAGATTTGGGAGTTATTTTTGATTCAAAATTGACTTTTAGCCAACATATAGATTTCATTGTATCCAAATCATTCACAATGGTCGGCTTCATAAGAAGAAACACAGTAGACTTCAGAGATCCGTGCACTCTTAAATACCTTTACTTATCCCTGGTGAGAAGTCGTCTAGAGTATTGCTCCTTGATATGGAGCCCATTCTATGAAGTGCACTCTTACAAAATTGAACGAGTCCAAAAGATTTTCACTAAAATCGCCCTAAGGAAGTTACCGTGGCAGGAGAATCTTCCCTCTTATATCGGGAGACGCAAACTTCTGGGCTTGCAGTCTCTGCACGAAAGAAGAATATACTCATCTATAATTTTTATTTATAATGTCATAAACAACAACATCCAATGTAGTGACTTATGCAATTTGATCAATTTATACGATCCGCCGCGAAACTTGAGAAATAATCGTTTACTGGTAGACACAGTACAATCCACTAATTACGCTATGAACGAGCCGATTGCTAGGAGCATTAGACTTTGTAATACCCATGCAAGCGTTATTGATTTTAATCTAAGTTTAAGTATGTTTAAATTAAATTTATATAAGATTTTCAATTGATTTACTTTTTAATCGATGAATTATTGTTGCATATGTAGTCTGTAAGGATTATTTCTGTAGACCGAAAGAAGAAATAAATAAATAAATTTACGATCATAAAGTACCATAATAAAACTAATGGCCACCTATAAATAATTCAAAGCGATAAGTTGAAAATAATGAGTTTCTTCTTGTAGGATGAGGTGCTAAGAAATTATTCGTATGGAAGCAAAACAAATTTAACAAGTACCACCTTTACCCGGATCTCACAACTTTTCATCGAATGACGGTTCGAATTTCGAAAACCTTTTCAAAATAGGATTTTTTTTGCTTTCGGTGCTCTAGGCATAAGTTGCGGCTCATATTAACTGTCTTTTGTTAATTTTATTGTACTTTAAAGGCACCTAAGTGTAAGTAATCACTATCACTTCACTACATATTATAAAACAAAGTCACATTTCCTGTCCCTATGTCCCCTTAAATGCTTAAATCCTGAAAAATAAGCAACGGATTTTGATGCGGTTTTTTTTAATAGATAGATTGGTTGAAGAGGAAGGTTTGTGTCATTACAATGTGAAGAAATATATACAGTGGCAACCGGGCAAAATGTGCGAAAAACCAAAAAAAAAATGTGTTTACACAGCCATAAATCATAAAAGAATTCATCGATTAAAATTAAACTTACTTGAAGTTAGACTTTGAAATATTTACTTTCGTTCTGCATCAAAACAAATAGTTGAATCATATCTTATTTAACCAAAATTGTTTAAACAAAAGCAGCAAAAAAACTGTTTGTGTGTTTGTTCGCTGTAAACCGTATGAAACATTAGAAGTTATGCGGGAATCTCACCCCACCTCATTCATGGTATGGCGAAAGAACTCAGTACGTATGTATGTAAGTACATATGTACGAATCTTTCGTATAACCCTGCAAAAAGCATTGGTCCTATAACACAAAATTAGTGGTATATAGATAGCTAGAAAAATCTGGTTTTTATCTAGACCAATATGACTAGTTGTGCGCATGTAGTTTTGCTTTGCCGAATTGAAGAAATATATTCACTTGTTATGTTAATGAGCACAAAAATTATGTATAGACCAAACGGTCTATCTTTGGTCTGGACTGTACACGGCATAAATGGTAGAATGGTAGACCAAGCCTAGGACATGCTCCGTGTAAATTGGTCCTATGGTTTTACATGAGATTGGTCTAGACTTGGTCCGGTAGTATGTCAACGAAAGACTGTATTTTATACAGTCTTAGACCAGACTCACTTTTTGCAGGGAATTAAATTTCGGACGTACATATGTATGCATGTATTTTCAATTCATGTCTTTATTGCCGTACTGAATTCCATGCAATTATATGCAAGGTTGTCTTTTTGGTGCTTTTAGAGCTAGATTTAGCTCTTTTTTTTGCGGTTAGCTCCAAAATTCGGTTTTAGCTCCTAGCACTTTTTCTATTCCTTTTTTTTCATTTTAAGCTCTGTTTTGGCCCCAAATTTATTTGGACAAATTGTATTGTGAAATGAAGAAAGTTTTTATTCTTTTTTTTCTTTTATAAACGACGTCGAAATTGTAATATATATTAGTTTCATTGTGTACCATGGGGCAACTCAGTTTCCCTAACCGATAACAAATACTTAAATCGGTTAACTTTGTCGAGTAACATTCCTCACATCAAAATGGAAAGGTAAGTAAATTGTGTTTAAAAAAAACTTTCCTAATTTGCTAAAGATTTTGAACAGCCGCGGGTAAGGCTTCTGAGGCGGAGAATCAAGTTGGTCTCCTGTGCCGATGAGCGGTCGGTATTGCTGTACAAGGAGGCAATCTCCGCGTTAGGCGAGCTGTGGTCCGGGGCAGACCTGGTAGCCGTGAATAGGAACGAGATTCCTTGCAGGCTACGGGTCTGGTCCTGGATTCCGGCAGACAAGCCGTCGACGCCAGAGGATATCCTGAGGGTAGTTAGGGTTAGTGAGGTCAGGGAGAAGTAGCGCTATGTGACCCTAGTCATTAGCGAAAACTCTCTCCCTGCTCTGGAAGCCTGTGGTGCAGTCATCAGCTACTGCTTTTACTCCATCACCCTGCGGATCCAGAAGAAGGGTGAAACCGCAACGGATGAACCAGCAGCACTTGACATCACAGTCATAGCCGCTCCCGAACGCGTAGAGACGGAGGGCTCGGACACCGATTTGTAAATTTCTGATGATGCGGGTTCTACAAATCAACCTGCATCACTCCAAGGCAGCTTCGGCTGCCCTTCTCTTGCGCCTGTGCGAAACACCTGCGGAGCTCGTACTAATCCAAGAACCTTGGATCGTCGGTAAGAAGGTGTGCGGATTAACTTCGGATGCCTACCAGGTGGTAGGGACCCCAGCTATAGGTAGGACCAGAGCTTGCATCCTTGTTAAGAAGACCCTCTCTTACTTTCTGTTATCCAAATTCAGTGGCGCAGACACAGTGAGCATCAGCCTCGAAGTTGAATCTGGCTAACTGCAGCCTATATGGCGTATGAAGCCCCTAAATTACCATTAAGCTCCCTTACTAACGCAGTGAAGGAGGCAAATCTACGGAAGCTGCCGATTGTTATAGGAGCTAACGCCAATGCACACAACGTAGTATGGGGTTCTACGGATACCAACCCTAGAGGTGAGTGCCTTCTTGATTTTATTCTGTTACAAACCTGAATATAAGCAATTCTGGAACGAACCTACGTTCGTAACCGCAAATAGAAAGGAAGTCCTTGACATTACGCTAATCTCTGGCCCGGCAATGGGTCAAATTGAGAACTGGCATGTCTCAAAGGACAACTCCTTCTCTGATCATAAATACATACATTTGTTTCTGTCTCCTTGTGAGACCACCCCCTCTTGCAGCTTACAGAAATAGGAACAAAACGGATTGGAACGTTTTCAAGAATGTCCTATCACATTCGCTTTGTAAAGACGCTTCTCACGGTAGACTCTGTCTACCGCAAAGATCTGATGAAGCGCACATTAATCTGGAAAACGAGTCGACTTCTATCGGTGAGCTCGACTCATCGTCTAAAATTAACAAAGTGGTAGACTTGATCACAGAGTCCTGTAACGCTGCCTTTAAAGTCTCCTCTCCTGTTACCAGACCGAGGAACAATACGAGACCACCTTGGTGGAGCTCCAAAATTTCTCGACTCATTAAAAATAGCAGGAGAATGTTTACCGAAGCTAAGCGGACTGGTTCTTAACACGAATATAAGCAGGCCTTAAAAACTTTCAAAAAAGTAGTCAACAAAGCACAGAAGAATTCATGGAGGAACTTTTGTACCAACAATGAAACCAACTCAGAGACGAAAAGACTGCGTAAAGTTCTATCGAAAAGTCCCACTGTTCCGACCTTCATCCAGAAACCAAATGGAGACTGGACATTGTCCAGTGGTGAAATGGTCGAACTCGTAATGGAAACGCACTTCCAAGGCTGCCACCAATAGCCGACAACAGCGGGCTTATTTACAACCCTATAGAGGGCTAATCACCCCCGGAAAGTCGAATGGGCAATCGGAACCTTCGACCCTTTTAAATCTCCGGGACCTGATAACATCTTTTCTTTCCCGCTGAACTTCAAATGGCCAGAGGCATTCTCTGTCGTATGCCGATATATACACAGCATGTCTTAGGCTACGCCACGTTCGGCACAAATGGACCGAGGCTAAGATAGTCTTCATACGGAAAGGATGGCGAGTGTCGCACTCAAACCAAAAGGACTTTCGGCCTATAAGCCTTACATCCCTACTTAAGGTATTGGAAAGAATATTAGATGCGCACATTAGGAATAGTTTACGCCCTCTTGACCTCTCGAAGGCTCAACACCTATAGTCTAAGGGCAAGTCCGTGGAAACAGCACTCCATGCTTAACCATTAGACTACCCAGCCACTGCACCGTATTCCAGGCGGAACTTACGGCTATAAAGGAGGCTGCACGGTGGCTTTTTATCGAAAAACTGCACATCTATGTCCATATACAGCGAAAGCCAGGCAGCGATCAAGGCTCTTCAGGGTAGTAACTCTACCTCGAAAGTAGCTCAAGACTGTAGGCAATCGCTTAATGAATTGTCTTCGAAATACTCCACAGCTGTGGTATGGGTTCCAGGCCATAGCGACATTCCTGGAAACTGTGCTGCTGACGAGCTGGCAAGGAAGTCCACGGAGCATACAGAGGAGAACCACATTGGGAACACCTCTCCGCCTCTTGCCACGACTAAGCTCTGGCTCCTACTTGAATTCAACAAAAAGGCAAACTCTAGATGGGCTACGGAAACGACATGCGAGGTGTCCAGGCAAACTTGGCCCCGCATCTGCAACAAGCGAACCGAGTCTATACCCAAACTTGGCCGACCCTCCCTTGGTCTGTTGATCGGGGTGCTCACGGGACACTGTCTCATTGGTGGGCACGCCAATCGCATGGGGGTCCCTTCAAATGATTTCTCTCGCAGCTGCAGGGACCAGGAGGAAATTGAGAGTGTCGTGCACTTCCTCTGCAGCTGCCCCGCAAGAGCCAGAACCCGGCTGGAGTGCCTAAGCAGGTGCCTAATCATCGGCCTAGCGGAGCTAGGCTCTGCCGAAATTGGAGACATTATGCGCTTCATTAAGCGCACAGGTTGGTTCTTTCATTGAACACTTACCCTTAAAGGTAGAAGGGATTTAAACCCGCTCAGTGGTATCACAATGGCCCAGTCGGCCTGAGTGCGCCTCTCGGCACCGTAACCTAAGGCTTCTGACTTCTTGATAAATCATCAGAAAAAATATTTCAAGCGTTTTCAATACTGACAGTGATGGATTTACGCCTAGGCTCTATTGAATGGCGGCAAAATTTATGAAGTGCTATAGAAAATTTATAGCAATCATTTTAGTTTTATGAATGCTCTTCTTCCGTAAAAGTTTTGAATTATTGTATTCTGTTTCTTAATCACCATAGTTAACCACCTATTTTTTATGTTTTACTTAACTTATGTAACGTAAGTGTGAGTAGATAAGCGAGCAATGAGATTATTTAAAATTTTTTTTTTTAAATAAATAGCGCAACTGTTGATTGCAGTTATGAAAGTTTAGTAAACATCGTGAGTTTGGCAGTCGTATAAGTGTGTATAAATTTTATATTCAACTGTGAACAAAAAATTGTTGAATCAAATATGAAAAATAGATAGCTTATTAAAAAAAAATATCTTGCTTTATGGCAAGCTCAAATAAGCAGGGACCCCCAATAATGATTAATTTTGTATTTTTAATGTCAAAACGCAAAGGCTTCCTCCTATCGTAGAACAGTTTCAAGTACATGAATGAGCATGTCTCTTCATGCTCAACCGAAATCTACAATGACTGAACAAAGTTTGAGTGAATCCTATATAAATTACAGCAGCTGGTAGGGATTGGTCTCCTATAACCCCTAACTAAATTACGGTGGTCTACCTCCAGGTGTATCGTAGGTGCCACGCCCCCGTTATCCCAAGTTTTTATGCAGATGTTAAAAATTTCAGAGGTCTTACTCAAACACTGTCAGAGATATGGACTATGTCAGAAGGGAAAGACGGTGGAGAAATCGTTCATAGGTCGATGCTCAGATCAAGAAGATAATTACGCACCCTCTTCTGATTACCTATTATCAGAGGAAGTGTTAAGCTGGGCTACTGTATCAAACGGATGATGCATTAAGAAGCCACAAAGATTATCCGACCGCTGTTTTGCCGGAAAAGCATCCCGCAGACTTTCCGAGACAGAAGAACCCAACTTGGCTTCAGAAACCAACTATGGATGAGGTTTTAAAGTCGTTTTTTAATGAAAGACATATTCCTAGCCGACTGCTGTCTTTTAGTTATCCTTACCATATTGGCTGTCTCAATCTTGTCCACCAGAAAAGTAGACGATATCACAAGGGTAATTAGAGTGCAAAATGATGATGTGAGCACGTAGATGTGGAGTATTATCAATTTCTATACATAAAAAAGTGTCTTACAAAACCGAGGGCGGCAAACTAAGATATGAACGAAAACTATAAGTATAGTTTAGTTTTGAAGAGGCCTTGCGAACAGAAAGCATTAATCAGAATAATTGCAATGAAGTCAAAGTAGAAAAAATCACCTTGACGCCTCATCAGCTATTAAAGACACTCTTTTTTTTAAATCCCCAAAGTTGTGGCTAAAAGGAGGAGTGCTGTGACTCCGTCATGGCGTCTATGAAGTGTAACAAGCAGGAAGTGCATCCCCCAAGGGAGCCTCTGTTGGTTTTGTGGCAAGGCGAATGCGACCTCTCAGATCAATTTTTTTGAGAGCGATGCTATCTCCTGGAAAAGCTGCAATCATCTTGGCTTACCTTGGTCAGAGCATGACCAAATACGATCTTTTAATTCATATTCGAGAGAGAGTTGAGTGCGGACGTGTTTCTATATCGCTTTTTCAAAGTTTCATTTTACATTATTCTAATTGAGCCAAATCTTTTCTATTTTTACCTCATATTTGATTAATTTAACTACTTGAAACCTGAAAACAGTGACTTAGTGCAGTTCAATTATAAATATTAAAGTGTGGGACTATTATTTAACATTTTATATAAGTTTCGGACTGTACATATATCAGTTTGTGTGTTGCTGTTTGCAAACCTTTGTGCTCACACTTTTGTGTATTTTGTTTTGTGAGCACCTTCTGACTTGCTCATTGCATTCTGACTGCACATTTTTAGCTAAAATTTTGCAGAGCTCCAGATTAACTCTTTTTGCTGTGTTTAGTGACCACTGTCATCACAACATCTTTTTCTAAAAGTTTTGCTGTGTATTTAATATTGTAAATTGGGCGACTTTTTTGAGTAAAATTCGAATCGGTGTATCAGTTTGTGTGTTCCTGTTTTGCAAATCATTGTGAGCTCAAACTTCTATGTTTACTGCTTTGTGAGCTCACTCTACCGTATTTCCTACATTCCAACTGCACACTCTCTGTTGTAATTGTGCAGAGTTCCAGCATAACTCTTTTCTGCTGGGTTTGGTGACTGCTGTCTATGCAACATATTTTGGGAAAAGTTTTGTAGTGCCTGTATAGCTTTAAATAAAATACTCCCCCATAACTTACTGTCCAGTGTTCCTGAACAACACTTAGGCTTCTTAAATCTAGTTTTCTTCTTCTTTGCTTATCACTATGCTAAATTGTTGCATAAAAAATTGCTCCAGCCCAAAAAAATATCGCTCATGTTTCTTGCGCCGGCATGTGCAACATTGGAGGTCGAGTTGTTGATTTGATATCAAACAAAATCGGACTGAACTGGACGTGTACGGAAAGCCGACTTATGGAACATGATATGCGGGCTTTCATGAGACAAACTCAGAAAGAGTTCAACAATATTTGTATTGGTTTTCGTGACCTTTACGAGAGATTTAAGCTGTTTGAAAACCACTTCAGGAAACTGAAGGTCATTTCTGAATCGCCTAAAAGAAAAAGTGTTTGTTAGAGAAACAAACAAACTCCGACTTACTGTTGGGAACAAAGATCCCCTATCACGCCGAGTAATTCTGATGCATTAACTTCTTTGTGTACGCCGTCGAAAGACTTAGCTTTAGAAAGGCCTAAAGAACCTCCTCGTGGTCCAGTAGTTCTTTCTTCTGATCAAGTCACGGCTATGCCAGCTGTGGATATCTCGGAAGACGTAGTACCTACACTGCCTGTGGTTGAACCAATGGTTCTCCAAGCACCAGCGATTTCTTTCGCCGATGCCCTGCTTAGCTCCCCTAGTAGCTCCAATTCCGGTCGAACGGCCGTTCAACGGGCTTCGAAACCGACAGTCTCTAGGAATACAACACCTCGTATCTCTACAATTCCTCCTTCAGTAGTCGCCGGAAATGAGTCTGTTGCTCTACGGGCTGTGACCGCTGGTCCGCCTCGTAAAGAGATTTTCGTATCTAGGCTTCACTCGTCATTGACAGAGAAGGATATTTCTAATGATATCTGCTCTAAACTTCGTCTTGCTCCCTTTAGTAACGTTAGAGTATATACATTTAATTATAAGTATGAGAGAGACATTTCCTCATTTAAAATAACGGTTCCTGATGCCTTTCTAGAAAGCGTGCTCGACCCATCGTTTTGGCCGGAGAATACTGTGGTACATCTGTTCAACAGAAAATCGAATGCTAATGGTGTTTCAAAAAACTTAGCAACGAACGCTCCAATAGCGGTGAAATCGTAAGCCTCCTCGTTCACTACCAAAATGTACGAGGCCTACGATCGAAACTAAATACTTTATTCTTGAGTAGTTTCGCTCTTACTGCGAAAATTGTCGCTCTTACGGAGACATGGCGTTTATATGAGCCACAGCTCAACTATTCATAGTTTACAATCACACTTGCGAGAGAAAGATATTTTTGTTGTTCTTGGGGACTTTAATTTACCATCGGTTAACTGGGTTACTAGTATTTACCCAAACTGTATGGTACCAACAACCCAACATGATTTCCTCAATGCCATGTTTGAGTTATCTCTCCTAAAGGTAAACGATGTACTGAATAGTAAACACAAGATGCTGGACTTAGTATTTATGGATAGTTCGCAGGGCAATGTGCTCACTCGAATATCTCCATTGTCCCTTCCGGAAGATCCATTACACCCTTCGCTGAAGTTAGCTGTAGATACTAACCGACAAATCGTACCCAGTAGACCTAAAGTGAACTCTCATTCTTGTGTTAGATGATTTCAGTATGCTAAACGAATTGATTGCTGGCCACGACGGGTTTGAACTTTATTCCTGTACAGATATCGAAAATTCCTTATTTTACACTTCCCTTTATGGCTTCTTTGAAAGCTGTGTTCCATCTCGCTACTTCAAGGCTAAGTCGAGGAAGGCACCATGGTTCTCAAGTCAACTTTTTAGACTTAATAATCAGTGTTGCCATTTTAGCCGTTTTCCGGCTAGATCTAGCCGTTATTTTTTTCATTTAGCCGGGAAAATTTGAATCTAGCCGCTAGCCGTTTTTTAGCTGTTTTTTTATATTTTTTTAGTCGTTTTAGCCGTTTTTAGTTTTTTTGCCAATGTAACAAACAATTACATTTGAATGAATGGGAAGTCGTGGGTTCCACTGTAGAATTTTGGACACAAGTTCGGGAGTATAAAAATGCTTTAGGGGAAAATCCTTTTGCTGCTCTTGCTATATTTGTGTTTGAATTTTTAGTATTGCCTTTTTAGTATTGCCACCATGAAAAAACAAAGCAGCGTAATAGAATTACTGAAAAAATGCTAAATTCAATTTTGTATGTAAAATATGGACTCAAAAGGGAAAATAAGTGCTGTCATGACTTCATAATAACTAGAGATCTCGTTACGCTTATGAATAACTCTAGCATTTATGATAGTTCAGAGCAAGATATAGAAAATTGTGATATAGAAATATTGTAAAATGTATGTATATATGTACATTTCCCACAAATTTATTAATTTTTTTTTTTTCATTTTATGCCATGAAAGTATATGTTATTTAAAATATATTCGTTACCTGATACGTTATTTTATTGCGACTTTTCATTAAGTCACATTATTTTTAAAACAGTAAGCTCTGCTTAAAATTTTGCTCGTTGTACCTTTTATATAAGCACATCTATGTAATAGATATAACAAATATATGTAAATGTAAGCTTTATATTGAGGCTATTTTAAAAAATACAGATTTTAATTGTTGAACTATTATAGCTCTGTATATTAGGATGCAAAGCATCTGTATAAGAAACTTTTTTTTATTGTTATGAAATTGGAGGCATTTTCTCAAGTAAACCTTAAAATTCCTCTAAATTTTTTAAACAAAATTTTTGTTTAGAGTGAACTTTTATATTTAAGGCTAGATGAGAAACACTCCTTTACATTGTAAAATATTTATATCATTTGTTTTAATGACAAAACAACGAATAAAACATGTGAAAATTTGACTTAAAACTGTTAGCTTTAGCGGTACAAACAAAGAGTACAAATAACTTAATCACCCCTATTCTGCATTTCGACTTGGATCGAAAATTTCTCCGCTTGGCAACTTTGGTATTCTGCGTTTCAATTCCGCTACGTTCAACTTCGAAACTTCCAATTCTGCTAATTCTGCACTTCGATCGTAGCTCCGTTTTTCTACGTTGGAATTTTGTTGGCGTATAAATGATTGTTTTTTATTTTGCAAACAATTTACGATTAATTCACGCTCGCTATATTTTGGTTTTGTGCTCTAATGATGTTTTTTGATATGTTTGCAGGGTAATTGTTTGCGACTGGTGGCGAGTACTAATATTTGTCCAAAAATGTAGGGAGGGATATCAAAAGACGCTTTTCGATGCCAGGAATGTGAATCCGCCTACGGAGATCTAATATTTTTGGACGCGCATTAGCATCGGCACCGGTTGTAAACAATTACATATTGGACTAGCATTCAAAACACCAAACAATATTACTAACAAAATTAAAACTAAGGTAATGGCTTTGACTTTGCCATTATATCCAAACGTGCACCGGCGGCCACTCCACAGCACCCACTCATACTCTGCAAACTTCTTTGTCAGTTCCGGGGCGGCCAATGTCTTCCTCCAGCGAAAAGTACCACCTGATGTCAGCCTTAACACTGACATGTGTAATGTTTGCTCGGCGTATGGTGTGGCCCCACGATGCGACGCCAACCATCTGTGTACCTGGTCGGCAAAGCGCACTCTTCTAGCACTAGCTCTATGGAAAATACCAGCTACCTACTGACGATGTGGTAACATCCACCAACAGTGTCCTCTTGCTTTTTGTTGGTCCTTCGTTGTCTGCTACAATCAGTCAATTGATCTATAAAATTTCACTCAATTTATTCAATAATGCTCAAACATATACAATTAAGTCTATAAATCATAATAAAGCTTTACTTTTATTTCAAAAGTAATAATTTGTGTAATTTAAATTGCTTTGTTATGTTTCAATTTCACACATTCCAAGGCAAACAGCTGACTTCGAAAAACTTATAGCTCTTCCTCTTTTTCTTTCGATCCAAGCGTAACTCAGAATGCATATTTACGATCCAAGCGGAGCGTAGAGCGGGAACGTAATTGTTATGCAGAATAGGGGTGAATATTATAAAATATTTATATTATATGTTTTCATGAAAAAAATCGAATAAAACGTGTGAAAAGTTGATTCAAAATTTTTAGCCGTTTTTTCGGCCAAAATTGTAATTTTTCTCGCCGAAATTATTTTTTTTAGCCGTTTTTAGCCGTTTTTTTTTCTCGATCTAGAAGGATTGCTCGAAAAAATTCTGGCAACACTGTTAATAATATTAAATCTAGACTTTACAAGCGATTAAAGAGATCTGGCACATCTGCTGACTGCTCGAAGTATTTAGTTGCTCGTTCTAACTTTCAGCGTCTGAATCAGTTATGTTGTAAGGACTAGTTAACTTGTTGCAAAACTCAATTTGTCAACAACCCGAAAAAATTGTAAAGCTTTGTTTACTCTAAACGCAAAGTCTCTGGATTTCCATCGTCGCTTACATTTGGTTGTAAGAGTGCTGATACCGATGACAATATTGCAGAATTATTTTCTGAATTCTTCAAATCGACCTACTCCTCCATCAGTTCCCAAGTTAAGGAGTATCCATATTATTTGGTTAGTTCCAATAACGTCAGGAACCCTGTTATTGATATTGACATTGTTGTTCAGAGCCTTGAATCACTGCAGCCCATATTCTCCCCGGGTCCTGATGGGTTCCCTAGTTGTGTGTATAGGAACTGTGCGCAGCACTTATCTGAGCCGATCTTAATGCTATTTAATCTGTCTTTCGATTCCGCATCATTCCCATCTCTCTGGAAAGAATCTTTTATTATTTCCTTGAATAAAAAAGGTAGCAGATCAAATATTGACAACTACAGAGGCATTGCTAGGCTTTCAGCTATTCCTAAAACTTTTGAACAGATCATTACCAAACAGCTTCATTATCAGTGTACGTCTTTATTATCCCCTGGTCAACATGGTTTTATTCCTCGTAGGTCAACCACTACCAACTTGATTGAGCTCACATCCTTAGTAATTGACGGGTTTTCGAGAAGAAATCAAACGGATGTGATCTACACTGACTTTAGCAAAGCTTTCGATTCCGTGAGTCATGAGCTTTTAATTCATAAACTGGATTTACTCAGTTTTCCGGTTCATATTTTAGCATGGCTTACAAGTTACCTTACAAACAGGACTCAAAGAGTTATGTTCAATCACTCAACTTCCAAATCCATTGACGTAACTTCAGGTGTGCCTCAGGGGAGCCATTTGGGCCCATTGCTGTTTGTCCTGTTCTTAAACGATTTACCGCAGGTTATCTCATATTCCAAAACCTTAATGTACGCGGATGATGTTAAACTTTGCTACACGTATTGTCCCTCTGACAAGTCGGCAGGTGCTCTTCTCCAGGCAGATTTGGACTCATTCCCTTGCTGGTGCACGGTAAATTTACTTGCGTTAAATTGCTGCAAATGTAAACAAATAACATTCCCTAGAACGAAGCCAGTTCTGACATCCTATTTATTAAATGCTGCCGACTTAGAACGCATATCCCTTGTCGACGATCTAGGTGTCCTTTTTGATGCTAAACTGTGTTTTAATATGCATATTTCTTCGATTGCTAACAAAGCAAAGAGTATGTTAGGATTTGTGAAGAGGTGGGCTAAAGGGTTCGATGATCCACTAAGGCGCTCTACACATCGTTAGTCCGCCCTATACTTGAGTACTGCTCGTGCGTTTGGTGTCCCGTATATCAAAACCATATATGTACTTTACATTCAACGTCAACTGCTAAAACACGTCTAAAAATATCGATAGGTATTAAAAAATACGTCTTGGCATCAATAACAATAATCCGAAGGCGGAAAACAAATACTTTGTTTTAGGGAAAACTTATTTGCAAAGGCCAAAGAATGACTAAAGTCTAATCTTAAATAGAGCTTTGGAAAAAGTATTAATGTGCAGAAGAACTTATTGCATAGGTGGTCATAGGTCGCGCTTCTAAAATAACCCTCAGACGGTCCAACATCGGCTACGCGATCCAAAATATGTTAGCGCAGAACTCACTTTTTTCCTACTCCTTATAACTACAAACAACAGCGGAATACTTCTATATTGGCAGTATTGTAATACGTTGTGCGAATGAACGAAAACGCTCCCGCCCAGAAGATATTCTTATCGGCACCCGCCGGTGAAAGCATGATAAGACCACCAATCTGATGGAAAGAACAAGTGGAGACCGATTTGCGATCTAGCGGTGTCTCCAGTTGGCACAACCAAGAAATGACTGGCGAGCTACGTTGGACGCTCAAAATAGCTAAGGCGGTTAGATGGCTAATAAAAGAAGAATAGCATCCAGAAGTGAATATTTTTAATATAAATTTGAAGATATTTTCACGTTTTCCCGTATTGTGGTTGCACCGTTATGATAGACCATACCGAAAATTGTTTCAAATTTATAGATAACACTGTTTCCTTTAGGAGTGAGGTACAGAAATAAAAATTATCTACTATTCTATTCCGTATTATTAATACCCAGTGTTTAAGCGACATACATACATAAGCTACGGTTATTTCATTCTTTTATTTTATTTGCATTGCATGCTATTGTAATTCGCAATCAGCTTATAAAATATTTCGAAGATATAGTTTATGTTTTGGAAAGCCAAAGTGTGGTTTTTCATACCGAAAATGAGGAAGCCAATCGCGCCATGCCTCAGAGCCAACAGTGCTCGCCACCAATAAATACAAACAGGGTGTCACAGGTGTCCCGCACCTCCCGTTCTCTAAAGAACAAAATGTTTTTAACATTTGCGCAACACGGTCATCAGAACCTGAGCCAAATGAATAAAGTAACCTGTATGCAAAATTTCATGCAAATATCTTTTTACTCAAGTTATCGTGTACACGGACGGACAGACGAACAGACGGACAGACGGACGGACATGCCTTAATCAATTCCTCTTTTTAACCTAAGAACTTTCATATACGGAACTCTATATCTAACTCGATTATTTTGCGCCGTTACAAAGTACCGTTATGTGGATAAAATTATAATACCCTTGTACTAGTACTAGTACGCTGAGTATAAAAATACGTAGTGTCATACGGGCATAAGACATATTTCATGCATCCCAACTTTTAAACTTACAATTAGCAGTCTGTGCCTCATATATCAAAAGTACAATACTAACATTTAACTATTATACTCCGTGGACTTTTACGTATGCGTCCGGGACTAAATTTTGTACCCTCCTTCTGCACACCACCAGCTATAGTCTTAAGCAATCCATGATGATCAAATGTTTTTGATTTCAATAAAACTAAAAAAAATTTTGAATTAGAACAATAATTTTTGTAAGCTCATCAATTTCGCTCCTTGTCTTCTGGAACCTTAGTAATTTGGTCCGGTAATATATTCTTAAATTCTTTTTTATCTGTTGTACTTTTTGTTACACTAACATATGTATTAGTGTTATATTCATCCTCTGTTGTGGTAGCAGAAGATAATACTTGCGTTTCATCGAAGACGAGAAGTTTTATTACATGTTATTTGAAAACATGCATGAACTCATCACTCTACGGTATCCAAGCTTAATTCACGCTGACGCTGTCGCTTTACTGTGCTCGTTTAACGCCCCAACCGGGTGTGGTGCCTGTGCAATAAACAAAAATATGCTAGTTTCAAATTATCTGTAATCATAAATACTTGACAATGCTTGCAAAATGCTCATGTATTTTGCTTCGTTGATAAAGTTTTCCAAACCATGGAATACACCACGACCTCTGGCAGAAACACGCCCATGACGCAATTATGCTGATTAATATCTAAATGTCCAATCGTGTTTGCGTATGTATCGGCAATCCAAGACATATCACGTTCACCAGTGCCCATATCAGGATCTGGTACATCGACACCGGGTCCAATGAAACCTTTCTTGGCCAACTCAAGAGTGAAACGGCAGGTTATCCCTTCCAATTCCAATTCCTCCCGACATTTTTAGATAAATATTTGCTCTTCGTTGGCCCACGTAAACCATTGCAAAGAATTCTCATCAAATTTCGCACTAATTAACAATAATACATTTTTAAATGTATTTACCTTTTTCTTCCATCATCCTGAACAAAACAAAACAAACGAATTGATTCCACACAATTGTTTCTTTAGTTTATGACATTTATTCTTACCCTTGTCCACACATGCAAACTGAGCTTTCATTAATAGCCAAATGGCAGCAATATATTGCTGGCTAACGATTGCCTGCGATTAGCTGCAAAAGTGATTTAATTCACGTGATGTTGAGAAAACATAAATTTAGATAAAGTGAGTGTCCACATCACATAAAATATGCCATTATGCGTAAAGAAAGACCGTAATACAGTGGAACTTCCTTATAGTGAATTCGCAGGGGACCTGAAAATCGCTTCTCTATATGGAGACTTCATTATATAGAAATTCATTTTTGTCTTTTGTAATTTTATTTAAAATAATCAGTAAGTTTGGTTTGAATTACATTCTTTCATTTTTCATTTTCAACAAAAGCTTCCAAATCATTTAGACAGTTAAAAACATTAATCGGTACGTCACTCTTCATCTCCACCAAGGTTCTAATACAGTTAGTGGAAGAAGAAACTTGTCCTAATGTAGGTAATGCCTCATCAGTATTTGCTATTTCTTCTTCAGTGTCCAATTTTTAACACAACTGAACTCCTACTACAATGTACATATGTATGTATGTATTTTCATTTTGGGATTCCCCGTATTACATTTCTACATTTCGTTTATTTTTGAGAATACGCAGTTACAAATAATTTAGTGTAACTGAAAACATATTTGAAAAAAATCACTATACGGAGACAAAAACGCATGAAGCCTGATTTTCAAGCAGTAAAATTTGTTTATTATATAGGAAACTTCACTATATAGAAATTCATTATAAGGAGACAAAAATGCACCTAAAGTAGAACCAAAAAGCTGTGTCTTCAAAATAACTTCATTATAGGGAGAACTTCATTGTAGGGAAGTTCACTATAAAGAAGTTCCACTGTACAACGAATTGAGTCGCTAAAAAGCAATTCCTAATATTTGCCTTACGCGGACTCAATTGCAACACTAATATTAATCTACCCCCTTACAGAAACCGGCTTCTTCTAATTAATTTACCCACTCTGGAACATCGAAGGATTTTCCAAACATTAAAAAAAAATTAAAAATTGTTAACAACTTTTTCGGTTTAAAATTGAAATAATTTTTATTACTCGCATTTCTATGACAACCGGCGTAAATTTAATTCTAAACCAAATTTGGTTTGGTCATACACCTAGGCCAGTATATCTGCGTTCAAAGGGTGTTTTTGGAATTTCCAGTAAAATGAACTTCTTTAGACTAATTTAATTATTTTTGAATGAAAGTATGTGTAAATTCACTATAAAAATACTGCAATTCAAAGTTAAGAGCTTTGTTGAAAATTCAAGAAATGTATATGTAGCCCCAAAAACTTTTAAGTCTAGGCTAAAACTTTTAGCCGTGTACAAAACAATATTTATTTTTCTTGTTTGATTTGAAATTTTATTTAGAATTTGTTCAGAAGTTCTGCATAAATGCAGATTACCCCAAACTCTCAAATCAAAAAGTATAGAGATTGATAGACATACTTAACGTGAGTATAACTGTGCTGTTTCGTCTTGGGAGAAACAACAACAATCACCCCTTTTCTGCATTACAATTACGTTCCCGCTCTACGCTCCGCTCGGATAGAAAATATGCATTATGGATTACGCTTGAATCGAAAGAAGAAGAGGAACAGCTAAAAGTTTTTCGAAGTCAGCTGTTTGCCCTGGAATGTGTGAAATTGAAACATAACAAAGCAAATTACACAAATTAGTTCGTTGAAATATTTAGAAGTAAAGTGATTTATAAACTTAATTACATGTGTTTGAGCATTATTGAATAAATTGAGTGAAATTTTACAGATAAATTGACTGATTGCAGCAGACAACAAAAAGCAAGAGGACACTGTTGGTGGATGTTACCACATCGTCAGTAGGTAGCTGGCTTTTCCAATAGTTAGTGCTAGAAGAGTACGCTTTCTCGACCAGGTACACAGATGATTGGCGTCGAATCATGGGGCCACGCCATACGTCGAGCACATATTAGACATGTCAGGGTTAAGTCTGACCCCAGGTGGTACTTTTCGCTGGAGGAAGACATTGGCAGCCCCGGAACTGACAAAGAAGTTTACCGAATATGAGTGGGTGCTGTGGAGTGGCCGCCGGTGCACGTTTGGATATAATGGCAAAGTCAAAGCCATTACCTTAGTTTTAATGGCGTTAGTAATATTGTTAGATTGGTGTTTTGAATGCTAGTCCAATTTGTAATTGTTTACAACCGGTGCCAATGCTAATGCGCGTCCAAAAATATTAGATCTCCGTAGGCGGATTCACATTTCAGGCATCGAAAGGCCTCTTTTGATACCCCTCCCTACATTTTTGGACAAATATTAGCACTCGGCACCGGTCGAAAACAATTACCCTGCAAACATATCAAAACCCATCATTAGAGCCCAAAAACAAAATATAGCGACCGTTTTACAACTTTTACATACGAGTTTTACTTAAATTTTAAGAATTTCAACTAAAAATCGTTGAAATTAATCGTAAATTGTTTGCAAAATAAAAAACAAGCATTTATCCGCCAACAAAATTCCAACGTAGAAAAACGGAGCTCCGATCGAAGTGCAGACTTAGCAGAATTGGAGGTTTCGAAGTTGAACTTAGCGGAATTGGAACTCAGAATGCCAAAGTTGCCAAACGGAGAAATTTTCGATCCAAGTCGAAATGCAGAATAGGGGTGAATAAAAGTCAAAAATCATTTCAAACATCAGCTTTGAGTTAGTTACGGAATTCGATTTTTTAAATATTATTTGTTTAACTATAAAGCAAATTTTCGTTAGTGGGAAATAAATGCAAGTAAGCCAAATATATGCACCTGCCGTTCTACGACCAGTTTCAAAAGGGTTCAAGGGTTAAAAAATAAAAGTATAGGGATTGATAGATTATAATATAATTATTTCTGGGCAAAGTTCCGAATTTTTGGTATTCTGCATTTGTTCCTTACCTTTTGGTGCTTACACTGTTTCTACGGAAAGAGCGCGATAGGCAGGCGCGTAGCCAGAAAAAAATTTCGGGGGGGGGGGGTTTTGGCCAAAGTGTCAGTAAATAAGAATTACCTGTAAATACACACATATTTATATTTTTACATATTACATATTTGTACTTTTATTTATTTGAAAATTTTCTCTTTCTACACGGCTAAAAATTTGAGCCTAAATTTTAAAGCATTCATTGGTTTACACAATTTTTAAAACTTTTTGCTAATAAATTCCAAACCTTTCAATTATCCGGTTCGAGTCCAAACATTAAAAAAAAATTAAAAATTGTTAACAACTTTTTCGGTTTAAAACCGGCGTAAATTTAATTCTAAACCAAATTTGGTTTGGTCATACACCTAGGCCAGTATATCTGCGTTCAAAGGGTGTTTTTGGAATTTCCAGTAAAATTAACTTCTTTAGACTAATTTAATTATTTTTGAATGAAAGTATGTGTAAATTCACTATAAAAATACTGCAATTCAAAGTTAAGAGCTTTGTTGAAAATTCAAGAAATGTATATGTAGCCCCAAAAACTTTTAAATCTAGGCTAAAACTTTTAGCCGTGTACAAAACAATATTTATTTTTCTTGTTTGATTTGAAATTTTATTTAGAATTTGTTCAGAAGTTACTTCAAAAGTATAGTGAATGTTGAGTAGAGCCAGCCTCTCCTGCCCCATTGTACTTCTTAGATAAGTTTTTAACCTTCGAAGGGAAGAGAAAGACTGTACGGAAGGAGCAACGGAAACTGGAAGATTTGCAGCATTTTTTATACATATATCGATGTACCATAAGGAAAAAAGACACGGAACAATTATTTAATGCATCAATGAACGTGCTTGGTCGTTCCTCCTTTGGGATTGGAAAATATTTTTCTTTTTTAGGGCTTTACGCTGTTCAAAAGAAATCCAAAAACTCTATATAAAATGACACTTATGAAAAGCTTAAGAAAAATTTTTTGTGTCAGAATTTCTTCTACTTTTCTACTGCTAATTTCTGGAAAATTTTTACAAAAAAGCGACCTGCGCAAATCTGGCTTTGGCAAGAAATAAATAGTTGTCGCTTTATTTCATGGAGAAATATTGAAGTTTCGGAAAAAAAGACAAAGAATATAATAAAATAACATTGAAATTCATATAATGTTGCAATTATTCAACATGGAGAACGTAACGTCAAAATTTCTTGGCTATTCATGACAATTTCATGGTCAAGAAATAATTGACAATATTTCTTCAGCATATTCTTTTTAACAGCATACCAGACTTTTACTTTTAAACTTTTATCTCCTGAAAAGTATAAGTACAATTTAATTGTTTTTTTCTCTGATAATTCAATACGACTGCGTTGTGTACTGCTTGGTAATTTTTGGCATTTTTGTTTTAAATGACCACGAATTTTTTTGGTTAAACTTATGGCAACCGTGACTACAATAACGAGAGCCACTCATTTTTACGATTTTTGCCCGCTGTATTCATAACTCGAAAAGCAGTAAATTTGAATTTCAACAGACTTGAGTTCGAATCACTCTTGCTATTGTTGAAATGCTATGTAGTTGAGGTGCTAAGTTGATCTTATGCAGAGCAAGTCTGATAGTTTTGCGCGAATTTCTTAAAGCGCCAAATGAGTGAACCGTTGCAGGAGTTTAGTTGTGACCTCTCAGACTCGCTCTGATAATTGATTAGGGACTACCAATAACTTCTCTCAGTGTGAAATATTATTTATGTAATTTTATTCTTTCGTATTTTCATTATTTCTATTAATGCTATTTCGGGGGGGGTTTGAACCCCCGAACCGCCCCCCCCCCCCCCCCCCTGAATACGCGCCTGGCGATAGGTATACATATGTATGTATATTCATAAAATAATGTGCACTCACGCGCATCCTTACATTAAAATTGCTTTGAAAGATCGTATCAGATTTTCAAACAAAGAAATATTCGCTGTATTTTTCGATAGCAGCTCCCGCCGGAAATCAAAATATCCAGGGTAATTGAAGTCTAGGTTAGATATCGATAGCCCTGCAGCATGTCTTTTAGAATAATATGTAGGGACCTGCTAAGAGAGCACAATTGACCAAAAATGGAAAACTCAAAAAAACTATAAACCTTAGTCGCATATGCCTTTCATGTGACAGTAAGCGTTCCTAACAAGTATGTATGTATATAAATTGGTATAACAATAAATTTCGACACGCCAATCGACCCTTTTTAAATTCGTACATACACAAAGTAACGCATATAATCTTTGAAGTATAAAAAAAGCTGCATAGATTTATACATACATATATACATACATTCATATTTAAGTGTTACAATTGGGATTAACAGTGTCACGCTGCTTGACAATTTCGATGAGTTGCTAGATTTTGGGAACATTGTTTCCCTTGCCAGTATAACATAAATTAATGTATGGTAGGGTGGCCAAAAAACGGTAGTCGTTTTTTGATAGGTACACGGTTATTCGAATTCCTAGCTAAATGTTTAGAATTTCATGCAAAAATGCGTTTTTAATACTAATGGGACCCATGGCCTTGGTCATCGCAGTTTGGACTTAATATGCTTATTTCGTTGTTTTACTATCAAAAGTATGAATATATTAAAATAAAAATGTTGGGAAATAAGTTTTATAAATATTTTCATTTTTCTTGAATATTTAGTATATTTTTGCCAATTCAGGTAAAATACATTACAAAATGTTGTGGTTGCCTTCTACATATAGTATAGTGAAATTCAGATAGTCTATAACTCACATTCGGAAAATATGCACATTTATGCTAGTACCAAAGGATCGTACAGCCAATTTCAATATTTGGAAGGAAATTGAACGCTGTACAGAAAAGGTGCGGTATAGTTGTATAATTTAAAAGTTATCAACGGTCAAAAGCTGACTTATTTCTGAAACACATAAAGTTTTGTAAAAAAGATGCTAGCTTAATATAACATACGTAAATATTATCAAATTAGTAATATATATTTAATAGAAATCTTAACGCGGTACAAACACGACATTAAAAAGAGAAAAGTTTTGTAATTGCTTCCATTGTTTTTTATGTATAGTTTACATTAACAACAATAAACTACCTGAGATTAATTGATTATATGACTTCAGAAACGTTTTATTTTTTGCTTTATGTATTTAGAATGTAAAAAAACTTATTTATTTGAAGATTTTTAGGTATCATTGCTACTTTGTATTCATAAGCATTTATTAATAAAATATACAAAAACCTAACTATCGCTTGTTAGTTATCACTTAATAATATTTTATGTTTACTCATTTTTGTCCCTTACAAGCACAAAACAATTTTGATATCAATGCTAAATAACATAAATTGACATGAAATAGTTATAGATATATTTATGAGCCATGCACATTAAAAATGATCACGTGTTTATACATTTCTTCACATTTTAACCCAAAAACTAACTATTACTCGAATGATTTTAAAAACAAAAAATTGGTGTCCCTAATATGTATTCACATAAGTGTGTATGAGCTCCCTTGTACTTCGTAAATACTTACCTACTTTTTGTTTTGGCGGCGATAGTGGCGAGTATAAACCAAAACTATTTCATTAATGGTGTAGCAACAGACAACATCATTAACAATGCTGAGTATACAAACACACCACGAACGTACAATAGAAAAATAATGTAACATCAACAGAATAGGTGACAGTTTACATCCCCTCATCAAATGCATAGTTTAACGGATAAAGACTGGCAGAACAAACCGATATTATAGACCTTCACTTTGTTGTATGGCTAGGAGTACTTTGATTATTTTGGGCCAAAAGAAGAAATATGACAGCAAAAAATGTTATACCTAGATGTGCCTTGCCCTTAAGGGATTTCAGTTATATTTACCTACTGTAGTTGGTAACGGCATGAACGAACAAGATAGACTTCTAAACTTTTTAATAAAAAGAAAAGAAGAATTGTCAACGTCACTGATTGAGCCTCCCCAATTGACTAAAAATTAGCATACTTATATTAATAAACCCAATAAACAAGGCAGTAAGCTTAAAAAATATTTTCCAAACGTTATAATCAATGTTTTCCAAACAGGTTTGTAACTAAAAAATTTACAAACGTTTGGATATATTTTTTTAATAGTAGGGTAGCCTTGGAGAAGCAACTTAAGCGAGGTGAAAAATTTGGCAGTTTCCAAAAATAATGTTTGAAAAATTACATGGTTCATTTATATGGATTTTGTTATATGGGCTACGTTCGAATCCAGCTTCAGGCAACATGAAAAGTGGTTTGAAAAGGTTTTTCAAAACGGGTGCCATGGAAGGCTTCTCAAAAAATGCACCGCTCTATGGCCAATCCTTTATCTGCCTCAGTTGATCCTGCAGAAGAGGCCGAAATTTATTTCATCTATCAAGCTGACGTTGTTGTTTAAAAAATTTACGCAAACATCAAGCTGTGTAGTTGTGATTTTTTTTGCTCTGTGCTTTTGTCTAAAAATTAAATCATATCTGTTATATATCTGAATTTTTGAAGTTAAGATTAAAGTTAAAGAGTTAAATACTCAATAAGCTTCACTACATGGTGTGAGAAGTGGTAATTTTTGAAAATTGAATAATTATTTATTCATTCTATTGAATTTGTGTGTGCAGAGTTTTTTTTGCATATTTTATTTGTTGCTTTTGAAAGGCTTACATTTTGTAATTGTTGTTGTGTGCTGACTTGCTCTTCACACTCCTTTTTCGTTAAAGCTGTTTGCGTGATTTGTTAAACGTCAAGTACGGTGTGTTTAAAACTGTTCGCTCAGTACATTGCCTTTCAAGCTTGCAGGGTTGTTTTTATTAATTGTTTTAACTGCTAAATTTTTGTATTTTATAATTTTTATGAATTTCCATAATTATAAATACTATGTTGTGCATGTTTGAAAACTGTTAGATAAAAAGCCAATCGGAGCGCTTTGTAGCATGCTGGCTGTGTGATGGAATTGGAAACATTATTCAAAATAAATCCCAGCCGGACTACAATAACTTTGTAGTAATGTTACGGCAAACAAGTTTGGTAAGGTCTTAGATTTAGTTTATGTTGATGATAAAAATACATTTTCTGTAAATCGTTGTGATCCTCTGGTTTTACCAGAAGACCTCTACCACCCTCCTATGGAAATAGTCTACGAAACCATAAGTAATGGCAAGGGTGCACAATGTTACTCGAGTAGCAGCTTTGATTATAATTTTTCCAAAGCCAACTATAAAAAACTAAATAAAGAACTGTCTAAATTAACTTGGCCTAAATTTAGTGGTGATATCGATCTAAACGTTTAAATTTTAAATCTAACTATTCACTGCCTTTTTGAGAAGTACATTCCTAAACGTAAAGTAATCTATGATCATCCAACTCAAGATTGGTTTACTAAGGAGCTTAAGACGCTGAAAACCAGAAAAACGAGATCTTTTAAAATATGTAAGAAATCCGGATCAAATAAAAATCACTTATTGCATTATATTCTGCGTCAGAAGTAAATCGATTTCAATAAAATGTGCAATAAATCTTAAATTTCTAAAACTAAAAGCGACCTTGTTCTCAATCCAAAGTCGTTTTATGGTTTCGTAAACTCTAAACGTAAAGTAGCGGAATTTCCTTCCGCCATGAAACAGCAAGACATTATATCTAGAGCAAGTTTCTTTGCGCAATTTTTCACTTCAAACTCTTCATCACCAGTTCCGACTTTCAAAATTATCCTTATATCCAAAGATGTTCTTATTTACCTTAAAACATTAAAATAATCTTTTAAATACGGTCGTGAAACATATTTACCAGCCCCTCACGAATTTATTCAATTTATCAATAAGGTGTGGCGTTTTCCTTTAGCGTGGAAGGAATCATTTCTTCTACCGCTCATAAAAGCGGAAGTAGGTCTTCTATAGATAAATATCTTGGCAAAGCTTTCTGCCATCCCGAAATTGTTTGAAGCTATTGTTACAAATCAGCTAACGAATCACGGGTTCTGTAAGGGAAAGTCCACCGTTACGAATTTACTTGAGTTTAGAAGTGATGTCACAAATGGTTTTAGAAAAAATCTGCATATTGACGTTATTTATACTGATTTCAGCAAATCTGTTGACAAAGTGTGTCACTCGTTACTTTTTCATAAGCTTGATCAGTTGGGGTTCCAGCCGGGTGTCAATCGCTGGATCTCTTCTTACCTTAGTGACAGGATACAAGCAGAGTGTTTATTAATTGTTTATCCGATGTTATTAATGTCTCATCAGGAGTTTCTCAAGGAAGCCATATTGGCCCGATTCTGTTCTTGTTCTTTTTAAATAGTATTTCTACAGTAACAAAATTTTCAAAAATGCTAATGTATGCTGACGATGTAAAGCTTTTCATGTCATGCCACTTGCATAACCCTGCGGGTAGGGGTTTAGAATATGCCCGCGGTAGGCATACCGGTTGTAAGAGGCGACTAATATGCACAAAGGTAATGATGTGCAACTCGATGGTTGATCTACGGACATGGTGCCTCTCACCTCTCATTACCCATCTTCTCTTTACTTTCGGAAGGAGGGATGACATGATCTAGAAGGTTACACTGGTCATAACAAATCGCTACCACGACAGTCGGGCAGTACCGCAAGGGAGTACCGGAGCGTACCGGTTTCATATCCGGCCAAGGACTGTTCATTCGACAACACTCCCAAAAACTTCGGGAAGTGATTGTTTTGCTAAAACAACAACAACATGCCACTTGCGTCTTTTGAAGATAGAAATAAGCTTAAATCGGATCTAGATTCACTATTCGTGCGATTTAAATTATAGGTAGTTTAATCTTTAAAAATGTAAATACTGCGTTTTTCGTGTGGAACTTTACAGCCGGCTTCCTATACAGTTAAGAACTATAGTCTTGGGGAAGTGTACGAGTTTGTTGACATGGTGGTTACTATGGACTACAAGCTCAGTTTCCACCGCCACATTAACGCAACAGTCTTGCATTCCTTAAACAGTGGTCTAAAGATGTTTAAGCGACTTAAACAATTTCCTTCGTTTATTTCATTTGCAACCCTTTTTATAATTCTCACCCAGCTTATGAAATATTCTGAAGATACTGTTTTTGGCTGCCTAACCCAGCGGGGATTTTTCCAAACGAAAATGAGGAAGCCAATCTCGTGCAATGCCTCAGAGCCAACAGTGCTCGCCCCCAATGAATACATACAAGGTGTAACAGGTGCTCTGCGTCCTCCCAGTTCTATATAGAACAAATAAATTAAATATAATAATAATTTTTAAAAGGTCGTCCCTAGTAACCCATGCTTTGGACACCCCTGACCTACCCTAAAACAACAATATAATAAAAATCTCAAATACAAAATTAAATAAAAAAAAAAAACTTCTCGCTCCCTCATAGCTTAGACATGGTCCTTCGACGACTAAGCCGTCTAGGGGGGCGAGAATGTTTAAGCGACTTTAACAATTTCCTTCGTTTATTTCATTTGCAACCCTTTTTATAATTCTCACCCAGCTTATGAAATATTCTGAAGATATTGTTTTTGGCTACCTAGCCCAACGGGGGTTTTCCAAACGAAAATGAGGAAGCCAATCTCCCATAGATTGTGATATTTCGCGCATTAAAATGCGGTCAAAATCGGGTTACAACTACCCGTTTCTTTCCGGTGGTGAAATGTAATAACCGTCACTCATATACATATGTTATAATTATCACCGTTTTTTCTCTCTCCTGAAAACTTTTTGGTTTTGAACATACAGGGTTTTGCAGTGTGGCTATCGATATATTATACTTATGGACCATACAACTATATTGAAGTAGTAAATAACAAAAGGAAAATCTATATTAACACATATGAAGTATTCTCAAATTTGATTCCTGATATATGGGCATTTCTCCCAAAAAGTCACCTTTTGTAGCGTGCGAACTTTTTCGTTTTTTGTAAAACAAGCAAATGCCAAAACACTTTTATTTTGACAAATAGTGAATCTTATAGATCTTGTTTAACACAATAATTTGTGTTAAGGATGATTTTAGGCAAGTGTTAATTTTCAAGATATTTTTGGGACTTTTTGGGAGAAATGCCCATATATAGAAGATATCTGAAGAGCGGAAAGATTGGTATATTTTCCGAACTTCCAGATAGTATATGTACATAACAAAGTGCAAATAAGACTTATAGAACTTTTCGGATCAAGCCTTATATTCGTGAAATGTAAGATATGACTAATATCGACAAGACATGCAATCGAGACTGGACATAGTGGTATAATCGAATTTTACAACAGCATAAAAAGTCTGTAGGTATATTTTAATAACCTTAAAGAGGTAGTGCAAAACTACATTAACAACCAAAAACAAAATACATACCATATCACAGAAACACCAACAGATACAAACCAAATTATACACATCGACGTATATGCAATTCAAAAAACACAGGTTTATAATATTTACTAAAAATATATTACCAACAGTCTTATTTTTGGAGGACAGAAACAGTCATACTGTTATCGAGAAACTCAGGCTATTCTCTTCAATTAGAAGCAAACCCACCAAAATCATAGCTGACAACGAAATGAGCTTAGTATTAAAGACTTACTACGACAGGAAAATATTAGAGTGGGTTGATTTGCAGGGGAGGGAAAAAAGTGAAAAATCGCCATAGCGGAAACTGATAAAAAAAAAAAAAAAAAAAAGAAGAAGAAAGATATGTATTATAACATCTGCATACCTTTATGGAAAAGGGGAGATGTAGCATCGATAATAGCATGTAGTTATCGATAAGCATAACTTGTATCATCATTATAACATGTATCATCACTATTAGAATTACTTGAATAAAGAGCCAGTCGTGATCACAAGCTGAAGTCGTATATTTGTAATATGCAACAGTTATATCCCTGAATGTATTTGCCTTAGTGAGATTTTAACGTTCTTAAATCTTAATCAAAGCACTTAATTTTTATACCTAGTAGTGCTTCGCACACAAGGTATATTAACTTCATTCGCCTAACGGTAGTATGTAACGGCATAAACGAATCGAGATAGATATTGACTTATATATATCAAAATGTTCAGGAGGAAAAGAGAAATTGATTGAGCCATGTCCGTCCGTCCGTCCGTCTGTGAACACGATAACTTAAGTACATCTTGAGATATCTCAATGAAATTTGGTATGTAGGTTCCTTTTCACTTATCTCCGAGCGCTATTGAAATTAGGCAAAATCGGTTAAAAGCCACGCCCTCTTTCTATATATATAATATTTTCGAAAATACAAAAAGACTGATTATTCAGTACATAATACACCTATAAGGATAATATTTGGTGTGCACTTTAGCGTTAAGGCAACAAATACATTTTGAAGAAATTTTAAAAAAGGGGCGTCGTACCGCCCACTTTTGATATAGTCAAGTTTGGAAATATTATTAATCATAAATCAAAAACCGCTCAAGATAGCAAAATAAAATTCAGCACACATATATATATTAATACAGGCAATATTTCGAAAAAAAATTAAGCGAAATCGGGTTAGGTTCACGCCCAATTTTATACGAAAGATTTTGAAAAGGATCATAGATATATTGAATATGCTATAACTTTGCTTAAACTAGCTGTATATAATTTCTATTTCACCTCTGAAGTGTTCGTGGGCAAAGAAAGTCGAAAGCACAAAATTTTTGGAAAATGGGCGTGACCCCGCCCCTTTATGGGGGATTATTCCACAAAACTTTCCATGTCATAACTCCGGTAAAAATTGACTTAGTGAAACGATATTTAGAGAAAGTGTTCAACATATAAAGCTAACTCTTTGCTGTAAAAATAAATAAAAGCGGTGAACGGACACGCCCACTTTTTGAACACAGTTCTAAAAAATTTCTTCGTAAAATTAAAATCGCGATATTTCCATAATTGTATAAGTTATAAAAATAAGATTTTACACACATAATAAGCTTTTTAAACAAAACTAAACTGTATAAAAATTTTGTGGATTTTGGTGAAGTAGGTGTGGCGCCGCCCATTTTTTAGCATAAAAGCTCTGCTATTTTCAAAAGCGATTGCTTGGAATTTCAAGAATGTATTTCAATGAAATTTTGTGAGATACTTCCCAATAGTATGTAGTATACTCCTGCCAAAAATTACGCAAATCGAATAACAAACAAGCAAGATTTACGGGCAAGTAGTTAACACCCTACTGCCTTTTTTTTATAAATTTTTTTTATTTTCATACCTTTCATGAACATGAGGAAAGGTATTTATATTTTGTTATTTAGTAATAATTTAATTTACCACTCACAACAGAAGTGTTTTTATCGAAAACAATCAGTTGCCTTTATAACAAATTTTCAGGTATGTATTAAAATAGACCTGAGTAAATTAGGATACCAAAACAGATCACTACTAGGTATTTAATGTTCGGTTACACCCGAACTTAGACTTCCTTACTAGTTTTTGTTTGTCATTGCCATTTATATGTACATATCCGGAGTATTCTAGGATTTTCATAAAATCATAATAGTGGCGTTAAGTGGTAGATATAGGATATAATTAAATAAATACTAACTACACATCTGCTCAGCAGCGCATAATGGTTTTTGTCATACTCATTGAGTTCAAAAGATCCGTTTTTTGAGTTGGACATCCAAAAAATTTATTTGTTTATACCAAAGACGTTAAAACCAGAAACATTGTATATCCTAAAGCACTGCAATAAATGGAATGTTAAAATTAATAGAAAAATATTTGAAAATGTATGTCTAGGGAAGTCACTGGTCAGGCAGAACAACGTCTGCCGGGTCTGCTAGTTATAAATAAAAGAAATGATAAAATAGAGACATATACGCAGGACCAACAGGAAAGTTGCATCAAAAACTACAAAGCACTGAGACATAAGCATGAACCTAGATACAAGAAATCTAAACTAGAAACTATCCATCCAACAAAGACGTAACGACGTGCAATTAATACTGACGCTGTCGTTGCTAACATGGAAATAACAACGGCAACACTGACCGTTCAGCCAATTGAAAGTTCAATCGGATATGCCAAGATAAAACTTGATGACGTAGAAGTGATACAAAATTATTACAAATTCATTCACATAATAGACTACTTTTAGAACAAGAGCTAAACTGAGTAAGAACTAAGCTTTTGACAATTTTACCTCACCGACAACTTAAATTAGCAATAAGAAATGGCGGACGAAATGTCATCGAAACATTTGAAATTGGAACTATCGGGTGTTTTTTTTAGGGGTATAGAACTTCGAATTGAAATAAAACACAAGAAAATCGTTTTAAGGTCCATCAATTTGGCTTTATTGGAAGGATAATTTTATGCCATAAAGCCAATTCTACAGGTCCAATTTTCAACCACTTTTTCGAGCATATGGGGCCGTATGTCGGCAATAACGCCACGAATGTTGGCTTCCAATTCCCCTAACGTTTCTGGTTTGTTGGTGTAGACGAGCGACTTCACATATCCCCAAAGAAAATAATCCAATGGTGTCAAAGCACACGACCTTGGTGGCCAATTGACAGGTCCATTCCTCGAAATTATGCGCTCATCGAATGTTTCCTTCAATAAATCGATTGTGACGTGCGCTGTGTGGCATGTAGCGCCGTCTTGTTGGAACCACAACTCATCCACATTCATGCCATCCAATTCGGGAACAAAATAGTCGGTTATCATGGCTCTATACCGGTCTCCATTAACGATAGCTGCCTCTACAGCATTATTTCGGAAGAAGTATGGCCCAATGACTCCACCAGCCCATAGAGCACACCAAACAGTCAGTTTTTGTGGATGTAATGGCATTTCAAGGGTCTCATGTGGATTCTCTTCACTCCAAATGCGGCAATTTTGCTTGTTGACGTAGCCATTCAACCAAAAATGAGCCTCATCACTGAACAAAATTTTGCGATGAAAATCAGCATCGAAATCAATCTCATTTTCGTCCCATACACCAAAATCACGACGCATTGCATGGTCTCGCGGCTTTAATTCTTGCACAAGCTGGATCTTGTAAGGTCGCAAGCCAAGATCTTTGCGCAAAATTTTCCATAAAGTTGATGGACAAAGCTCCAATTGCTGTGCACGGTGGCGAATCGATTCATTCGGGTCCTCTTCAACACTTTGCTCTACAGCAGCAATTGTTTCTTCGGTGCGCACTGTTCGACGTCTCTGCGGATGCGTATTATCACATAGAGTAAACGTAGTGCGAAAACGATCCATGGTTAACCGAATTAATTGCTCTGATGGACGATTATGTCGACCATAAAATGGACGGAGCTCTCGGTAAACTTCGCGAACTGAACCATTATTTTCGAAATAAATTTGCACGATTTGCAAGCGTTGTTCTTTTGTCAACCTGTTCATGATGAAATGGCAAACCAAACTGAACATAAATGACATTAGAATTGCCAGATTTCTCTATTCGAAAAACAAACCTGTAAAAAAAACACCCTATATAAGAGCCGACAGCATATTTAACCAACTAAATTACTTAGATATATTTCTAACAACCAAAATTCTGGAATACAATAAAGAACACATGATTCTTAATAATATTGCGTTGCATAATGACCAGCAAAATCCTCAAAGAGCAGGAAATAAGGAAATTAGAAATTGATCTTTTCAAGCTTCAGAACATAGAATTAACTTGCGCAGAATACAAAGTAAGTAAAAGAAGTAACTTCCATAACAAGATCATTAGTAGGGTAAACTGGGGCAGATTCGTCACCTTTTTTTTTCAAAGTCCTGTAATTCAGATATGCGTCAATAGATTTCAAAGTTTTATATTTTTTTTAAGGATTGTGTTGGATCAAACATGCGAGGCACTGTGTCCGTATAATTATGGGACACCCTGTATCATTGTTTATTACTACTCAATAACTTAAATCTAAGTACACTAACTACACAACAGAACACTACCTACTCTTGTAATACAAACATACACACACACATACACACTACAATTAGTTCCATCTCACAGAAACTCTTTCGCTCATCTTTTTTATGCTTTGTGTATACATAATTGAATTTCAATAAATCAGAATGTTAGTATCGCTCACATTAAGCGGACCGGCTTTTTATTTATTCGCCTACATGCAGTTATACACCCCCAAATATAAATTTAATATTTTCGGTAGCAAGTAAAAGCTCTTGCTTAAACATTTTTGGCGCCCAACGTGGGGCACGTGTATAATTGCAATTGTTTAATAGTGTTAAATCGGTTTCGTTAAAGTTTGATTATCGTTCGCAAACCATAAAATCGTCGCATATCAAATATCAAACACCAATCTCTTGAGCAAACACAACAACAATCAACTATACATCATACACATTGGGAAACATCCAGACGAGAGCAAAGAATTGGAAAAAGTTGCAAATCAAGGCGTTTGCTGTAATTATCATTGGGAATAGTTTGCCAAATTGTTGAAAGTCACATTATTGTGGTAAATATCGTTTGAGACAACAACTTACTGAGATACATACGGTCAAACAAAAGTTCATCACTTGGTATGTATGCATGAAATTTCTCGAAAAATACAGTTCCCTGATTTCCCGTACACTGCAAAGTTCATTCGCCCTGTACCCAGTCTTTGTTGGTATCCCTTAAATTGCCGTGATCTGGTTTTTCTCCCGTTAGTCCACTTTCGTAATTTTTGCTAGCAGCCCACTGCGCTGCTTCCATTAGCCACAGTCACTTCGTCGCTGCTAATCTGCCGTCGCTATTTTCGTTTGTCGCTTTTATCTACCTTCGCTGCCAGCACTGGTATCAGTTGCATTCAGCCGTTATTGCATTCGCTGCTCTCGCTAAAATCTCTGCCCGCACTTATTGCTCTTTGCTGCTTACATTCTCGTTTTCGTTTTCGTTGCTGCCGTTGTTAGCGTCATTGGTAGACCGGTAGCTATTGCCATTACTTTGCAGTCTGCCAGCAGTCAATAAGCAGAGCATCCCCCCCAAAAAATCATGTCGCTAGAAGAAAGTAAGCGGAAGCGCACTAATATTAAGCGCAATATATCACGCATTAAATCGATAGTAGAAGCAAATATTGATGCAGAAACCAAGCTATCGAATGCTGAGTTGCAGTGTCGGTTAGGTATTTTAGAATCTTACTTCAAGCAAGCCTTATCCGTTCAAGCCGAGATCGAAGATTTAGATGCCGCCGACAATGGCCGCGCGGATTTGGAGGACACCTTCGTATCAGTAAAAGTAAGCATTCAATCTCAGTTAGGATTTGATCTAAATAGCACCATGCAGCTTCCGCCAACCCCTCCAGCTGTGGTCCTATCGTCCCATTTACCACGATTGTCATTGCCAACATTTAATGGTGATTATGCAGATTTTTGGGATTTTATTCATTATTATTATCATTTAGCCAACTTATTGCTCGTGAGACCCGACTCTCGAATATTGAACAATTTAACTACCTTCTCTCGTGCTTAAAAGGGCCAGCACTAGAAACCGTCAAGGCTTTTCAAGTCACTAGTGAAAATTACCCAAAGGCTCTAGATAGACTCAAGGAACGGTTCGATAACCCAACTCTCATTTTCTTGGAGAACATAGCTTCCCTATTCACATTGCAAACTGTTGACAAGGCAAACCCTCAACTCTTGCGTAGTCTAGTAGACAAGGCGTCAGCCATTTATAGCTCGTTGGAGTCATTGGGCACAAGTACCAACATCGCACAGGCAATGCTCATCTTCATCGTTATAGGCAAGTGCGACCAACAAGCCCGAAAAAAATGGGATGAGTTCCTAGACTATAAATCCCTCCCCAACTGGTCCCAATGTACCGAAGTCTTGGAACGTTATTGCCAATTTCTACATTCATCGGACTCGTCTGACAATCGTAAACTCGAATCAGGGAAAACTTATCGTTTAAATACAACCAATCATCACTCGTCTTTTGCAGTAACTAAATCAAACTGTGTACTTTGCTCTAGCTCGAAACACAAGTTAATAGGTTGCCCACAATTTTTGGAGAAAGATACGAATCAGCGGTTCGACATCTACAAGAAATACGATTTATGCATTAACTGTTTGGGTAGCGGTCACAGGATGGCTCAGTGCCCCTCGAAACATCGGTGCCATATATGTAATCGGACACACCATACTTTACTGCACCACGACAACAATTTTCAACGTGCTATCACTCCACAATCAGCATCGACAACTTCAGATGTAACGGCTATGGCTCAAACGCCAACTAATACAACAAATTCATTGCAAGCTTCTTGAACTCCATGGCAACCACCGTCATTTACACCGAATTCGTCCAGCAGACCTCAAACAGGCAATCAGCAAGCCGCTACCCACTCACATATGGATGCACCGAATTGTGGACAAGTTATTCTGGCTACAGCTATGGTTTTAGTTCAAGACTCGTCAGGTACTCGTCTTGGAAGAGCTCTACTTGATTCATGTTCTCAGGTCAATTTCATTACTGACGACTTTGCCCAAAAACTCCATCTCCGTCGAGAAAGACATCACATCGGCATTCGCAGAATCGGTGAATCCCTCACGAATTTAAAGTCCCGTACCACTACAACAATTAAATCGCGTACGTCAGCGTTTCAATTGTCATTGCAATTCGGAGTCACGTCTCACATTGCATACCAGTCCGATACTGAGATCGATACTTCTGCTTGGAATTTACCAGCCAATACGACACTGGCCGACGAGACTTTCTTCAGGCCACGTCGTATCGACTTATTACTTGGAACGGAGGCATTCTTCGAAGCACTTGCGGTGGGCCAAATTCGTCTTGGTCCAAATTTACCTACGCTTCAAAAAACATTATTTGGTTGGGTCGTCTCCGGAAGGTATCGTGGCGAGCGTGACGTGACAACATCCGCTTGTTTGATGTCTAGCGAAAGTTCTATCGACGATAATCTGCAACATTTATGGAAGTTGGAAACCATCGACGCATCATCAAAACCGAGTAAACCGGATCATTGTATTTGTGAGGATCATTTCGTAAAAACTACACAACGAGATAGTACTGGCCGGATAATTGTTAATTTACCATTTATCGAGTCTTTCGATATCGCTCGTCGAAGATTTCTCGCTCTCGAAAAACGTCTTCAACATTCACCCGAAATTCACCCTCAGTACATTTCGTTTATGGAAGAATATGAAAGCCTTGGTCATATGTCCGTTGTGGAACATCCAAAAATTAACGAGTCGCATTATTATATACCGCATCACTGCGTACTCAAACCCAGCAGTACATCGACCAAACTTCGAGTTGTATTTGACGCATCGTGTCGCACCTCATCGCAAATATCATTGAACGACATCTTGTTAGTGGGACCAACTATTCAACAAGAGCTGTACTTGCTATTACTTCGTTTTCGCTTATATCGCTATGCTGTCACCGCAGATGTTACAAAAATGTACAGGCAAGTACTTATGAATAACTAGTAAGGAAGTCTAAGTTCGGGTGTAACCGAACATTAAATACCTAGTAGTGATCTGTTTTGGTATACTAATTTACTCAGGTCTATTTTAATACATACCTGAAAATTTGTTATAAAGGCAACTGATTGTTTTCGATAAAAACATTTCTATTGTAAGTGGTAAATTAAATTATCACTAAATAACAAAATATAAATAGCATTCCCCATGTTCATGAAAGGTATGAAAATAAAAAAAAGGCAGTATGGTGTTAACTACTTGTCCGTATATTTTGCGTGTTTGCTATCCGATTTGCGTAATTTTTGGCAGGAGTATACTACATACTATTGGGAAGCATCTCACTAACTTTCATTGAAATACCTTTTTGAAACTCCAAGCAATCGCTTTTGAAAATAGCAGAGCTTTTATGCTAAAAAGTGGGCGGCGCCACGCCTACTTCACCAAAAACCACAAAATTTTTATACAGTTTAGTTTTGCTTAAAAAGCTTATTACGTGTGTAAAATCTTATTTATATAACTTATACAATTATGGAAATATCGCGATTTTAATTTTACGAAGAAATTTTTTAGAACTGTGTTCAAAAAGTGGGCGTGTCCGTTCACCAATTTTGTTCATTTTAACAGCAAAGAGTTAGATTTATATGTTCAACACTTTCTCTAAATATCGTTTCAATAAGTCAATTTTTACCGGAGTTATGGCATGGAAAGTTTTGTGGAATAGTCCCCCATAAAGGGGCGGGGCCACGCCCATTTTCCAAAAATTTTGTGCATTCGACTTTCTTTGCCCACGAACACTTTAGAGGTGAAATAGAAATGATATACAGCTAGTTTAAGCAAAGTTATAGCATATTCAATATATCTATGATCCTTTTCAAAATCTTTCGTATAAAATTGGACGTGGACCTAACCCGATTTCGATAATTTTTTTTCGAAATATTGCCTGTATTAATATAAATATGTGTGCTGAATTTTACTTTGCTATCTTGAGCGGTTTTTGATTTATGATTAATAATATTTCCAAATTTGACTTAATCAAAAGTGGGCGGTACCACGCCCCATTTTAAAAATTTCTTCAAAAATGTATTTGTTGCCTTAACGCTAAAGCACACAGCAAATATTATCCTTATAGGTGTATTATGTACTGAATAATCACTCTTTTTGTATTTTCGAAAATATTATATATATAGAAAGTGGGCGTGGCTTTTAACCGATTTTGCCTATTTTCAATAGCGCTCCGAGATAAGTGAAAAGGAACCTGCATACCAAATTTCATTGAGATATCTCAAGATTTACTCAAGTTATCGTGTTCACAGACGGACGGACGGACAGACGGACGGACGGACGGACATGGCCCAATCAATTTCTCTTTTCCTCCTGAACATTTTGATATATATAAGTCAATATCTATCTCGATTCGTTTATGCCGTTACATACTACCGTTAGGCGAATGAAGTTAATATACCTTGTGTGCGAAGCACTACTAGGTATAAAAAGGCAGTAGGGTGTTAACTACTTGCCCGTAAATCTTGCTTGTTTGTTATTCGATTTGCGTAATTTTTGGCAGGAGTATACTACATACTATTGGAAAGCATCTCACAAAATTTCATTGAAATACATTCTTGAAATTCCAACCAATCGCTTTTGAAAATAGCAGAGCTTTTATGCTAAAAAGTGGGAGGCGCCACGCCTACTTCACCAAAATCCACAAAATTTTTTTACAGTTTAGTTTTGTTTAAAAAGGCTAATATGTGTGTAAAATCTTATTTATATAACTTATACAATTATGGAAATATCGCGATTTTAATTTTACGAAGAAATATTTTAGAACTATGTTCAAAAAGTGGGCGTGTCCGTTCACCGATTTTGTTTATTTTTTCAGCAAAGAGTTAGCTTTATATGTTGAACACTTTCTTCAAATATCGTTTTAATAAATCAATTTTTACCGGAGTTATGGCATGGAAAGTTTTGTGGAATAATCCCCCATAAAGGGGCGGGGCCACGCCCATTTTCCAAAAATTTTGTGCTTTCGACTTTCTTTGCCCACGAACACTTTAGAGGTGAAATAGAAATGATATACAGCTAGTTTAAGCAAAGTTATAGCATATTCAATATATCCATGATCCTTTTCAAAATCTTTCGTATAAAATTGGGCGTGGACCTAATCCGATTTCGCTAATTTTTTTTCGGAATATTGCCTGTATTAATATAAATATGTGTGCTGAATTTTATTTTGCTATCTTGAGCGGTTTTTGATTTATGATTAATAATATTTCCAAATTTGACTTAATCAAAAGTGGGCGGTGCCACGCCCTTTTTTAAAAATTTCTTCACAAATTTATTTTTTGCTTTAACGGTAAGGTACACACCAAATTTTATCCTTATAGGTGTATTATGTACTGAATAATCACTCTTTTTGTATTTTCGAAAATATTATATATATAGAAAGTGGGCGTGGCTTTTAACCGATTTTGCCTATTTTCAATACCGTTCAGAGATATGTGAAAAGGAACCTGCATACAAAGTTTCATTGAGATATCTCAAGATTTACTCAAGTTATCGTGTTCACAGACGGACGGACGGACGGACGGACGGACGGACGGACGGACGGACGGACGGACGGACGGACGGACGGACGGACATGGCTCAATCAATTTCTCTTCTCCTCCTGAACATTTTGATATATATAAGTCAATATCTATCTCGATTCGTTTATGCCGTTACATACTACCGTTAGGCCAATGAAGTTAATATACCTTGTGTGCGAAGCACTACTAGGTATAAAAATGATTGTCAGTATCAATATATACTTTGGCGAACTTCTCCCGACTTAGATCTCAAGACATACCAGCTCAATACGGTCACATATGGCACAGCCTCAGCCCCGTATCTCGCAATACGAAACCTTCATTACTTAGCAGATCAGTACGCTACTGAGTTTCCAATCGGCGCATCAGCAGTCAAATCATCATTTTATGTGGACGATTTCCTATGCGGAGCTGACGAGGCAGCTGCTTTGCATGAGCTTAAGTTCCAAGCCATCGAAGTACTTCAACGAGGGAAATTTCCATTATCTAAATGGCACTCAAATCATCCAGACTTTATGGAGAGTGAAGCTGCAAAGGAACTAAACGTTAGCGACGATTCTGTTACCAGTACGTTGGGGTTAACTTGGCATCAAAGTACCGACGTGTTTTCGTTCACATTTAACCCAAAATGGAAACCAATACAGTCACCAATCGAACCATATTGTCCATTGCTTCATCTCTATTCGACCCACTTGGATTGCTATCTCCATTGGTAATTACATCGAAAATAATTCTACAAGAGTTATGGCTATTAAAACTCGACTGGGATGAGTCTGTACCTCAGCGTGTACATCAAGCTTGGATAAACTGTTTATCATCGTTGAAATCCATCTCATCACTTAAAGTATCACGCTATTGTTTACAGCCCAACGCATGTATCGTGCAAATTCATGGATTTTGTGACGCATCAATTAGAGCATATGGCTCCTCTTTATATCTACGAACAGAAAGTCCCGATGGTCATATCGAAGTCCAACTACTCACATCAAAGTCTAGAGTCGCGCCAGTTAAGAAACAGTCCCTCCCTAAACTCGAGCTTTGCGGTGCTCATCTCTTAGCTTGTCTTTACGCCAAAATTAAACCTATATTTTCGAACCAACTTGTAACTACTTACTTTTGGACCGATTCCCAACTAGTCTTGCATTGGCTTAAACAACACTCTATTACTCTATCAACATTCGTCGGAAATAGAGTATCGGACATTCAAGAACTTACAGCGGGTGCACATTGGGAGCATGTGCCAACGAAAGACAACCCAGCGGACCTTGTGTCTCGAGGCTGCTCCACTTCAGAACTTCAGGCGTCAAATTGGTTCACCGGCCCAGAATTTCTGCTGCCAGATCAGACCAAATGGCCATCGAGCAAGGAAGCAGTAAATCTCGACTTGGACATTATTAACACTGAAAAACGCAAAACAGTGTTAACACGACATCGTTAATGACATCAGCTCATACTCACGTTCCTTACGTCTCGTTGCCTGGTTGTTTAGATTCTACAACTCGTGCAGAAATCAAACAAGATTTAAACCTTCCCCATCACCTGAAGAATTACGACACGCATTACATTGTATAGTTTGGAATTTGCAACAGCATTATTTCTCTGAAGATCTTATACTTTTAAATAAAAATCAACCTTTAAAAAGTAATCTAAAATTTTTAACTCCTTTCATCGACAGATCAACTGGATTCGATCTCATCAAAGTTGGTGGCCGTTTGGACTATGCAGATCTACCAGACGCTCAGAAACACCCAATTCTGCTGCCTAGCAACTCTCAATTTGTGCTAAACTACGTTCGACACTTGCATCTTCGAAATTGTCATGCCGGCCCTAAAGCATTGGTTGCCATGATACGTCTGGAGTATTGGATTGTTAACGCCAGGGACTTGGCACGTCGCATTGTTCGATCTTGCGTACATTGTATACGCTACAAGCCGGTACTGGCTCAACAGGTCATGGGACCACTGCCAGCCACACGTCTGACTCCCGCTCATCCATTTCAACGATCTGGAGTCGACTTTTGCGGACCAATAAACACTTACTTGAGAATCAGAGGCAAGGCTCCTATGAAATCTTACTTGGCTGTATTTGTCTGCCTAGTTACGAAAGCAGTACACATTGAGGTTGTATCCGATCTCTCGACACATTCGTTTCTCAACGCTCTCAAGCGCATGGGTGGTCGTAGAAAACTGCCTTGCGATATATTTTGCGATAACGCTACAAATTTCGTTGGGCCATCTAATCAACTAAAAGAACTTAAACAATTTTTGTTCAAATCTAATACTCAGGAAGAAATTTATAAATATTGTTCATCTGAATTTATTAATTTTCATTTTATTCCTCCCAGGGCTCCTCACTTCGGCGGTCTTTGGGAAGCCGCAGTCAAAAGTGCAAAAGGACTGTTAAATCGTGCATTAATAAATACAAGATTAACATTCGAGGAACTCAGCACGGTAGCTGTCGAAGTGGAGGCTATACTCAATTCTCGCCCACTTTCGCCTATGTCATCAGATCCCAACGATTTTGATCCACTTACACCAGCACATTTCTTGGTTGGTTCATCCCTGCGCGCCTTACCTGAACCTTCATTCGAAGACAGAAATCTCTCGCATTTAGATCGGTATGACACAATCACCGCCATCAAACAACGCTTTTGGCGCCGTTGGTCAGCCGATTATATAAATGAACTAGTAAGGAAGTCTAAGTTCGGGTGTAACCGAACATTAAATACCTAGTAGTGATCTGTTTTGGTATACTAATTTACTCAGGTCTATTTTAATACATACCTGAAAATTTGTTATAAAGGCAACTGATTGTTTTCGATAAAAACATTTCTATTGTAAGTGGTAAATTAAATTATCACTAAATAACAAAATATAAATAGCATTCCCCATGTTCATGAAAGGTATGAAAATAAAAAAAAGGCAGTATGGTGTTAACTACTTGTCCGTATATTTTGCGTGTTTGCTATCCGATTTGCGTAATTTTTGGCAGGAGTATACTACATACTATTGGGAAGCATCTCACTAACTTTCATTGAAATACCTTTTTGAAACTCCAAGCAATCGCTTTTGAAAATAGCAGAGCTTTTATGCTAAAAAGTGGGCGGCGCCACGCCTACTTCACCAAAAACCACAAAATTTTTATACAGTTTAGTTTTGCTTAAAAAGCTTATTACGTGTGTAAAATCTTATTTATATAACTTATACAATTATGGAAATATCGCGATTTTAATTTTACGAAGAAATTTTTTAGAACTGTGTTCAAAAAGTGGGCGTGTCCGTTCACCAATTTTGTTCATTTTAACAGCAAAGAGTTAGATTTATATGTTCAACACTTTCTCTAAATATCGTTTCAATAAGTCAATTTTTACCGGAGTTATGGCATGGAAAGTTTTGTGGAATAGTCCCCCATAAAGGGGCGGGGCCACGCCCATTTTCCAAAAATTTTGTGCATTCGACTTTCTTTGCCCACGAACACTTTAGAGGTGAAATAGAAATGATATACAGCTAGTTTAAGCAAAGTTATAGCATATTCAATATATCTATGATCCTTTTCAAAATCTTTCGTATAAAATTGGACGTGGACCTAACCCGATTTCGATAATTTTTTTTCGAAATATTGCCTGTATTAATATAAATATGTGTGCTGAATTTTACTTTGCTATCTTGAGCGGTTTTTGATTTATGATTAATAATATTTCCAAATTTGACTTAATCAAAAGTGGGCGGTACCACGCCCCATTTTAAAAATTTCTTCAAAAATGTATTTGCTGCCTTAACGCTAAAGCACACAGCAAATATTATCCTTATAGGTGTATTATGTACTGAATAATCACTCTTTTTGTATTTTCGAAAATATTATATATATAGAAAGTGGGCGTGGCTTTTAACCGATTTTGCCTATTTTCAATAGCGCTCCGAGATAAGTGAAAAGGAACCTGCATACCAAATTTCATTGAGATATCTCAAGATTTACTCAAGTTATCGTGTTCACAGACGGACGGACGGACAGACGGACGGACGGACGGACATGGCCCAATCAATTTCTCTTTTCCTCCTGAACATTTTGATATATATAAGTCAATATCTATCTCGATTCGTTTATGCCGTTACATACTACCGTTAGGCGAATGAAGTTAATATACCTTGTGTGCGAAGCACTACTAGGTATAAAAAGGCAGTAGGGTGTTAACTACTTGCCCGTAAATCTTGCTTGTTTGTTATTCGATTTGCGTAATTTTTGGCAGGAGTATACTACATACTATTGGGAAGCATCTCACAAAATTTCATTGAAATACATTCTTGAAATTCCAACCAATCGCTTTTGAAAATAGCAGAGCTTTTATGCTAAAAAGTGGGAGGCGCCACGCCTACTTCACCAAAATCCACAAAATTTTTTTACAGTTTAGTTTTGTTTAAAAAGGCTAATATGTGTGTAAAATCTTATTTATATAACTTATACAATTATGGAAATATCGCGATTTTAATTTTACGAAGAAATATTTTAGAACTATGTTCAAAAAGTGGGCGTGTCCGTTCACCGATTTTGTTTATTTTTTCAGCAAAGAGTTAGCTTTATATGTTGAACACTTTCTTCAAATATCGTTTTAATAAATCAATTTTTACCGGAGTTATGGCATGGAAAGTTTTGTGGAATAATCCCCCATAAAGGGGCGGGGCCACGCCCATTTTCCAAAAATTTTGTGCTTTCGACTTTCTTTGCCCACGAACACTTTAGAGGTGAAATAGAAATGATATACAGCTAGTTTAAGCAAAGTTATAGCATATTCAATATATCCATGATCCTTTTCAAAATCTTTCGTATAAAATTGGGCGTGGACCTAATCCGATTTCGCTAATTTTTTTTCGGAATATTGCCTGTATTAATATAAATATGTGTGCTGAATTTTATTTTGCTATCTTGAGCGGTTTTTGATTTATGATTAATAATATTTCCAAATTTGACTTAATCAAAAGTGGGCGGTGCCACGCCCTTTTTTAAAAATTTCTTCACAAATTTATTTTTTGCTTTAACGGTAAGGTACACACCAAATTTTATCCTTATAGGTGTATTATGTACTGAATAATCACTCTTTTTGTATTTTCGAAAATATTATATATATAGAAAGTGGGCGTGGCTTTTAACCGATTTTGCCTATTTTCAATACCGTTCAGAGATATGTGAAAAGGAACCTGCATACAAAGTTTCATTGAGATATCTCAAGATTTACTCAAGTTATCATGTTCACAGACGGACGGACGGACGGACGGACGGACGGACGGACGGACGGACGGACGGACGGACATGGCTCAATCAATTTCTCTTCTCCTCCTGAACATTTTGATATATATAAGTCAATATCTATCTCGATTCGTTTATGCCGTTACATACTACCGTTAGGCCAATGAAGTTAATATACCTTGTGTGCGAAGCACTACTAGGTATAATTACGATCACGGGTCAAGTGGACCAAGCCTTTACCCAATATCACAGAAGGCACCGTTGTCCTCATACATGATGATAATTTGCCACCGCAACGTTGGAGGCTTGGGCGAGTAGAGCCCACCGTACAAGGACGAGATGGCCAAGTCCGTGTTGTGCATCTTCGCACTGCCAATGGAAATTGCTGCCGACCTATACACAAAATTGCAGTACTGCCAGTCTCGTGAAAGTAGATACTTTCAACGGGGCCGGGATGTTGGATCAAACATGCGAGGCACTGTGTCCGTATAATTATGGGACACCCTGTATCATTGTTTATTACTACTCAATAACTTAAATCTAAGTACACTAACTACACAACAGAACACTACCTACTCTTGTAATACAAACATACACACAGACATACACACTACAATTAGTTCCATCTCACAGAAACTCTTTCGCTCATCTTTTTTATGCTTTGTGTATACATAATTGAATTTCAATAAATCAGAATGTTAGTATCGCTCACATTAAGCGGACCGGCTTTTTATTTATTCGCCTACATGCAGTTATACACCCCAAATATAAATTTAATATTTTCGGTAGCAAGTAAAAGCTCTTGCTTAAACAGATTGGTTGTTCGCCTTATGAAATATGTAAGATTTTTTGTTTTTTCTTCAAGACATAGTACCTTTTTTTTAATTTTAAAACAAAACCCATTTTGCTGAATGTGCCCCATGACAGGGGCAGTTTCGTCTTTTTGAGGGGCACTTTCGGCAGGCTTGGAAAATAACCATAACTGCTCATTAGTTTTAAGGAACTTTTATTTTCTTTATTTATTAAAATAGTTTCTGAAACATTAACTGATTAACATTAAATAACCGTTATTTGATATTATTATCGCCGAAATTCACATCAAACATGTATTTCATTTGGCATCGTGAGGTGGATGCTGGATGAGTTGGACTTGGCAACTTTAATTCGATTTCACTTCTTAATGCAACCGAAATATCTGGTACATCTGGTTTTACAAAAACCCAAATAGATTCTGAGGCCCGTCGAAGATTTTCAATATTAAAGGTCAAGTGGCTGAAAACCTCTATAACTTCTGCGCTGAATGTGCCCCGATACTACCCGATTCACTTAATTTTTTTTTTTCATTTTAACAAACGAGAAAACACTAATTTAACTCACTTTATATTAAAAACATATTTTCTGTAAACTTTTCAATCACTTGTTTGAAATTCACTGGAAATTAGATTTATAAATCTCTTATGTACTTACTGGTTAAAATTACACCAGCTTCCTAAAAAGTCCTTAAACGCGTGATGCTCCGTCAATTTTCGCACTACAACTGCGAAACTTCACATAATTCATAAAATTGCTTTAAGGTATGAACACAATTCAAACTGTTAAGCTACTGATTTTACTTTAAACCGAAAACAGCTTTGAGGAATGTGCCCCAAAGACGAATCTACCCCAGTTTACCCTAAGTAGTGACAACTTCATTGCACTAGATTTCAAACCACAGAAAATATTATATACCTATAATTTTAATACACGCAACCTACAAGAAGGTAAATGATGCATTTCCAGCAAAACATGTTAAAGTATAAAGAAAAATCCAACCGAAATCGAAATCGGCTTAATTCTTACAAAAAATCTACCAGGCTATAATCTGAGCAGCAATTGTGACAATAGAAATCTTTTTCTAAAAGGAAATTATTTATTAAGCATTCATGATTGCAAAATATATATAAATAACCAAGCTTTTAATAATACAAACAAACAATTCAAGTACAACTTTGTAATGCCAATTACTATCAAAGTCAACAACGCTAAAGTTGAGCCAGCTTTTGACGAAATAATATACAAAATATATAGTAAGTCTTTCACACTTTTCAATTGTAATACTTATAATCATTTCAACAACTATCATGTTACTGGTTTCCGTCACCACTCTTGCATATGTATTTCAAATATAAATACATCAAAATTAAAATTCAGGAGAATTTTCAAGCAAAGGGGGAGAAGTTACGTCACCTCCACCGTCTGTTTACAGCTTGCAACCAACGCATTTTTATTTTGTTCATTGAACGCGAAAATAAATAAAGTTGCGGGCGGAATATAAATAAATGCAACTATATTTTGTTTATTGACCGAGTTAATAAATAAGTTGTAAACAAATGCAAGACGTGAGTGATATTCAATGGTTAAGCAAATAAATATGAATTAAACAAATACACTGAAAAAAAAAATCTACAGTAAACTGGCGTCAAATTGATAGTAAACACTGTCATTTTTAGTCCAACAGTGGGTAATATAAGTTTTGAAAGTGAGCCCCTATCATTCTTCGAATATACTATCATATTGACATGAATTACTGTAAATTTTAAAGTGGACTCATATCATAGCAAAAATCACATGTTTTTACTGCCAATTTTACAGTAAATACTGTAATATTTACAGTATTACCATCAATCGCTTGAAAGTGGTTTTGATATGTTACTTTCAATGTGCACTTTCAACTTTTTTATTTCAGTGTACTTATGTATAGCTACATATGTAAAAATATATAGTAAGCAATAATTAGTTATAAATACTAGGCCCGAGTTACATATAAAGACAATGACCCTCCCAGTACATACATATCATTTTCTGATGATATAGATAAATTTATACAGTCAATAACAAAATCAAAACCAACTTCCGGTCCCATTCAAAAGTAATAGTGCAACATTGCATTATTTATTAAATTCAAACTAAATTTATTTAAAAGTGTAAACTTGCAGAAACCAATAAATTGTAAATGTAATAAAGCAAAATATTAAGTCAGCATTTTCTAGTTAACAATACAATAATAAATAAGCATAGTTAATACATAGGTATACAGAAAATTGTTAAGTTACATTTTAAGAAAAAGTAATTAATAAAATCAGTCTTGTGCTACCACTTCAAGCGGGAGCTCGCTTACAACAAATTAATTTCTTTTTGAAGTTAACTTCTTAGGCGGCGATATGAAGTTTTTATTGAGAGTAAAATTGAGAAAATTGTATTGTAATAGATGATATAACGGGAACTATGCAACGGAAATAGAATATTGGTTGTTGTCTTTGAAATCCATCCTCACTACTGCTGCGTAGATGGCACTGAAAACGCCATATGACGCTAGATGGTGCACACCAACACACACACACGCTGTACATAATTGCCTTTGGTGCTGGTTAGATTAGTACAGTAATTATGTACATTGTTGATTTTTGTTGCTGCAATTGTCAACTCATTTGTTATTGTCATGCTTGTTGAGTATAATATGTTGAGTAAATAGCTATATTAAATGGACCTAAGGTGGCTTTATGTATGCGTCCAAACCACAACTGCATATCTTATAAATAAAAATGAATGTGTGTCTGTGTGTCCTTTATGGGCGTGCAAAGTACTCAACCGATTTTTATGAAATTTTCACAGTATATTCTTGAGATCATGGGTTAAAGCATAGGCTATACTAATTTTTGGAAAAGTGGGCGGTGCCACGCCACCAGGCTATATAAAACTACAATTCTTCATAACTCTGAACATATTTGGTCTAAATTAATGATTTTTGGATATGTGTGTCCTTTGGTCAAGATTTATGTAATTTTGGAAAAGTGGGCGGTGCCACGCCCACATTTTTTGTGTTTTGTTTGTACTTCAATAATGTCCAAAGTTTATGGTCGATCTCTTTTAAACTTTCAAGATTGGTTCAGAAGATTGTTGTGTACGACTTAGGCTATATCAATTTTTGGAAAAGTAGGCGGTGCCACGCCCCCAGGCTATATAAAAATTAAATTCTTCATAGCTCTGAACATATTTGGTCTAAATTAAAGATTTTTGGATATGTGTGTTCTTTAGTCAAGATAGATATAATTTGGGAAAAGTGGGCGGTCCCACGCCCACATTTTTTGTGTTTTGTTTGTACTTCAATAAAATCAAAGTTTATGGTCGATCTTCTCTAAATTTCCAGATTGGTTCAGAAGATTGTTGTGCCACGCCCCCAGGCTATATAAAATTTAAATCATCATAACTTTGAATATTTTTGGTCTAAACTAATGGTTTTTGGATATGTGTGTCCCTTGGTCAAGAATTATATAATTTGGGAAATGTGGGCCGTGCCACGCCCACATTTTTTGTATTCAGTACTTTGTTTGTACTTCAATAATGACCAAAGTTTATGGTTGATCTGTTTTAAACTTTTCCAATACGTTAAAATCTTCGTTGGGTACGACATACATAGGCTACATTTGTAAATTCTTTGGAAAAGTGGGCAGTTCCAGGACCACAAGCTAAGTAATATTTCAATTCGTTATATACCTGAATGTATTTGCTTTAGTGACATTTTAACGTTCTTAAATCTTAATCAAAGCACTTAATTTTTTTTGTTTGTTATTGCCGTTCATACATATCCAGAGTATTATAGGTAGATATAGGATATAATTAAATAAGTACTAACTATACATCTGCTCAGCAGCGCATAATGGGTTTTGTCATACCCATTGAGTTCAAATGATCTGTTTTTTGAGTTGGACATTCAAAAAATTTATTTGTTTATACCAAAGACTTTAAAACCGGAAACATTGTATATCCTAAAGCACTGCAATAAATGGAATGTTAAAAGTTAAAGAAAAATATTTGAAAATGTATTTCTAGGGAAGTCACTGGTCAGGCAGAACAACGTCTGCCGGGTCTGCTAGTAACATCTAAAAATCAATTAGTTTGGCCTAGGGTGTTCATCACCATCTTTTATAGTTTTAAATAATTCTTCGGATTTTGTAAGAATTTAATTCAAGTACATTAGAACTGGAATGTCCCCCCAAATCAATAAAATTCAATCCTCAGACTCGGACGGCTTGATTTTATACCGGCGCATAAATTCGTTCTACCAGGCACGCAGAAAAAATGCGTGCGCGGATGCTATTTGACAAAAATTTCTATTCGCCCCCTTGAGATTGAGACATGCCTTAGGTCGAATTACATATTCCGTGAATGGATGAAATTGGTTCCATTCCATGGAATAAATCGAAATTAGGTAGGTAAGTTTGATAAAGTCGATAGAACTGATACCAATTATGCCCGTTCTTCAAATCCTTATACGAGTGGTTTCATAATCCTCATATAACTCTGTTGAATTTTAGCGCCCTAGCATGAATACTTCCAGAGATATGCAACATGAACAATCCCATTTGTATGTCAGGTGCCCGCACCTTTTCCCCTATCCCTCTTAATTTATCGATGGTTTTCAGTTTCTATTCTAAAGTTGGTTATGATCAGTCAATCCGTTTAGAACGCAACTTAAGTTATGCATACATACACACATACAATATTTCAATCTTATACATTATATATGTAGTAGAGGCAGACGTCCTGTCTAAATGCGAGCTCACTGTCCCCACTTTTACAACTCTCCTTCCAATCTTTCTTCGCCTTCACTCTATCTCCCCCCTTTTTCTCTTCATTACCCGCTTTCCTTTTACCCCGCCCCTCTTCCTCTATATCCCATTCGTATTGGCCCCTGTTAATTTAGGCATAATTCTACCCACTTACCAAATTTGAAGCAAAACGCACAATGCATAAGATATTTTTGAATGGATCGGTTCCCTGGTCCACTTCCCGGAAGTAAGAAATTGTGAATCTAAACAATTCTCGAATACACCTAATTCATATTTCGTTATTTCTGAATTTAAGAAGTTAACTTCTTTCACGTGTACTGGCTACACGCGGTTTTTTTTTTTTTAAAGTTCGGTTGTACTATAAAGTACAAGTTTCCCGCGGACGTTACTTCCTCTTCTCAACGGGTTGTATCTATATATGTATAAATGAATTCCCATTTCCCTTGGTCATCGCATCACGCCTGAAGGAATAGACCGATTTCACAAATTTTTTTTATTGTATTTGTTTTTGCCCGGAGAAGGTTTGTAAGAAGGATAAAGTTAAAAAAATATCGGGAATACTGAGATATTGACCAAAATGTGGACAAGGGGTGACCTCGAATGTGTTTTTACAATATGCGTATAAAATAAAAGGTGTTGATAAGAGTTTTCACAAGGAGAATATGAAGAAGAAGAATATCATATATATTATTTCTGTAAGGTCTTTTTGTGTTTGCTCCTAGATTTCTGCCCTGATTTCGAACCAATATTAATAAGTAAGGTATCGTTTTAAAGGTGTGGGTTACCTCTACAAGCGAAACTATATATTAATTACAGCAGTGCTTTTGTTTAAGCGTATTTTATAAAAATTAATTTGTTTAAATAAACCATTGTGAATGCACAAAAAAAATCAATTTGTACTGCAACGCTATTGTGACTGACATTTATCATACTTCAGAGCGGTGTTACCAGAATCGGGGATATCGCCCTTTTTCGCGGATTTTCCGTCTGCCAATGTAGTTTCGAAATGGTTTGGTATTTGTTTCCTTTAGGGGTTATTTGCAATTAAAGTTGCAAGTTTTCATGTGGTTGTTGTAATCACATTAGGCCGTCCTAAAAATGTCAAAAAAAGTGTTCTGCGCAGAAATGCTGAGTATGGCGTAGCCGGTGTTGGATTGGCTGAGTGTTATTTTTTATAAGCAACTCGGAAAGGTGTTCTACACACAAATACCATGGATCTCCATCCGAATTGCGATCGGACCTAGGTCCTTGATTTTGATCATAATTTTTCACTGAAACAAAAAATTAAAAGAACGCTCCGGGATTCGTGATCCTGCGGTCAATACACGTTTTTTGAGCATTCTCCCATAATTTTTTTGTAGTTGACAACTAAAGGAAACAAATACTAATGCTTTTTGACTATAAAATCCCCAATTCATGATTTAAGCAACATCGTTTGCTTTTCCCCGCCGAGGAATAAAGTCAGAGAAACACTACAAAATTTTAAAGATAAATGTTTTTGAAGGGTATAAAAATTAATTTGTTTAAATAAACCATTGTGAATACACAAAATAATCAATTTGTACAGCAACGCCATTAAGCGTGTTCCAGTTAAACAGAAACCCAGACCTGTATAAAATTTTGCATGTAAATCCAACAACAACGTTGTGATCTTGATATTTTTCTGGGTCAATTTCGGATCCGTAGTAGTAGATTTTTTGACAGCCAACCCTTATTTGCTTAGTAGTACAAACATGCATATGTATACACACTTATTTACAAAAACAACTTTCATGCAACTGACCCGCATCGTTCCAGTTCAATTATGACCGTGATACGACCTAGGTCTGCTAACTGGAAAGCGACTATTGTCAATCAAAGACTTTATCTACTGGGTTGCAGATGTCGCTGAGGGTAGTTGTGACGTTCTTGCGCAAGGCGCGCACGGGTCCGTCTAGTGTTCATATCATATAGCTATCAAATATAGCTGCCGCCCGTGCGCACGGGGGGTTTGGGGGTAAAACCCCCCCATGCCCAAATCTAAGTTGCAATGATTTTGCAAAAACTTTCAAAATACAGTTTATAAATCTTATATTGAATCTTGACTCATTATTTTTGACAAAATTAGTTAAAATAATTTTACGAAAGAAGAAATTGGTGATGGTGAAGGTTGGCCAATACATAAGTCCGGCACTCTGAATTGCACTTGGAGCTTTCCGAAATTTGAAAGTTGTGTAGCGTATGGGCATTTTTTAAAATTTTGCTGCTGAAAACAGGGAGCAGTTTCAATTAACAAGTACTATAAACAGTACTATTCAGGACCAGATTAATTAGGTTTTGATGAATCAGAATTATGACTAATCAAAATATGATTTAATCTGTTCATTGCACGTTTCCTAATTTGTACCAGTACAATTGATGTCATAGCCAAATGATGCTAAGGTTGTGTCAAGTGACCAGCTGACTTCTACTTTTTCCATGAGTATTGACAGAATTCTTTTCCGTACCTCGAAGAGTTGCAATGTTAAACGGACTTTAATTATAGCCATGTACTCATAAGAGTGCGAATAATACCAGCTTTCCAAAGTCGGAGCGCTCCAAAAAAAGTATCCAAAAGAGCCTTTTCGGAGAGAAGAAATGAATATTGTAGAGCGAATGAACTCCAAGGCTCAATTATGTGAAAGATTTCGAGTGTTTTCTGACTCTTTTTGTTGTAGGCGTAAAGAGAATTGTGAGAAAATGAACGTTGGAGAGCAGATTAGATTTCTTTTATTTTACCTAACAGAAGATAAAGATCGCATTTTTCATGGACGTTTATCAATAGTCTGTAGAAAATAAACATAGCACATTTCATATTTTCCGAATTGTGTCAATAAAACTTCATACATCTTATTTTTTGATTATTTATGACCCAAAAGAAATAAAAAACGATCCCAAATAAGCTTCAGAAAAACACCAATAAAAGGCGCCGAGTCAAAACAGGCTCCAAAAACCCTCTGAATGGATGAATAAAAGAAAAGCACCAATTAAAGGGATCCGAAAGGAGTCTGATAAGGCTCCACAAAACCTCAGAATGGAGGAATAAAAGGCCCCGAAAAAGGTTCAGAAAAGCACCAATAAAAGGCTCCGCAGTTCATTTAAAAAGAGTCATAAAACGCTTCAAATTCATCAAAATCGGACTCTTTTTTATGACTCCGTTGGAGTGCCCACGTAGAGCAATTTTTCGCTCCATTTGGGCTCCGAAAGAAGCTCATTTTGGAGAGTAAAGCTCTGAGAAATGAGTATTTTATGGCTCCGAAAGGAGTCTTTTTTTGCATTTTTAGTTAGCTGGGATATGCCATCATATCACCAATTCTCTATCAAATATAGAAAAATGAGTACAACCAAAAAAATTTTCTGGGGTATAGCTTTAGGTATCAGAGTATGCAGTTTCAGAAAAGTCAAAGAACATTTAAATTTATGATGTATGGGTCTAGGTATCTGTTTCAGCAAATATGTTTATCTTAGTGAAAAATGTAAGCGAATGTAAATCTAAATTAAAACCCCCCCCAAAATTAATAAAAAGCAAGTAAGGAAAGGGCTGTCTTCGGCTGTGCCGTAGGCTTTATACCTTTCATGAATACGCATATCTTTTTTAAGTGTCCTACATGGCCAAACCACATTTATCGGAACAATCGGTTATATGGAAGCTATATGTTATGTTACTCCGATCTGTATGATTTTCATTACACACATCAAATTTATAATAAGTACCAACTTTGCAAAATTTTACGTTCCTAGCTTCTTAACTGCAAAATTTATAGCCCAAAACCCATTTATCGGAACTATCGATTATATGGGAGCTATATGTTTTGTTGGTCCGATCTGGGTGATTTTCACTACACAGGTTACAAATATAATATGCACTAAACCTGCAAAATTTCGCTATCCTAGCTTTTTGATTGCAAGAGTTATAGGCCAAAACCCATTTATCGGAACAATCGATTGTATGGGAGCTATGCGTTGTATTGGTCCGATCTTACTTGTTCCGACAAATGATTAATATAATACAAAATGGCGGCTCCATACCAAATTTTATCGAGATATCTCTAAAATTGAGGGACTAGTTTGCGTTCAAACAGACAGACGGACAGACGGACATGGCTAAATCAAATCAGCTCGTCGCCCTGACCATTTCGGTATACTTAATGGTGGGTCTATCTCTTCTTCTTCTCATACTTACAAACATCGGACCAAAGTTATAATACCATTTCATGTTCATGAAAGGTATAAAAATAGCCTATAACTCCTTCCAGACTATAACCTGTATGCGTTCCTAACTTCATCAAAATCCGTCTGGCCATTCTCACGTGATTGAGTAACAGAAGCAAACGTATGCACATCCAAACATCGCTTAAGTGTCGTATTGGTGTCCCTCTGGTAGGGATTTCAATATGAGACGAACTAAGAGGAAGGCTTCACTCCCCCCACAGCTTCGGGTTTGGTGTTCTCTGAGAGTTCATCGCGCTCGCTGTTGCGGGTGAAGTGGAGATAGACGTACCAACACCACCCTAAGCCAAGGTGTTGAGGTACCCGTGCCGAGGGCTGGATGATCAGCGGGTGGTTATTGCATAGCTGATCGCTTACGGTCCCCTCCGACGCCCGGGCAAGGTCGGTTGTATAATTGCCTTACCCCGGTATACTGGCTCTGCCGGGGCGGACGAACCCCTTCCAGTTCTGGGAACGCTTTCGGAGGACGAAGTCCTGGCTAGCAGCCAGGGGAGCGTCAGCACAAGGGAGGACAGGGGTACCAGCCATAGTACCCCGGTCATCCCAAGCCAAAAGATAACCGTGGAAGGGGGGGGCAGGGGTACCAGCCATAGTACCCTACCTCCTAACACAAATAAGGGGAAAGGAAGCGCACCAGCCATAGTGGCTTCCAAAAAATCAAGAAAATCTTCGGGTACGCTGGAGCGAGCCAAGTACCACAGGGCTGTCTTCATTCTGAAGAAAATTAGGCGGAATGAAGAGGCTGGCGAGGTCCACGCGCGAGACGCAGAGGCAGGGTATGGTGTGAGGCAGTGGTCAGAGACTACGAGAGCAGCCATACCAACCCAGTCACAGCAACAACCATCCAAACCGAAAGTATCGGCAAAGCGCAATCGATCACACGAGGTGAACGAGCGTGGTGTCAAGAAGGGCAAATTCGGCCAACAGCATGAGGGCCCTTCCACTAGTGCTGCAGCAGCGGCCAGGAATACCTACAGCGAGGTGGTCAGAGATCACCTCCAGGTTGCACTGGTCGATGCTGGGGGGGCTAGTGGGAGGCAAGTACTGGCGGCTTGGAGCTCCATAGAGGGACGTCTGTCTGAGATGGTCGTCGAGCACCTCATGGAGAACCAAACCCCAGTGCCCGTCTTCAACTGTGAGGAGATTTGCCGAGGCTGTCGGGTGATCAAATGCGCGGACGGCTTCTCAAGGGAATTCTTGGAGAGGTGCGTTGCCAAGATAAGCAACGCATCTGATGGTCTTAAGATTAAGATCATCTTGGCTTCGGAGATTCCCAGGAGACCCCGGGCACGCATCTGGTTGCCCAAGATGAAACTGGAAGAGGGGAGGATAATCCAGTGCCTAAAGATGAAGAACCCAGGTGTCCCGATGGATGAATGGGTTGTGCTTAAGATCGAGGAGCAGCAAAGGAACAGCCAGCCAGCGCTACTGCTGATCTCCAATGAGTCCCTGGGGGCCCTCGAGGAGAGGGGAAATAAACTGAAGTTCGGCGTCAGGAACGCCAAGCTAAAGATTTTCCCGGCAGCGGTAGCGCCTGATAACAACCTGGAGGAGGTTGAAGACGCCAACAAACTCCTGGAGGGGCTTCGCTTGGCAGGGCCGGCTGGTGATAGCGCTCTGGAAACCTCCGGTAAAACTGCGGGTGTGCCTCCCAAGTCCGATGATTAGGGTGGCACAAATCAACCTGCAACACTCCAAGATCGCCTCGGACAACCTTCAGGTCCTCCTCAGGGAGGAGGATATCGACATCTGCCTGGTGCAGGAACCCTGGGTGTGGCGTTCCAAGGTTAGGGGCCTCAACGCCAGGGGATACAATCTGTTCTACATACTTGGAGAAGGTAAACCGAGGGCTTGCATCCTAGTTAGGGATACTATTAATGCTTTCTTTTTACCTAATTTCAGCACTTTTGATCTAACGGTGGTCAGGATTGAGTCACGAGGCGGTCGTAGCTTAACGATCGCCTCTGCGTATATGGCTCACGATCGACCGGTACCTCCAGCGGAAGTACAACAGTTGATCGGAAAGAATTATGAGAATAAGGAGGCAACTCTTTTGGGCTGTGACGCCAACGCCAGACACACGATGTGGGGCAGTAGCGAAACGAACGAACGGGGTGAGTCTCTTTTTGATTTCTTACTATCGAATAACCTATATATATGTAACACGGGCAGCTCTCCCACCTTTGCTTTTCCAAGTTCAGAGAACTTTGCGGGGTGGGAAGAAGTCCTGGATATTACTATGAAATCTGACTCCCAGGATCTTGTGATAAGGAATTGGGAGGTGTCCAAGCGTCTATCTCTATCTGACCATAAAATAATTCTCTTTGGTGTAGAATGGGAGAGGGAGATAAGAAAACCCTATAGGAACTCGAAGCGAACTTCGTGGGGTCTATTTGACAAGATAGTCAGTAATAGGCTCAGTAGAAATAAAAAATCCATACAATCTAGCAACTGTCTGGACGATCGAGTTAGGTCTCTAGAGAAAAGCTTTCGGGTAGCCTACAAAGCTGCCTGTCCGATATCCAGAAGCAAAAAGACCTTCCCACCGTGGTGGGATGAGAACCTAAGGTCGAATCTCAGGAGGGTCTTTAATGACTGCTACTCTAAGAAGAACTTCCAAGAGTATAAGATCTGCTTGAGAGAGTACAAAAAAGCAGTAAGAACAGCGAAAACGAAATCCTGGCAGGAACACTGTGAGTCAATCGAGTCCACGAAGGACTCAGCAATGCTCGGGAAGATCCTCGCCAGGAGCCACACAAACAAGACGTTCGTCAAACGCGCTGATGGGACATGGGCAGGGTCATCAGCGGAAACCCTTAGGATCTCACTTTCCGGATGGTTCTGGAGAGCTGGAGCAGAGAAGAAGGGTGGCGCAACTGGAGGCACCGACCTCTTTGATAGACAAAATTTTAGCAGAAGACAAAATGGCCTGGGCAATTAATAGCTTCTCACCTTATAAATCAGCGGGAGTAGATGGAATACTTCCCATTATGCTGCAGAAGACTCAAGCATCTTTGGTTAAGGAACTGAAGGAGATTTTCGCAGCATGCATCATTCATAACCACATCCCGTCCACGTGGAAAGAAACGAGGGTGGTTTTCATTCCCAAATCTGGTAGAAGAGGACATGAGGTGGCCAAGGACTTTCGGCCGATAAGCCTCACATCCTTTGTGTTAAAAAAATTGGAGAGATTACTAGATATCCATATACGGTCGCTTCTTCAGGATACCACCTTCTCGGAAGCGCAGCACGCGTATCTGAGGGGGAAATCCACAGAGACCGCACTACACGAGGTGGTGCGAACAGTCGAGAAGTCACTATTATACAAAGAATTTACTCTGGCCGTGTTCGTTGATGTGGAGGGCGCCTTTACCAACGTGAGACCCGATGCGATATCAGCTGCACTAGTAAGGGTAGGGGTGGAGGAGCCAATAAGGAATTGGATCACGACCCTACTCCTTAACCGAGAAATATCCGCCGAGCTAGGAGGGGCAAAAGTTAGGAAGCAGGTATGTAGAGGCACACCGCAGGGCGAAGTGCTATCACCTCTGCTATGGCTCCTCACTATGAACGACATACTAATGAAACTCACCACAAGTGGGGCAAAAATCGTGGCGTACGCCGACGACGTGGCGATCCTAGTCTCGGGTCCCTTCCCTTCCGTGATGAGCGAAATCATGGAAAGAACGTTGGCAAGACTAAGTAGGTGGGTACATGATTGTGGCCTCAGGCTGAATCCGGAGAAGACGGATCTACTACTCTTCACAAGGAAGTACAAGCCGCCTACTTTCGAACTACCGAAATTAAATGGCCAGCGGCTATCCCTATCTGCTACCACTAAATATCTTGGGCTCATAATTGACTGTAAGTTAAATTGGAAGGCGTGCATTGAAGAGCGGGTGCGGAAGGCCTCCGTCGCTTTCTATGCCTGCAAATCAATGTTTGGTTAAAAATGGGGTCTAAGGCCTAGGATGGTGCCATGGTTGTACGAGGCGGTGGTGCGGCCTGTGCTGACCTATGGATCTGTAGTATGGTGGGAAGCTCTTCGGAAGAACTATAACCTCATCAGCCTACAGAAGGTTCAGCGGGCGGCATGTGTTGGTGCCACCGGAGCCTTGCGCACTAGTCCCACTGCGGCCTTGGATCCGATTCTGAACCTTCTTCCAATAGACTTACACATACTGAGTACATCGGCTCAAACCGCACTCAGAATCAGGAGTCCGGGTGTTGGAGGGCAGGGTCACAGTAGCATTCTTAACCATCTTCCAGCTGGCACTATTAATGCCATAACCGACTTCTATCCTCATAAACTGGCGTCCGAGAGTAGTACTATTACTTCAATTCCGAGTAGGAATGATTGGAAAAGGGGCAGGGTCGAAGATGACAGCGGCATCCAAGTCTACACCGACGGGTCCAAGATGGATTCAGGGGTGGGGCCGGCGTCTTCTCGGGGTCCCTGGACATTGCCGTATCATTCAGACTCCCATCGCATTGCAGTGTGTTTCAAGCTGAGGTTCTTGCGATCTTGCAGGCCGGCAGATCACTCAAGGACCTGAACACAACTGGTAAAGTCACTATCTTTTCAGACAGCCAAGCAGCAATAAAGGCAATAGCAGCACCACACACTAGTTCGAACGTGGTGCACGCATGTAAGCAGATCTTGGCTGCACTAACTAACATTGAACTATCCATTACCTGGGTTCCGGGCCATAGGGGTATCGAAGGTAATGAGAAAGCCGATGAGGTGGCACGCAGTGGCTCATCGGACGAAAATGAGGAAGTAATCAATGTAGATATAGGGGTAACCTTAGCAGTAGCCAAGGGAAACATCCATAAATATTACCGGAACAAAGCAAAATTGAGGTGGAGTAACACCACTAGTTGCGCAATATCAAGATCCACCTGGCCAGACTATAGCGAAAAGAGGACGAGGAGTCTTCTAAGCAGGTCAAGAGTTAGCACTCACAAACTCATAGCAGTCTTCACAGGTCACGCATGCGGAAAAAATGGGAATTCCGCACCGAGATCACTGCAGAAGCTGCGACGATCGTATATCCGAGATAGGGATCTCAAATATCCTCGAGTTTATCAACAACTCTGGTTGGTTGTAACAGATATCCATACTACATAAGAAGGTTTAAACGAGTATTTTATGGCATCAAAACGCCTTCTAAAAGCTACTTGGGCGACCTGGGTCGCAGCCATTCCACCTACCTACCTACCTATGATTATTGCCTACTGAAGAATTTACCATATTTTGAAAAATAATATTGAAAACTGGTTTTCAAAAATGTTCTTTTGAGGTATTCATTGGTAACGTTAGGGGGCCTTTCAAGAATTCAATTTTGACAAATTGTGACAGGATGAATTCAACTTCAAATGTTGATTTGATACAATATTGTAGGGTAATATTAAGGTTTTTGGGCAATCGCATTTTTACCGATAACTCAGTTATAGATAAATTTATCGAAATATGTCGAAGCACAAATGAAACCTGGCGCCTTCCCCTTTCGTTTGATACCCATATTGTAGGGCAAGTTTAAGGTTTTTGGGCAATCGCGTTTTGACCGATGACTCAGTTATCGATCAATTTTATCGAAATATATTGAAGAACAAATGAATCCTGGGGTCTTCCCCTTTTGTTTGATACCCATATTGTAGGGCAATTTTAAGGTTTTTGTGCAATAACATTTTCACCGATAACTCAGTTATCGATACATTTATCGAAATATATCGAAGTCCAAATGAAACCTGGAGCTATCTTCTTTTGTTTGATACCCATATTGTAGGGTAATATAGAAGTTTTCGGGCAATCGCAATTTGACCGATAACTTGGTTATCGATCAATTTATCGAAATATATCAAAGCTAAATTGAAACCTGGGGCCTTCCCCTTTCGTTTCATACCCATATTATAGGGTAATGTTAAGTTTTTTGGGCAATCACCGATAACTCAGTTATCGATAAACTTATCGAAATATATCGAAGTCCAAATGAAACCTTGAGCTATCTCCTTTCGTTTGATACCCATATTGTAGGGTAATATAGAGGTTTTCGGGCAACCGCATTTTGACCGATTACTCAGTTATAGATAAATTTATCGAAATATGTCGAAGTACAAATGAAACCTGGAGCCTTCCCCTTTCGTTTGATACCCATATTGTAGGGCAAGTTTAAGATTTTTGGGCAATCACATTTTCACCGATAACTCAGTTATCGATCAATTTATCGAAACCTATCGTAGTCCAAATGAAACCTGCTGCCTTCTCCTTTCGTTTTATAGCCATTATGGTAAATAATGAACCGCAGTGTATTAGCTTTTTAGCTAAGCAAATTCACGTTTATTTTTGGTCAATTCAAAACTTATAAAAATAAATTAGATCAAAGTTACACTAAATGAAATTATATTCTAAATGAAAATTAGGATGAGTTGATTTGCGACCGCACTGTGCGAAGATGAACGATGAGAATGATTTTTTGTGAAAAACAGTTGATCGTCTACGTATGTTTATGTATATGCATATTTTGTGTTATTTGCTCGATGAGCGCACTCGTTAGTTGTATTCCTTTTTATTCTTTTGGTCCAGGGGTTGCCATCAACCCGTTCGAGTGCTGCAGTTGAAACAGTGCTCCCCCCAGACTTTACGTCCTGAAACGGACGGGGAGTCTTATCTTGCGTCCGAGGCGGCCCGTTTTTGATTCTGAAGTGGGCTGCGGTGGTGGCGAAGGTGTGTGCAACTGAGTTGAGTTTTGTTGCGTTGTTGTTGTCGATTCTTGCGTATATGTTTGTTGCGATTCTACAAACGCTGGCTTCAGTCGATCTATTGATATTTTAACGTTGTTTTTGCTCGCTTTGATTGTGAAATATTTTTGGTTTCTGGATACGACCTGATATGGTCCATCGTATGGCGGTTGAAATGCCGGTCGTACTTTGTGGTTGCGAACGAAAACGTGGGTTGCATCCATTAGCTTCGGTGAAACGAAATGCTTCTGAGTGCTGTGATTTGCTGCTTGGGCTGGGCGTATCTCCTGCATGGTGTCAGCGAGTTGTTTTACGAAGTCGAATTGTGGAGGTGGCACCTGAGTTTCGTTGAAAAACTGTCCAGGCAACCGTAGCGTGGTGCCGTAGACAAGTTGTGCAGCTGTAGTGTCAATATCGGGTTTGAAGGCGGTACGTAATCCAAGCAATACTAAGGGCAAGCAGTTAATCCAGTCTTGCCGCTTGTAGCATGTTATGGCTGTCTTGAGTGATCGGTGCCAGCGCTCTATAATCAGTGTTGCCAGGATACAATCTATTTTGGAGCTAGATTTGAGAAAAAAAAGAGCTAGAAAAGAGCTAGATTTATTCAAGAAAATCCAAAACATGTGAAAAATGAGCTAAAAGGCACTTATGGAAGTATTGTATGTAAGTTTTTACATTTATTTCATACTAGCAGGGTACCCAGCTTTGCTCGGTATTTACCTAAGTAGTTAATAAATTCGTGCTACCTTCAATTGCGAAAACAATTTACAGGCTGAGAAGGTTCAGAACAATATTTATTTTCCCACATTATATCCCGTTTATGTGTACGGCAACCAACTAGAGTAAAGGCGTTTTTTAACAGTCTAACTTCGACATTTTGCCATCTCCCCTCTATTTGACTCTTTAGCTTTGCCTAAACATTCCCCAAGTCATCCCCCATTCATTTTTCAAAGAAATTTCAAATATACAGAAACAACTTATTACTTTTATTTTTTATTAACTTTTATTAAGGATATGCTGATACCCACATAGGACGGCAGTGTACATATGCAATTGATTTTTGATTTAGCTGAAATTGAAAAAAAGTGAACAAAAATTTTAAAGAGGCGCGCTTGGTTTTTTTTTTTTTGACAAAGTAAGCGAATTTTTCTTCAAATAAATTTATGTAAGAAAAAAAAAATTCATAGGTACATACCTCCCTACAAATCAGTATATCTATTTTGTTTGTCGTTCGAACAAAGTGCAGGTCCCTTTCTAAGCTTCAAGCAGTCCATTAGCGAAACTCTCATCTAAATTCATTTCTTAGTTTCCAAGATCCTTAAGTTCAAACAGACAGACAATAATTTTAAAAATTTATCAGATGAACTCTATAGCATTCCCCAAGTCATTTTTTCAAAGAAATTTTTAATGTACGACTTTTCTAGAGATTTATTATAGCATAGATTTAACTTAAACAATGTTTAAAACGTATAAAAAGTATAACTATGTCAACAAAAAAAAATAAGTGTGTTCTTGAAAAATTATCATGCTTGATAAATGAAGGGCCAAAACACGTCTTGTCACGTACATACATAGGCGTTGACCAAAAAATTCTAAAAATTTTTTTGAATTTTTTATGAATTTTCAAAGTTGGCCGAGGTCCTAACCCGCGGGATAGCGAGAGTGCAAAATGGCCTAAGCCCTCATTGCGCCTTATGGGGAAACCGTGTTTTTGTTCATATCGCTCAGGTTTTTTCAAAATTTTTAATCAAAATTTCAAAAAACCGCAATCAAGGCGTTGTGGAGTAGTCCCTACTGCACCCCTGAACCCCTAAGAAATGCTATCAAGATCTAAAAGTGATTTCACGCTTTTCTCGCGCCTTGAAAGATTTTGAAATTGTGGGTTAGGCCCTTTTGCACTCTCGCCCTTCAAATAGTTAAGAAAAAAATATTTAATTTTTAGTAAAACTCAAAAATTATTTTTATTTTTGCGTCAAAGCCAAATGAAGTCATTTTGTCAGAATTCAAAACGCTTGAAATATTTTTTCTGAAATTTTATAATGAAGACAGAATCGGAGGGTAATGTGCCATTCATGCTGAAGTTAAAAAGCAGCATTTTACATTTTCGGACATTGGTTTCGAAAAAGCGTCTATGCTGGCGTATTTAGCAAATGCACATTTAGCTAGTTCGAACATTTTTTTGAGGTTATGCCACGTGTGAAAAAATTTACACCTTTTTATTAAATCTTTTATTTAAATCCGTTCACAAACATCAGATTAACTTGTAGATTGATTTATTTTAACAATATCACAAAACACGCGCGCTAAATTACAAATTTTAAATCCGAGCAAATTTGCTGAATGTTTACGAAAGACAGAGAATGAGAGAATGCCAAGTAAAAACTACCAATATTGCCACTCTTTTAAATTCAAATCGCGATTTTCTTCGAAGGTTGCAGGGTTGATTTCTGCATTTATAATGCTAATGCAAAAATAAAGTTGAATTTAGGTGTCAAATTTTGTATGGAAAATGCGAAAACAAAAGCTGCTTTTCCGGCTAAATGCTAAAATGCGAGGTAAATGCAAAATGCAGCCTCAGCATGAACAACCTGTAAGGTTGTTCAGAATCTTTAGCAAATTAGCAAAGTGTATTTTACACACAATTAACTTTACCTTTCCATTTTGATTCTTGTTCGCAAAATAAACATATGACATTTAGGAATATTAATCAACAAAGTTAACCGATTTAGGTATTTGTTATCGGTGAGGGAAACTGAGTTGCCACAATGAAATTAATATAACATTTCGACGTCGATCATGAAAGAAACCGATATAGGTATTTGTTATCGGTGAGGGAAGCTGAGTTGCCACATGATACACAATGAAATTAATATAATAATTTCGACGTCGATTATACAAGAAATAAAAACTTTCTTCATTTTACAGTACAATTTGCCCAAACAAATTTGGAGCCAAAAAAGAGCTAAAAATGAAAAAAAGAACTAGAAAAAGAGCTAGGAGCTAAAACAGAATTTTAGAGCTAAACGCCAAAAAAAGCGCTAGATCTAGCTCTAAAAGCACCAAAATGGCAACACTGTCTATAATTCCGTTGGCTTGCGGGTGGTATGCCGTCGTTCGTAGGTGAGTTATACCCAGTATGCGTGGCAACTCTTTGAATAATGCGGACTCAAACTGCCGTCCTTGATCTGTTGTTATGCGTGCTGGTATACCGAAGCGTGAAAACCAGAACTTTATGAGTTCTCTGGCGACTGTTTCTGCTGTTATGTCTCTCAACGGGACTGCTTCCGGCCATCGCGTGTATCTGTCTATAATGGTGAGACAGTATTCGTTTGATGGTGGTAACGGTCCGATGAGGTCTACGTTTAATAGCTCGAATCTGCACGATGGTAATACATATTGTTGTGGCGGTGAGTGTGTATGCCTGCTAACCTTTGACTGTTGGCAGCTGACACATCGCTGTACTGCTTCAGAAATGTCTTTACCCATGTTTGGCCATACGAAGCGTGCCTTGATGAGTTTAGTGGTTGCTCGTACTCCACTATGTGATAGTTGATGCATTTTACGAATGATTTCTTTACGATGCTGACTTGGTATGAACTTGCGTACTTCAGCTGTTGAGACATCACAGTATAGTGTACTAGTTGTGTTTGGCATACGAAGCTTTTTAAGGCGAAGGGATGTGCTATTGTCGTCGATTAGCTTTTGCAACTCGGGGCAACTTGATTGGCTTTCTGCGATGCGTTCGTAGTCGATGAATGTTGTTTCCATAGCATCGATGCGCGAAAGCGTGTCTGCTGTAGTATTTTCGGTCCCAGCGACGTGAATGATGTTTGTCGTAAATTGACTTATAAAGTCTAGTTGTCGCAGCTGCCGCGGGGAAGCTTGATCGTGCTTTTGTTTGAACGCATAAATTAACGGTTTATGATCCGTACCAATCTCGAATGGTCTTCCCTCCAACATACTACGGAAGTGTCGTATGGCTAAATACACTGCAAGTAGCTCTCGGTCGTAGGTGCTATATTTCCTTTGCGCTTCCGTGAGTTTGAGGCCGAAGAATGCGAGTGGCTGGAGCTCGCTCTCGATGATTTGGTGTAGAACTGCGCCTACAGCCGTGTCGCTTGCATCTGTACTAAGTGAAATGCGGGCGTTCGGTGTTGGATGTACCAGAAGTGTTGCATTTGCCAGCGCTTTTTTGCATTCGTTGAAGTAATTGATGGTTTCCTCGGTCCATTTGATCCGTGTTTTATCATTTTTCTTGTTTCCTGGTATCAGCTGTACGAGAGGCATTTGGTTATTTACAGCTTTCTGTAGAAATCGGCGGTAAAAGTTGATCATTGCTAAAAATCGCCGCAACTCCTTGGCGAATTCAGGCAATGGAAAATTGCTGATGGCTTGAACTTTGTCTGGTAGCGGTTGTATGCCTCGTTTGGTAACCAAATGGCCTAGGAATTCGATTTGGCTTTGCTCAAATTTGCATTTGGCCGAATTTATTGTGAGGTGTGACTGCTGAAGACGCTCGAGAACCTGTCGTAGGTGTTGTTTGTGCTGCTCGATGCCCTCTGAAGCGGTGCAGACGTCGTCGATGTATACAAATACAAAATCAAAACCTTGAAATACTGCGTGCATAAATCGCTGAAACGTTTGCGCCGCGTTGCATAGACCGAACGTCATATGAGTAAACTCGCATAATCCAAACGGCGTTGTAATTGCCGTTTTGGGAATGTCTTCGGGCTCGATGGGGATCTGATGGTATGCTCGATTTAGGTAGATTTTGCTGAAAACGTCTTTGTTGTGTAAAAAGTGTGTAAAATCCTGAATGTGCGGGAGTGGGTACCGGTCTGGCACGGTCTGTGCGTTTAGCGCGCGGTAATCACCGCACGGTCGCCACTCACCATTTGACTTTTTTACCAAGTGTAGCGGAGAAGCATACGAACTTTTTGATGGGCGACATATCCCTAGCCGAGATAAATATTCAAACTCTTCTTTGGCGGCTTTCAATTTATCTGTCGTGAGACGTCTGGGCCTTGCAAACACAGGCGGCCTCTTGGTCTCGATGCAATGCGTTACTCCTAACTGGCGTGCGGAATGAGCTGCGGCGTTTGGATTCGTTATAGAAGCGTAGTCTTGTAGTAGCTTTTTGATGTCTTCGATTTCGTGTTCGCTGTTGATGGTCGATGATACTATGCACAAGATACTTGATCTGCAGGCAGTCGTGGATTTGTCTATCAGCGTAGAGTTTGCCACGTCGATGATTAAATTGAAATGGCGAAGGAAGTCCACCCCTATGATAGCGTATTTTGTTTCAGCTATGACGAACTGCCAATCAAATTTTCGTTGGAGGTCCAGATCGAGTGTTCGGCGTGTTATACCGTAAGTTTGAATAGTGGTTCCATTTGCTGCGTAAAGAGGGCTACCTCCGGATTTGCATAGTCGACATGCTCGCGTTGGTGGAACGACCGACACCTCCGCTCCCGTGTCTATCAAAAATGATTGGCTTGATCTCATGTCTATTATAAAAAATCTTTTAGACTGTGTAAATTCTGAAATTTTTACCTCGAGGTCGCATTGTGATTTTTCGCTCGATCTTTTACTGCCGGAACCCTCGAGCCTTGCTTCGGCAACGTCTAGTTTTTTGTAGTGTCGGTTTTTTTGGCTTTAAAGTCGCATGGGCTGCGACATTTGCGTGATTGCGTACCATACTCGCGATGATACCAGCAGGTCGGATTTTGTTGTACGTTGGCGGTGCGATGTGGAGTGCTGGTGCGCCTAGCGTTGTTTTGTGAACGTTCACGTTGTCGGCGACGATCTCGTAATGATAGGCGGTCTAACTTAATGTTGATCTTATCCAATACATCGTCGTGTTTATCGATTCGTTTCTGGATTAATTCTAGCTGGTTGGACGGAGTTTCGATGGCATTAATTACAGGTGGGTTTGATTGTGCTGATGATGAATTGCGGCTTAGTGCGTCGAGTACTGCATCTGCAGTGATGGCCAGTTGGTGCAAAGGCGTGTTCGGTTGAGCCTGTAGAATGCCGGCGATAACGGCACGTGCGGATTCTGGTAGTTGCTTCAGCCAATATTGTTGTATGACTGATTCATCTTTCGTTGCTTTAGTTCGTTGCATTTGGCTTAATAAATGGCTAGGCTTAGCGTCACCTAGCTGAATTGCCGTTAGTTTGTCGAGAAGGGCCATTGCTGAGTCGCTGAACTTGTCTTTAATTTCATTTTTAAGCGTTGTGTATGGCGCGGTGGTTGGTGGGTTTCGCACTAAATCGAATACCTGGTCGAGCATGTAGTCGTCGGCATGCGCAATAATCGCTGTGTACTTGTCTTTTTCTTTGCGCACGCCAAAACCATGTAATTCGAACCATGCATCCACCTTTATAAACCACGATTCGATGTTGTATTTAGAGTTCAGCTTAGGAAACCGTAATTTGCCGAAGACCGCGTTGATTTGGGGTCTGCTGCTGTCGTCGTTGCCAATTTCTACGCCGCTGCTGTCGTTTTCTCCAGACCCCATGTTACGTTGGATAACACCACTAACGGGTAACTGTTTTCAGGTGGCGTGATACTTACTGGGACTGGTGCTGTACTTAACTTCAGGTGCTCCAATTGCGGCTTGGAGGAGGTTATAGTTGATTTGTCGCTTAATAATAAGGCAACACGTTTTATTGTCGAGCGTAACTTCAATTGATGCTGGATTCACTATTTCCGATTTTTGTTACGGGGTCACCACTATGGTAAATAATGAACCGCAGTGTATTAGCTTTTTAGCTAAGCAAATTCACGTTTATTTTTGGTCAATTCAAAACTTATAAAAATAAATTAGATCAAAGTTACACTAAATGAAATTATATTCTAAATGAAAATTAGGATGAGTTGATTTGCGACCGCACTGTGCGAAGATGAACGATGAGAATGATTTTTTGTGAAAAACAGTTGATCGTCTACGTATGTTTATGTATATGCATATTTTGTGTTATTTGCTCGATGAGCGCACTCGTTAGTTGTATTCCTTTTTATTCTTTTGGTCCAGGGGTTGCCATCAACCCGTTCGAGTGCTGCAGTTGCCACACCCATATTATAGGGTAATGTTAAGTTTTTTGGGCAATCACCGATAACTCAGTTATCGATTAACTTATCGAAGTCCAAATGAAACCTGGAGCTATCTCCTTTCGTTTGATACCCATATTGTAGGGTAATATAGAGGTTTTCGGGCAATCGCATTTTGACCGATAACTCAGTTATCGATTAACTTATCGAAATATATCGAATTCAAAATGAAACCTGGGGCCAACCCCTTTCGTTTGATACCCATATTGTAGGGTAATATAGAGGTTTTCGGGCAATCGCATTTTGACCGATGACTCAGTTATAGATCAATTTATGGAAATATATTGAAGTACAAATGAAACCTGGGGCTTTCCCCTTTCGTTTGATACCCATATTGTAGGGCAATTTTAAGGTTTTTGTGCAATAACATTTTCACCGATAACTCAGTTATCGATACATTTATCGAAACCTATCGAAGTCCAAATGAAACCTGGAGCTATCCACTTTCGTTTGATACCCATATTGCAGGGTAATATTAAGGTTTTCGGGGAATCGAATTTTGACCGATAACTTAGTTATCGATCAATTTATAGAAATATATCGAAGCTAAAATGAAACCTGGGGCCTTCCCCTTTCGTTTGATACCCATATTGCACGATCTTTCTATACCTATATGCGAAATATCATAAGTATAGGTTCAATATACTTAGAGTTATATGGAATAAAAAAAATTTCGAAAAGAAACGGTCCCTAGCAGGGTCGGAACCCCCAAAATTAAAAAATAGCCTATAGCTCCTTCCAGACTATAACCTGTAGGCGTGCCAAATTTCAACAAAATCCGTCTAGCCATTCTCACCTTTTTAGGGAACAAAAGCAAACGTCTGGACATCCAAACATCGCTATATTCACATTTATAATATTAGTAGGATTATTGCCTACTGAAGAATTTACCAAATTCGAATATTTTGAAAATTTTGAAAAAAGAGTATTGAAAACCGGTTTTAAAAATTTTTCTTTTGCGGTATTCGTTGGTAACGTTAGGGGGCCTTTCAAGAATTCAATTTTGACAAATTGTGCCAGGATGAATGCAAATTCAAATGTTGATTTGATAAAATATTGTAGGGTAATATTAAGGTTTTTCTGCAATCGCATTTTGACCAATAACTCAGTTGTCGATTAATTTATCGAAATATATCGAAGTCCAAATGAAACCTTGAGCTATCCCCTTTCGTTTGATACCCATATTGCAGGGTAATATTAAGGTTTTCGGGCAATCGAATTTTAACCGATAACTCAGTTATCGATCAATTTATCGAAATATATCGAAGCTAAAATGAAACCTGGGGCCTTCTCCTTTCGTTTAATACCCATATTATAGAGTAATGTTAAGTTTTTTGGGCAATCACCGATAACTCAGTTATCGATAAATTTATCGAAATATATCGAAGTCCAAATGAAACCTGGAGCTATCTCCTTTCGTTTGATACCCATACTGCCGGGTAATATTAAGGTTTTCGGGCAATCGAATTTTGACCGATAACTTAGTTATCGATCAATTTATCGAAATATATCAAAGCTAAATTGAAACCTGGGGCCTTCCCCTTTCGTTTGATACCCATATTGTAGGGCAATTTTAAGGTTTTTGTGCAATAACATTTTCACCGATAACTCAGTTATCGATACATTTATCGAAATATATCGAAGTCAAAATGAAATCTGGAGCTATCTTCTTTCGTTTGATACCCATATTGTAGGGTAATATAAAAGTTTTCGGGCAATAACATTTTCACCGATAACTCAATTATCGATACATTTATCGAAACCTATCGAGGTCCAAATGAAACCTGGAGCTATCCCCTTTCGTTTGATACCCATATTGTAATGTAGTATAGAGGGTTTCGGGCAATCGCATTTTGACCGATAACTCAGTTATCGATCAATTTATCGAAATATGTCCAAGTACAAAGGAAACCTGGGGCCTTCCCCTTTCGTTTGATACCCATATTGTAGGTCAAGTTTAAGGTTTTTGGGCAATCACATTTTCACCGATAACTCAGTTATCGATCAATTTATCGAAACCTATCGTAGTCCAAATGAAACCTGCTGCCTTCTCCTTTCGTTTGATACCCATACTGCCGGGTAATATTAAGGTTTTCGGGCAATCGAATTTTGACCGATAACTTAGTTATCGATCAATTTATCGAAATATATCAAAGCTAAATTGAAACCTGGGGCCTTCCCCTTTCGTTTGATACCCATATTGTAGGGCAATTTTAAGGTTTTTGTGCAATAACATTTTCACCGATAACTCAGTTATCGATACATTTATCGAAATATATCGAAGTCAAAATGAAATCTGGAGCTATCTTCTTTCGTTTGATACCCATATTGTAGGGTAATATAAAAGTTTTCGGGCAATAACATTTTCACCGATAACTCAATTATCGATACATTTATCGAAACCTATCGAGGTCCAAATGAAACCTGGAGCTATCCCCTTTCGTTTGATACCCATATTGTAATGTAGTATAGAGGGTTTCGGGCAATCGCATTTTGACCGATAACTCAGTTATCGATCAATTTATCGAAATATGTCCAAGTACAAAGGAAACCTGGGGCCTTCCCCTTTCGTTTGATACCCATATTGTAGGTCAAGTTTAAGGTTTTTGGGCAATCACATTTTCACCGATAACTCAGTTATCGATCAATTTATCGAAACCTATCGTAGTCCAAATGAAACCTGCTGCCTTCTCCTTTCGTTTTATACCCATATTATAGAGTAATGTTAAGTTTTTTGGGCAATCACCGATAACTCAGTTATCGATAAATTTATCGAAATATATCGAAGTCCAAATGAAACCTGGAGCTATCTCCTTTCGTTTGATACCCATACTGCCGGGTAACATTAAGGTTTTCGGGCAATCGAATTTTGACCGATAACTTAGTTATCGATCAATTTATCGAAATATATCAAAGCTAAATTGAAACCTGGAGCCTTCCCCTTTCGTTTGATACCCATATTGTAGGGCAATTTTAAGGTTTTTGTGCAATAACATTTTCACCGATAACTCAGTTATCGATACATTTATCGAAATATATCGAAGTCAAAATGAAATCTGGAGCTATCTTCTTTCGTTTGATACCCATATTGTAGGGTAATATAAAAGTTTTCGGGCAATACCATTTTCACCGATAACTCAATTATCGATACATTTATCGAAACCTATCGAAGTCCAAATGAAACCTGGAGCTATCCCCTTTCGTTTGATACCCATATTGCAGGGTAATATTAAGGTTTTCGGGCAATCGAATTTTGACCGATAACTTAGTTATCGATCAATTTATCGAAATATATCGAAGCTAAAATGAAACCTGGGGCCTTCCCCTTTCGTTTGATACCCATATTGCACGATCTTTCTATACCTATATGCGAAATATCATAAGTATAGGTTCAATATACTTAGAGTTATATGGAATAAAAAAAATTTCGAAAAGAAACGGTCCCTAGCAGGGTCGGAACCCCCAAAATTAAAGAATAGCCTATAGCTCCTTCCAGACTATAACCTGTAGGCGTGCCAAATTTCAACAAAATCCGTCTAGCCATTCTCACGTTTTTAGGGAACAAAAGCAAACGTCTGGACATCCAAACATCCAAACATCCAAACATACAAACACCCAAACATCGCTACATTCACATTTATAATATTAGTAGGATAGTAGGATTAGACACGCAATGAAGCCTTAGATTAAAAAACTATTTTGTACATTTTCTTAGATTCGCAGTTTTTTTTTTTGGGAAAGATGCTTGTGTTCGATGATGACGAAAATGGGCGCAATACCAATGTCATTTCAGAAGTTGGCTCGTAAGAATGATATTTCTGAGTACCTGGTACAGTTTTCGCGTTTTCAAACCGTTTTTTGAGAGATTTAGCACTTTCTTCATGATTAGTTTTGGGACTGAAAAAATTTCTGTTTCGGTAAAATTTTGGTTGGCCCATTCGTAAAGTGCTGAAGGCGTTAAAATTTGATTTTCCTGTGAAGCTTGCAGGCTAGCTCGTGCTGCCAATCGTTTCAAATTGCCGCCAATGCCATCGCTTGGCCCTTTTCCATGTGCAGTTGCATGCAAATGCCATTCAGCTTGAATTTTAAAGTATCTTTCGTGATGCAACAGATTTGCAAAATTATGCTTATTTTTGAAATGTTGGGATGCTCCATCAGTAAAATAAAAAATCTGTTGTGGTCTGTGCTTTTTTTTTCAAGTAGTTTGTGATGATTTTTTGATGTTCGTAAACAGCAACTGTATCGTGATTTAGAGAGTCTGATATGATTGCAATGCCCTTGAATTTGAGATCATCCTGGATTCGATAGTAAATTCCTGTTGTAAATATCGATGCTTGACTGTTATTCCAGTGGAAAGCTTGCGCGGCATTTTGAGCAATAAAACCATAGTTCTCGGCGAAATCGCAGAGTACAAGAAACTCACCTTGTTGTATATTATCTTTAAGGTTCTTCAAGAAAATCAATTGTTCTTTAGCAATAAAGCATGAGTTTTCAGTTTTGAAATGCGACTACCCAATTCTTCAATAAAATCATCTCCATCAGCTACTTCAGTACGCAAAGTACTACGATCAGTTTGTTGCCAAATTTGATATGATGAAAAATTAAAAACAAATTTTTTTTTTCGAAAATTTTTGGGAAAAAAAAATTATTTTTTCAAGTTTGTATTTTTTTTCGAAAAGTAGACGTAAAAAACCATAATGTGTAGAGAAAACGGTAATCGTTTACGTGGGGTACCGAGCGCTAATACACAACCAAAAATGTTGAGATATGTATCAGGAGACGCGCTTTGGTCCCAGGAGCATGAATATAACTCCGGTGAACCAATATTTTTAGTAGTTTGCGAGATATTTGCAGTTAAAGTTCAGAATTTTCTGTCATTTTCATGTGGTTGTTGTAATCACATTACCCTGTGAGAAAAGAGTGGCACGCGGAAGGACATCGCCGTGGCGGTAGCCACGGCTATGGCAACCACCCGGAGTTGGAATGGCGTATCCCAGGGTTATTTTTTGAAGCGCGGCCGAAGGCCGCCTACCCGGTAAGGTTTTCTGCACATAAAAAACATGGATCGGGCCCCTAAACCCGGGTCATTTTTCGGTTTTTCGCAAAATTTTTCCAAAATAATGAAAATATTGGTTGAGCGGAGTTATATTCATGCTCCTGGGGCGAAAACGCGTCTTTTGATATCTCTCCCGACATTGTTGGACGCGTATTAGCGCTCGGTACCCCACGTAAACGATTACCGAGAAAACTTTTTTTGTTAAATAAATTTTCATGTGAGCTGTGAATTTTCGAAAATACATGTTTCTTATGAAATGTCAATATTTATGGCCCTGTATTTTAACAACAAATGATGTTAGAGCGAAATCCTTTTGCACCTTTGATGCTTTACATCCATACAACAATATTGCAAAATTTCAAGACTATCGGTGACATCAACCTTTTTGACCTGGTACACTTGGGGTGTTTTGCCCCATATATGTTATGTTGATCCGATATGGGTGATTTTCCCTACCTACGTTAAGCATATAATATGTACCAAAGCTTACGTTCCTAGCTTTTTAATTGCCAGAGTTATAGGCCAAAACCCGTTTAGCGGAACGTTTGATTGTATGCGAGCTATGCGTTGTATTGCTCCGATTTTGCTGGTTCCCACTAATGATTAATGCTATAGAAAATTGTATCGAGGTATCTCCAAAACTGAAGGACTAGCTTGCGTTTAAACATACAGACGGACAGGTGGACATGGCTAAATCACCGATTATTTCGGTGTACTGAATGGTGGGTATCTCTTCTTCTTTTAATACATTTCATGTTCATGAAAGGTAAAAAAATTAAAATAATCAGAAACAATGGTACACTTCAAAAATTTTTACTCTGTAGGTAAACTACATACCGATTTTGGAAGTAATAGGTAAAAAAAATAGTATATGACGTACATTCATCGTCGCTGAGGTGGTAGTATGTTGCCGCGAAAAATGAGGGAACGGCATGTGGTGTTACAGATGGCTCTTCTGCGGAGATTGTTATATCCACGGCAGCAGCAGCTGCAAAAGTGGCTGACTTCCCAGTGTTGAGTCCGCCGGTTCCACTACTGCCAACTCTGGCATCATCATTTCCACAGCCGACACCACCGCCACCGCCACCAAGATTGTCGACGCCGATGCCACCACTACTATCGCTGTAGCCAACACCCATGCATGGCAGATTTCTCATCGTAACTTCATTATCTACAAGAAAAAAGGAGAAAAAAGGGTCATCAGTTTATCAGGTTCATTGACAGCATGCTGTTTTGTTCTTTATAAGCTCCATTTAAAGCTCTTTAAATCATATTCTCAAGCTTGGAAAATGGTACAATCAGTTCCGTCGGAATAACGAAATTTGTATAACGCAGTGACAGCTTTTAAAATGTTCTTAATTTGGTTACGGGAGTAAGTAAATCATATCGCTATCGGCATTAGAAGGATTTACTGTAAAACTGGTTAGATAAATTTTCAACTTATGTTACGAAAACTACTATACGGGCCTAACCGCACTCACCAATACATGCAAAAATTTTAAAATACTGACACACACAAAGCCATCTGTATAGTTTTGTTTGTTTCTTTCTGTTTCCTCTTCTTTGATGTTGTGAGAAAAACTTATAAAATTTTTAAGAAGGATTTTTTAGTGAAATTTCCACTTATTCGTGTGTAGTGGTACATATTGTTATTTAACAAATCCTGTACTGGTTTATATATTAGGCCTGTTTTTTTTTACACGCATATACATACATCTGCGTCTGCCAGTAAAAAAAAAACGGCCATCTGCAATTGCGCATAGCAAGAAAAGCTACTTGGCACCACTGCCCAACAAATGTCAAAACAACATAAAATGTTGGTAGCACTGATACAGAAATGTCAATTTTGACATATATATACATATTTATTTTATTTGTTTACAAAAAGAAATTAAAAATGCAAGCGGTAAGAAACATTTTTTAATAGTAAAATAATTATGAATATCGGTTAGTAAACATCTTAATTGTTTTTCAGAATTCCGAAAGTGAAATGCACGATATCTACGATATCCATGAAATAGTTGAGTTAGCGGACCAAGCAACGTCTTCTAGTTCAGATGAAGATCCGGATAGTGATGACGAACTACATCCAGAATGCATAAACTTTGTTGGAACACTTGATGCAATGAACGACAAAGATTTTAAGTCACACATGCGGATAATGCGTCGAACCGCCGATTTTTTAATAGGTGATTTGTCAAAGTGTCTATCGTTGTTAGGACATGTAATAAATAACTTTATTTACAGGAAGATTTTCTCAGAGCCCTTTAGGGTTAAGCTGCTCATACACTGGAAGGTTAAAGATAAGCCCAAAATGCTCCATATATATCTACGTGTGGTATATATGCAATAAGGTAACCTTTCGACAGCTCGGAAATTTATTTGGAGTAACCAAATCAACAGCATGGCAAATTGTTCGCCGTGTTAGTTCATGGTTGATTACTATCAGCCATGAATATATCCAATGGTAGCAAAATCAAGAATTAACAAGGACTTGTCGCAAGTTTTACGAAAAAAAACTAATTCCCAATGTTATTGGCGCAATAGACTGCACACACATATCCATTAAAGCACCTCATGTTGGAAAAGAAAACTATTTTGATAGGAAGCAAAATTATAGTTTGGTGTTGCAAGCTGTTGTTGATGCTGACAAAAAGTTTTTGGATGTTTACTGCGGCGAGCCTGGCTCTTTGCACGATAGCCGTGTTCTTAGAAGGTCTTCGTTATTCGCACGAGCAGAACAAAACTATGAAGAAATGTTTCCTAGGTCTACTTTTTTACTTGGAGATTCTGCATATTTTAAGACGAAATGGTTGGTTCCTCCATTTAAAGATAATGGACATCTTACTCCACTTCAGAGAAGTTTCAACCAGAGGCATTCCCAAACTCGTGTGGCGGTGGAAAATACCTTCGGTTTGTTCAAAACACGGTTCCGGCGGTTACTAAAGTTTACTGAGCATACCGACCTCAATGCGGTTACGAACTTAATTTCAAGTATCTGTGTTATGCATAACATATGCATTATAAAAGACGATATCAGTGAAGAAGAAAATGTGGAGCAAGTGGACTTAAATTTTGGGCTTGAAATTGTAAATTTTGGTAGTTCACAACTAAGTCGTCGAGATGAGTTGTTTAACTATCTTTACCCTAGTAACTAACTCTTGTATCGAATCATAAGCATAAAAAAGTAATAAAGTAAACAAACAATTTAAATCATATTTTATTAACTATCTCTTTGTTACCTTCAAGTATGTAAGTAGTCAGATAGAGCACTGCCCATTCCCACAACAGCCGGTTCTACGTATCGGAATGACCCAAGTTTTACCCGGACAAAGGCTGTTATTTCAATTTGTCCAGTCCCACTCCTACATTGTCATCCTCGGAGCAATCCCTCTTGCGGACCAAGAGATTGGATCTGCTGCGTCTGCTGGAAGAAAATATATGTCAAACGTTCACATTCCGTTCAATGCAGTAAATGCAAGAGATGGTTGCACAGATCTGGATGCTCAGGGCTTAACCCTGCCATCCCCAGAACCTAGAAGAATTAGACAATGGGTTCCGCAGGGTGGTGTCCTTTCACCCCTTTTCTTTAACTTCTACATCGCGAGCCTCCCTCCTCCACCAGAGGGGTCTCCATCGTTTCGTACGCTGACGACTGCACTGTGATGGCCACGGGCAAAGGACCTTCCACGGACGAACTCTGTACTAGACTAAACGACTACCTGCGCGATCTTTCCAGCTTCTTCACAGAGCGGAACCTGACTCTGTCCCCGACTAAATCTACTGCGACGCTATTTACCACGTGGAATGCGCAGATGGGGCAGGAGTTGAATGTCCACGTAGATGGTGTTCCACTACCTACTGTCAACCACCCCAAAATTCTAGGGGTTACATTCGACAATAGCCTCACCTTCGCTGATCATGGCACCGCAATAGCTTCAAAGGTACAAAGCCGCAACAAGATCCTCAAGTCACTGGCCGACAGTACTTGGGGCAAAGACAAAGAAACGTTGCTGGTCACCTATAAGGCTATTGGCCGACCGGTTATTGATTATGTTGATTATGCTGAGCCCATTTGGTCGCCAAACCTTCACGACAACAACTGGAGGAAATTGCAGGTCTGCCAAATCACCGCAATCAGAACCGCGACGGGCTGTTTGCTTATGTCACCTGAGTCTCACCTTCACCAGGATGCTAAAATGCTCAACGTTCGCGAGCATGCGGAACTTTTAAGTAGGCAGTTCCTTCTGAACACTCTTATGTTCCCTGGGCTCGCGAACAGAGACCTGTAGACGGATGCATTTATAGCCCCCTGTTGCAGCTCACAGCCGCCGTCTACGCCAATTAACACCAGTCAGGGCGCGCTAAATTCTCCACTACGACACAGTTTAGGACTTAGCCTACCTCCATCTAGGCAAAAACATTCGTCTCTAACGCCTAGAATGTCCCCACCCTCCCTTCAAAATCCTACAGCTAAACTGTAATGGATTAGTTGGAAAGATCTCGGAGATAACAGACTTTTTGAAGTCGAACACCATCAAGCTAGCTGAGATGCAGGAGACTAAACTGACCACAAACTCGGACTCGAAAGCCGCAATAAGATCCTCCAGTCACTGGCCGGCAGTAGTTGGGGAAAAGATAAATAAACTTTGTTTGCTTATCTCATCCGACTCTCACCTAAATAAAAAGGCTAAAATGCAGCATTCTACACCTTTCATAAAATAAAAAAATCTGATGCTCCTAGTTCTGAACCTGTTCATTATAAACCCATTAATCCACAAAGGTTTTGGACTTTTGAATACAAATATTGTATACTTTATTAAAATTAGTTGTTGTATATTTTTGTTTACAAGGTGTTTCAGAATCGGATTTGTATTGCATCTTTATATAGCAGTATCAGTACAACTTTCTAATTTCTTAAATTTTTTCTTAATAAGATCTTTTAAACAAACTTCGCTTATCAACATAAATAAATTCATCTAACTATCACAAAATTAGTTTTGTTGTTGGTTTTTGCGATCTTTCTTGTTTTTACATATTTGTAAGTTTTGCAAGGTTGAGATCAGAGAAGCAATAATTCGTAATGAATTTTAATTGTCAGTTTTTGGGAAAAATTGATAATTGGAGAAAAATTAGGTTATTAAATTCAAATCATTCCTATTTAGACATGTACATTTAAATCAAAATAATAAATTCAACCAATTATAACAAAATTAAGCTAAACAATTCAGATATTTCTATTTACATATGTACATTATTGTGTTAAAAGTTCTCATAATAGAAAAAAATAATAATTCATTTATAACTTTCATCATTTACTTAATTTAACCTTAACCTTCTAATAACTATTTCACTTAAAATCTACCACTAGGTTTTTAAATTCATTATTTCTTGCTTTTAAATACATAATTTAAGGAGAATTGAGTCTATCTCGAATCATGTTCTTGATGTCCTCATAAAATTTTTTCTTCAACTCCAACTTTTTTTCGTAGTAGTTTTCTTTGGCGCTTTTTCTCTTACGCACATTGATTGGAGAGGTCGAACTTGGTCTGGCCAACAAACTGGTTGATGTTGAGGCTTCAAGGAAAAGGGGCACTGCGTTGGATGAGTCTTCACTAGAAAGCTCGTTGGGCAACGAAGGTGATGCTATCAATAAAAATAAATAAAAGTTGTAGATACAAAATGCGGAACAAATAACAAAAACATTTACCAAGAGGAGCTAGTGCGCAGCGTTCCGATAATGGCGCCTGGATTGCTGCACCTAAATTAAGGGTGTGTGAGTTGGAGATTATCGGCTCGCGTCCGAAAATCTCATCCATCTCCTCCATAAAAGGGGCTGGACAATATGTAGCACCTGTCTGCCTGTTGTTATCTTTTGCGCTTTTGTATGCAATTAAAAGCGTCCGCATCTTCGCCTCCAACGTTCGTGTTGTTACGGTGGTGTCCTACAAATAAAATATAGAAGATTTATATGCTTTGGAATACAAAATTTTAAAGCAAATCCTTACTAAGAACCCTTCTCCGACCATGTCTTCCAAGACGTTTGTGTAAGCAAACTTCTTCTTCCTGCTGTGCTTAAATTCGTCCTTACGGGCACTGTAGCATTGCAAAAAAAGCAGAGTTTCTTCCCTGGTCCAACGCTTCCTAGCTTCTTTTCTGTTAAACATGTTAAATAACATCAAAATTGGTATTAATTTATGAAATTTATATTAATTACACAAAAATACTTACATTTCCTGTGTTGACATTTCGCTTTTTCTTTAGAGATGACAAAACACTAAACACAAAGTCGATAAAAACTACACCCTGAAACTTGGAAGTACTGATTTTATCAGCCACTATTTCTTAGTTGCAGATAAAGTTGTGCGCTTAGCGGTCCATACAAATATTAAGCGCAAACGCAGACGCAGATAAAAAAAAACACGGCTATTAATGCACCCAACATTTTCAGATGGAAGAGCAGAGGAGTTTTCAATTTGAGAAAAATTTAGTGAAATTATTCTTTTGTGTATGCTTACTGTTATAAATGTGTATTTAAAGATCTTATTGAGTATTGTAAACTTAAAAACTGTGTATATCTATACATATATATAACAACTAGCTGCCCGTGTGCGACGTTGTTCGCAATACCATTGTGTTTTGTTTATATATTAACATGCTATACATATTAAGTTGAATAAATTGTTTAAAGATATCTCACTTCAAACCCAGAATTTACCAACTCAAATAATTGTTTACTTACACTAAATGCACGTTTTTAAAAATCAAAAACACATTTTTATAATTCAAGTAAAGTAAATTTCCAATCAGGATCAGATACACTCATACATACATGTAAATGTGTAAAATGAAAAAAGGAGTGCATCACTTATTCCGTTTTTTTATTGATTTCTGCTAAACTGTCGTTGCGAGGTATGAATGTCACCTCTCCAGCCGCAGGACCTGTAAGGATTGTTGTCTCTAAGCCATTACATAGATTCGGTGGCTTAAGGTTGCGCAGTAATATAATTGGAATATTTTGTTTTAATTTTATTTTATAAGGTGGCAAGCCCGAGGGATTTAGGGAATTCAAGAACTGAATCGGGTAATGTGCAGCATTTTCGCTTTGACATATACTCTCTGACTTCGCCGGGTACTTTATCGGATAACGTCATTATTATCGTCATCTGTTTTGTTTCTTGGTGCAACAATAGCCCGTTGACATAGCCATGTATACGGCTTACTTGATAGTTCTTCTATATTCGCATAAACTTTTGATATTAATTCGTCCACGTTATACACCATATTCCCAATATTTGAATCTATTAATAACTCAATGGCAGCATAGTAGACCTACCTGTTCATTTACAAAAGTTTTTTACTGAAATTGATGTATTTTTGTTTTTTATTTAAGAAATTGCTTCCATTAATAATTTTTTTGTAAATGAACAGACGTAGTGTCAGATGAAAAAAATATAAAAGGAGAGCTATTTTACATTTATTGGGCCTATCAGCGATTCCATTTAATTTGACGCCGGCTAGCTGATGATAAAACGATAGGGGACATCTGTCGATATAATCGGAGTTCGAGAGATAATTGAAATTCCCTCATGAAAATTACTCCCTGTATGAAGATATTCCGGGTAGCACCGGTCCAAGGTTTAACCGATGTTCAAAACCCATTTTTTTCACAAATAAAACTGCATGAAGAAAAAAAACAGCATTCAAAATATATAATACTAGCAGACCATATTGTTTTGAAATACATAGACCATATTGGTTTCGGTATCCATATACGTATGTACATATGTATGTATGAATATTGATTTCTTTTTTATTTACATTCGATCATTAGAATAAAACAAATTTCAAAGTACTTCAGAATATACTACATTTTTAGTTTTACTGTCTGTAGGTAGTAGTATAGCTTGATTTTGGGGGTTCCCAGTTCTGGATACCGCAACATACAATTGCCCATGTGTGAAACACTCTGCCCGTAAGTCTATACCAACATAGTTGAAAGTTTGTCCTTGGGATTTGTTTATTGTAACTGCGAAGGAATCTTTCACTGGAAATTGCAAACGCTTATATTGGAAGGGCATATCGGTCGGAATCATACATAGGTATGCGAGGTATGAACGACGTTTCTCCTGCAGCTGGACCTGTAAGGATTGTTACTTCAAGGATATTGTTATGCATTCGTTTTATTTGTAATCGTGTTCCATTGCATAACGTGGGTGGCTTGAGGTTGCGCAATAAAATAACTGGAATGTCACTTTTTAACTTTAATTTATGAGGGGGTAGGCCAGAGGGGTTAAAAGAATTTAAAAACTCAGTAGGGTAGTGTACGGCATCTTCTCTACTAAGGACACTGTCATTTGATAAATACTCTCTAGCTTCGCTGGAAATTCTATCTAGAATGATGTTGTTAATTTCGTCTACAGTTTTGTTTCTAGGTGAAACGATAGCCCTCTCGCAAAACCAGGTATATGGCTTACTGCAAAGATGTTCAATATTCGGGTAAATTTGCAGTATTAATTCGTCCACGTTATGCACCACATTACCAAGTCTTGAATCAACTATAAAGTAACCGTTGTCATTTGGAATTTTATCATCTCCAATGCCCAGTAAATCTTGAGGAAATGTGCTGACATTTCCGTTCAGATGTGCTCTCATGTTTGTTCGCAGACACAATTTCTCTACGTTATTCCATAGTAAAGATGCTTTGAAACATGATTTCACAATATCAGCTCGAGTTCCCCTCGCTACTACAGGCAAAGTCTGGCGAAAGTCTCCTGCAAAAAGAATTGTTATTCCACCAAAAGGTTTGTCGTTGGATCTTATGTCCTTTAATGTTCGATCTACTGCCTCAATATGTGCTCGATTGGTCATTGTACACTCATCCCACACTATCAGCACTGCTTCTTGTAAAATTTTGGCAAGTGATCCGTTCTTTCGAATGGAACAAATCTGTTCTGCTTGGACGGACACGCTTAATGGCAATTTAAAAGTTGAGTGGGCTCTTCGACCAGCGGATAATAGAGTCGCGGCGATTCCCGATGACGCTACTGCCAGCGCCACGTGTCTCTTAGATCTGGCATAAGCCAGAAGAAGATTAAGTGCAAAGGTTTTTCCACAACCACCAGGTGCATCTAAGAAAAATGCTTGACCAGCATTGCTATCAATGCTGTTGACAACTCTACTATATATTAGTTGCTGACCCGATACCATTTTTGGTACATTAGTTGCAAGGTAGTCAATTAAAATGTTTACGTCACATGGACACCTCAATGCGGTCTCAAAAGGGCATTCAGTTCGTTGAATATTGCGATTTAGAGAAGGGAGCCCAAAACCCGATAATTCTTTTTCGCATAGTCCTATTACTCTGTCTTCGATATCAATTAAACCTTAAAAAAATGTAAACTACTTACTTAAACATTATTAAATTATAGTTAGTTTTTATCAAACCTTGGTTTAGCAAATCTTCAGAAATTTGTAGATCGGGATCGTTACGTCTCCTGCGTTCATTGAAAAGAAAGTCTTCACAGAAGTCATTCTTGAATATGTTCCATAGCAAGGTTGGCAAAAAACTATTATAATGCAGAATAGTTCTCTCAGCTAACGCATTTTTCCAATGATCGTCATTTTCCAAAAGTTGTAGCTCTAGGCAAGCGGCTTGAAAAGTATTAAAAACTGTACCATTTACAGTCCTCAAGCTTTCGAAAGAAGTTTGACCCCGAATATTGTGTAGCAATAAACGTATGTATATAAAAACATTCAGTTTGATTGGGGTGGACGTTATATACTCTTCCAAGTGCCGAATCCTTTTTGATATCGGGGTTGCCTTCAACAGCAACTCCGCGCTTCCTTCGCAAAAACTTATGATTGCTCCAGGTATAATAAGACGGCACTTCGTGATAAAGAAGCGTTTTCGCAAACGAATCCGTGGCGCATAATTCAAAAAAAGCCATTAATGTGGTTTTACGCGGATTTTCAAGAACTTGGTGTACATTGTCTTCTGAAAAATAAACTCGTTGTCCGTTCTCTAAATGCACTGCTAAGTGTACAACAGTTGGATATCGCTCATGAATTGGAAAATCAAAAAAGCGCCAAAAGGACTCCGAGGTGCTTATATAACGACCGTTGAGATACTTTTGAATTTCATCAGAATTGTTTTAGAAGGAAAATGTAGCCTGATCTGTACCTTTGTTAACATATTTGCATATGTATTTAATAGATTTAACAGAATGGCAATATTCAACATTTATATGAGCTGAAAAGCATCGCAGAAGCATAGGGCAATAAGGAACGACCCATCTATTGTCTATTCTGGTAATAGCGCCACGTACATCAATATCGGCAGTGTTACCTCCATTTTCAGGAGACCGCCTACGGTATGTTGGGTAGCCATCTTCGCCGGACTGCGTCTCTGCACAATAACTGCGAGGAAACCTTTTCATACATTTGCCTTCTGCCATGCATGGTGAGAATATGCTATGTTGCCCACAGGGTCAATAAATCATATTTTTACAAACAATATCATACAAAAGTGGATCATCGCTTGGGTTCGGGATTTCAGCACAAATTATGCTATCTATTTCGTGAGGCTGAATATTTGTCTGCAGCCAGAGCAGTATATGACAATGCGGCAAACCACGTTTTTGCCATTCGACAGAGAGCATGTGACACCTAACTTCTCCAAATATGCATTTTTTCGTTAAAAGAAACATGAGCCTTTTCATTTTCAAATGAAAAACCTTAGCTATAACATCATGTCTATTGTGTGCTTTTTGGGCATTAAATAGCTCCTGAGTTATCTCTGGCCATTCAGGATTGCACGTGAAAGTTATAAATAAGTCAGGGCGGCCATAATGTCGTACATACGTCATCGCGTCTTGTGTTTTTTCTTGCATGTAACGCGCTGAACCCGTAAATGATGAAGGAAGTATGACTTTTTGCCCAATATTAGAAACATTTATATTAGAATCTTCATTTATAGCATCGCGTAAGTGTATATACTCTTCAGCTCGTAGTTTTTGCTGATTTCTGCGTATAAATTCAATCTTTCCGAAACCATTTTTGCCATCATGTCCACTGAGTATTGGTTTAATAAGTTTTTAAAATAAAGAAGTTGATTTAAACAGTTATCTCTAACCATAAACCGGTAAGCATAGAACTGCATGCAAGAGATATACTTGGTTCCATTGCAATTTGGAATGTACAAACAGTATCCGTCTTCTCCTCTTAAAAATATGATCGGATACTGAAGTGGATCATATGCTCGATGCAGCTCTGAGACTCGTTGCAGCTCCCCTGTATGACTGTTCAAAACAATATCTCTCGGTCCTTTGTCTTCGTCTATCAAAAGCACAGCTACCTCATTTATTAAAGGTGCATTATATCGCCCTCTGTGTTCATTAGCAGGTACTTTATCCGCATGGATAACCAACCGAAAATCGTTTTCAGATTCGGACCTGGGCATACGCTCTAAATTGTATTTGAGGCTCGAGATAAAGGAATTATATGTATGTAGCATGTTTTGTAGTATTTCAATAACTTCTGAATTTAACGTTGGTATCATGTTTGAGCAAATGGAGGTTTGGTCAGCCTCGGAAATAAAATACATTTGTAAGTATTGGGCATTTACATTCGGTTCTGGCAATAGTGATCCAATAAGATGGTACACCTGACCTTGAATTTTATAAGTTGGCATGAAATTTCCTTCTCTTATCTCATGCGTGCCAAAAGAAGTCATTTGAAACAAACTATTGTACTTCCTGGCGTTATCTAGAAAATGCTTTGATAATGGGTGAGTGCCGACAATCAGGGATTTCAGTGGTTCCGGCGGCTCCTGAAGATTAGGAAGAATTACCTTACCTCCAGCACAGCATAAACCTGGAGTCTCTCCACTCCATTTTTTCGCACCACAATGTACACAAATCACATTCATTCTTCCTATTCGAAGATCCTTGGAATTGTTACAATCGACGTTTGCTTGGTAATTAAACGCGCATCTACAGGAAAAATCGTATACTGCAATACGTTCTAAGCGCCGTTCGCACTTTCGGCATTTTCGTTTTTTAAATGTTTACAACTATTGGTATTCGTATATAAGTTTTCACTGATTTTAATTATTTTTTAAATGTACACTACTCTTTGTAAACGCAAGTTTTCACTGTATAAATTACTTTTCACACAATAAGAAAATTATACAATATAAACGCAACTTTTCGAAAATTATAAACTTTCACTGTATTAAATTACTTTTCACTCAATAAGAGAATTATAAAATATTAACTTTCAAACAAAACGAACTCATATTCTATTCTAAGAACAGCTGATAGAGTGGCATGGCCCTCTTCATAAAATTAAAACCTGAGATTCAAATTAAATATTGCAACAGTAATCGACGCTGTAAGCTACATGTTAATGATTGCATGTACATATGCAAATACTGTTCTCATAACATCCCGATAGATGGCACACTGTTAATTTTATTGACATGTTGTTGTTGTTGTTGTTTTAACACTACGTTGCCCTGACTAGGTAGTCAGTATCAACCTTACCCAATATTGTCATCGAACTCTTCTAACGGAAGTCCTAGAAACCTAGCGGCTTCAACAGGGGAGGACCAGAGGGATATGGGTGTTAGAAGAGTAGGCTCGGATGAACAGACAAAAAGATGGTTAGTAGTATGGGGGGACAAGCCGCATGCCGGACAAACATTAGGCAAGTCGGGGTTCAGTCTGGATAGGTAAGAGTTTAACCTATTACAATATCCAGACCGGAGTTGGGCCAGCATCACCCTAGTCTCCCTAGGCAGCTCGCGCTCCTCTTCGGCAACGGGTGGTGTTGTTGCCTGAAGAACGGCGTTCACCGGGAGAGAGCCAACATAGAAATTTACCGAATTCGTGTGGATGAGGGTGAGGGCCTGCCGGTGCACCTTAGGATCAAACGGCGTGGAAATCAGGTGCCGGATCTCATCGTAGTGTTTGCGTAGATGGCTCCTTATGCTCCTGGGGGGCGGATCCTCGTTGATCAGGCGTCCGTTCGGATGCTGCGGTTTGCAACAGTTGAACAGGAATTGCCTGGGCAACATCTCGCTATGCTCTTTAACGGCGAGCATTTTCGCTTCATTGTGTAAGTGATGCTCAGGAGACATAAGAAGACACCCAGTGGCGGTACGAAGGGCGGTGTTTTGGCAGACCTGTAGCCTCGTCCAGTGTGTGTCAGCTAGCCCCGGCGACCATATAGGCGTCGCGTAGCTCAGTACCGGCTGGCCAATTGCTTTATATGTAGCTAGTAACGTTTCTTTGTCTTTACCCCAAGTGCAGCCAGCTAGGGACTTGAGGATTTTGTTACGGCTTTGGACTTTATTGGCAATTGCGGTTACATGAGCGCCGTATTTGAAAATGTTATCAAACGTCACCCCTAAGATTTTGGGGTGTGAGACAGTTGGTAGCTTGACACTATCAACGTAGACGTCTAATTCCATGTTCACTTGCGTTGTCCGCGTCGTGAATAGGGTGGCCGAGGACTTATTCGGTGACAATGCCAGGTTTCTCCCGGCGAAGAATTCGGACACGGCTGGGAGGTATGAGTTAATTCGAGAGCAGAGTTCTTCTACGGAGGGGCCTGTTGCCAGAATCGTACAATCGTCGGCGTAAGAGACGATCGAGACACCCTCTGGTGGGGTCGACCACTCAAATAGTTGGCAGTCCAACGTTTAAGACAGGGAGGAAGGGACGAATCTTCAAGGTCTTTCATTAGTTGCGCATGGTTGACCGTGTCAAAAGCTTTGGCCAAGTCAAGCGCAACTAGCACTGTCCTGTGGCTTGGACGCTTTTGGTTTAGTCCGTCCCCTATCTGAGTGGTTATGGCGTTCAGCGCGGTGGTGGTGCTGTGATTTTTGCGAAATCCATGCTGATTTTCGGCGAGCCGCAGGCTTGCGGTGAAGTACGGCAACAAGATGGATTCCAACACTTTCACTACTGGCGAGAGGAGAGATATCGGGCGATATGACTCCCCTACGGCAGCTGGCTTGCCAGGCTTTAGTAGTGGGACCACCTTTGCTTGTCTCCATCTTTCAGGAATAACAAAGGTGGAAAGGGAAAGGATGAAAATTTGTGTAAGGTATCTTATGCCTTCGTCGCCGAGGTGTTTCAGCATCAGCATGGAAATGCCATCGGGGCCGATTTATTTGGTGTTCTTAGATCTCCGAATAGCCTCATGAACTTCTGTTGTGGAGATGGCAATGGGCGCATCGCTGTTTTTGTGTTTGTAAACTTCCCTGGTGGCTCGGCGAATATCTTTGTTCAACGTAGGATGCATTACAAATTGTCTGCAGAAGGCGCTCGCGCATCGTTTTGGCTTCGACTGAACCTTATCACCGAAGGCGATGGATATTTTGTCGTTAGGTTTAGTCGGGTTGGACAAAGATTTCACCGTCGACCATAATTTGCCAACTCCAGCCGAGAGGTTGCAAGACCTTAGGTGCTCTTCCCACTTAGCGCGTTTGTGTTGGTCTACTAAGCGTCTGATTTCCGCATTGAGATCCCTTATTTGAGGATCCGTAGGGTCAAGGCGTCTAATATGGTCACGTTCATTTGCCAGGGCCGGTACCTCTGGATGATGGAGAATGGACGCACTTCCTTTATTCTACCTGACGGAATGTGTTGATGGGAGGCTGAAATTAGGGCCATACGAAACGCCTTTTCCCCTTCTCGTACGTCAGACTAGGTAGGAAGAGCAGCGAAGGCGCTCTCTGTGGTGTTGAGAAAACCCTCCCAGTCGGCTTTATTGAAGTGAGTGTAAGTGCGTTTCTCAGCTGTGACAAAGTCGGTGGGGCGATCGATAGAGAGCACTATAGGTAGGTGGTCTGAAGCAAGCGTCAGCATCGGTCGCCAATCAACGCAGTTTATTAGGCCAGCGCTGACTATGGTGATGTCTGGCGAGCTAGAGCAGTTTACCGCCACTCTAGTGGGGGCATTCCCATTTACCGTGCAGAACGTCGAATCATCTATTTGGTCAGCCAGCTCCTGTCCCCTACCATCGGCCTGCAGGCTGGAGTGCCACAGGTCGTGGTGCGCGTTGACGTCACCAAGGATGACGCGGTTCTCGCCCCTGAGTAACGCACGAATGTCAGGGTGGTAATCCCTGGGACAACAGGTGACAGGATGTACGTAAATGTTTATGATTTCAAGGTCGACGTCGCCTGACCGGACAACCATACCTTGACTTTCTAAGGTGGTGTCCCTCGGGTCGATGTCCGGCTCAAATAGACGATACTGCACCCCCAAGCCCTCTCGCACGGTCACAACGGTGTACATTGTACCCGTTGCAGGTCAGAAGAGACGACCTTCCACCTAACTTTGTCTCCTGAATCGCCGCGATCTTGATGTTGAGTCGCTTCATTAAATTTGTCACTTCAACAATTTTGCCGGTTAGGCCGTTGCAATTAAATTGCAGGATACCGAAATATGTAGGGGGAGCAGAGTTGATGCTGGGGGTCAAGGACTGGTGCGTATGCCTAGGTGGTAATAGGCTGGGTCGCGCACTACGGCGCAATCTTGAAGTCGAAGGAATCGCGTTACCAGAAGCTAGAGGCGAGTCGGACGACGTTGAAGGTTGCGTAGCTCGACAGCATGGCGCAACGTACGTATCAGTCCATAGGTTCCTGTTCGCGAGTCCAGAGCATATGAGCAGGTGACACAGGCCAAGGCAGTTATTGCACTTGACTGATGCCAACGGCGTATATAATCTTAACCGACAAACAGTGCACGTAGTATAAGGAACCAGGAGCTGATGGTTGTGGCTTATACTCGTGCTAAGGCTGGAAGAAGAGGGGCTGACCGAGGGGGTGGGAGAGAGCGGACGCTCAGCATTGCTCAAATCCACTTGGGAAGTGCTACGTAGGGAGTAGCTGTGAGCTGCTGTGTGAGATGTTGACGCCTGTGGGCGTGAGCGGCCGTTCGGAAGGTCTACTTGCTGATGTGCATTGTTAGTGCTAGTCGTGGAGACTGATGTGACAGAGTCAGACATATGTGGCGGAGGGATACTTGATCGACGACGGCCACTGGACGTCATAGGACGTGAACAGCAAGGGGCCACAAAAGTTTTATAAAAACTAGCGGGTCTATGAGTAGAGGGATTTAGTCCGGAGCAACTAGTTAGATGCAACCATCTGCTACAATTAGAGCATTGTACGGAATGTGAACGTTTCACATAAAGTTTCTTCCAGCATACACAGAAGATCCATTCTCTAGGTCCGGGGTTGGATTCAATACCAGCCCGGAGCAGGAGAGTCTTGAGCAGTCCCGCTGCAAGGAGCTGCTCGGAGGATGACATTATTGGGGGGGGGGGATAACTGACGGTTTAGGCAGGGGGGTAGTGAAATAACAGCCCTTGGTCGGGGAAACCCCGATCATTCCGGTACGTAGAACCGGCTGTCGTTTGAATAGAAAAGTCAATCGATGTTAATTTTGTGTGTACATTTGAATCTGCGTTAATCTAACAGTTTAACAGAATTGATAACAGCTAAACACTCATATTCAGGGTATTCGGTAGAACCTATGACGGAGAAGTTGAGATATTGAAATAAAAATTGTTCGCTGATACCCATATCATTCAAATGTATTCAATGGTTATTTTAGTGACATTTTGGTATTCATGACCAAAAAAGGTTGAGCTGTTACCTGAAGAGCCCGCTATTTCTATCCCTGATCTCCATTTAGGTGGACATCTCCAAAAATGAGTGGAAAATTGACCTAAAAACTATTGCCTGCTAATTCCCTACATGGTCCACATTTTCGTGAATGTCTCGAAAACAGGGTTATATACGGGACTAAGAATTAAAACTTATTTAAAAACTCTTGAAAACCTTTCATTTGATACTCATATTGCAAAACCACCTTATAGGGTCACCCCCGGTCCACATTTTGGACAATATCTCGAAAGCGGGGTCTCATATGGGACTAATGACTACACCGTGTTTAAGCACTCATCAAGACCTTTCATTTGATACCCATATAGCAAAACCAACTTATAGGGTAACCCCTGGTCCACATTTTGGACAATATCTCGAAAGCGGGGTGTCATATGGGACTAATAACTACACCATGTTTAAACACTCATCAAGACCTTTCATTTGATACCCATATTGCAAAACCAACTTATAGGGTAACCCCTGGTCCACATTTTTGACAATATCTCGAAAGCGGGGTCTCATATGGGACTAATAACTACACCGTGTTTAAGCACTCATCAAGACCTTTCATTTGATACCCATATTGTCTAAACACTTATAAGGGTTACCCAGGTCCACATTTTGGGGGATATCTCCGAAACCTTCCCGGATATATAATATTTTTGGCCTATAACCATGTCGGGATCGAGACAAAACTACGTGCCAAATTTCATTTCATTCGGTCCAGCCGTTTTGGAGCTTTGCGGTCCAGAAAAAAACCGCTTTCAAAATATATATTAGTATAGATTATGTATGGGTAACGCATACTGGGTTCACGCTCTATCCACATTTTGGCCGATATCTCAGCAACGGGCTCAAATATGCACGTAAAAACCACTAATTCTTAAAACACACCTTTAATTTGATACCCAGTCGTATAAACACCTGCTGGGGTCACCCTGGTCCACATTTAGGTCTTTTTTAAATACTCATCAAGACCTTTTATTTGATAGCCATATTGTAGTCACACCTGGTCCATATTTTGGGAAATACCTACACCGTGTTCAAGCACTCGTAAACACCTTTCATTTGACACCCATATTGCGGGAAACCAGTCTAGGGCCACACCTGGTTCATATTCTGGGAAATACTTCGAAAACGGGGTTTCATATGGGACTAATAACTACACCATATTAAAGCACTCGCCAACACCTTTCATTTGATACCCATATTGTATGAACACGTTATAAGGTTGCCCTGGTCGAGATTTTGCGGGTTATCTCCAAGACCTTCCCCGATTCGAATATTTTTTGTGGCCTATAACCAAGTCGGGCTCAGCCGTTTTGAGCTTTACGGTCCAGAAGAAAACGGCTTTCAAAATACATATATATTAGTATAGATGGTGGGAAAAAATGTATAGTAACTCATCAATTGAGAACGGCTGGACCGATTTGACTCAATTTTTTTTTCAGTTCTTGGAAATTGATTAGAGAAGGTTTTTAAAATTTGGGAAAACCCTGCGGAAAACTCAGAAAATTGAAGATGTCGGTCCAGCCGTTTTTATTTGTGGAATTACTATACATTTCTTACACCATTTGACAAAGTTACATGCTTTAGGCGAGATGGCGTCCAAAGTACTTAACCGATTTTTCTGAAATTTTCAAAGTATATTCTTGGGATCATGGCAATATTAATTTTTGGGAAAGTGGGCGGTACCACGACCCAGGCTATATCAAATTTTAATTCTTCATAACTCTGAACATATTTATTCCAAATTAATGGTTTGGATAAGTGTGTCCTTTGGTCAAGATTTATATAAGATTGGAAAAGTGGGCGGTGCCACGAACACATTATATTTGGTCTAAATTAATGATTTTTGGATATGTGTGTCGTTCGGTCAACATTTATACAAATTTTTTGTGCTGCAATTATGTCCTAAGTATATGGTCGATCTCTGTTAAACTTTCCCAATACGTTACAAGCTTTGTTAGGTATGGCTATATATATGTAAATTTTTTTGGAAAAGTTGGCAGTTCCAAGCCTACAACCTAAGTAATATTTCAATTCGCTTTATCTCTTTATATCCCTGAGTGTATTTGCTTTAGTGAAATTTTCACGTACTGATGTTCATTAATCTTAATGAATGGACCTAATTTTTTTTTTTTTTGTATTGCAATTTATACATATCTAGAGTATTAAAGTGTGTACAGCAATGTCTAAATATAGTCTAAATAGAATAAGATAGAACTAAATAAATACTAGCGTTACATCTGCTCAGCAGCGCATATCGGTTTTTGTCATACTCATTTAGTTAAAAAGATCCGTTTTTTGAGTCGGGCATCCAAAAAATTTATTTGGTTATACCAAAGACGGGAAAACCAGAAATATTGCATTTATTTCTAGGGAAGTCACTGGTCAGGCAGTACAAGGTCTGCCGGGTCTGCTAGTTCTATATATATAAAAATGGTGGTAAAAATGTATAGCAATTCATCAATTGAGAACGCCTGGACCGATTTGGCTCAAATTTTTTTTCAGTTCTTCGTAATTGCTAGGAGAAAGTTTTTACGACAGAAAATTTGGGAAAGGCCTGCGGAAAAGTCGGAAAATTGGAGAAATCGGTTGTGCCGTTCTTAATTGATGAATTACTATACATTTTTCACACCATTTGGCATAGTCACATGCTTTAGGCGAGATGGCGTCCAAAGTACTTACCCGATTTTTATGAAATTTTCAAAGTATACTTTTGGGATCAAGGGTTAAAGGATAGGCTATATTAATTTTTGGGAAAGTGGGCGGTACCACTACAAAGGCTATATCAAATTTTAATTCTTCATAACTCTGAACATATTTGGTATAAATGAATGATTTTTGGACATGTGTGTCCGTTGTTCAAGATTTATATAATTTTGGAAAAGTGGAATGTGCCACGCCCACATTTTTTGTGTTTCGTTTTTACTTCAATTATGTCCAAAGTTTATGGCCGATCTCTTTTAAACTTTCCCAATACGTTAAAAGCTTTGTTAGGTATGACCGAAGCTACATATACATATATGTAAATTTTTTGAAAAGTGGGCAGGTCCAAGCCTACAAGCTAAGTAATATTTTAATTCTTTATATCCCTGCATGTATTTGCTTTAGTGAAATTTTAACGTTCATATGTTCATTAATCTTAATGAATGCACCTCATTTTTTATGGTTTGTATTGCAATTTATACATATCTGGAGTATTAAACGGTGTACAGCAATGTTTAAAGACAGTCTAAATATAATAGGATAGAGCTAAATAAATACTAGCCATACACCTGCTCAGCAGCGCATATCGGTTTTTGTCATACTCATTGAGTTAAAAAGATCCGTTTTTTGAGTCGGGCATCCAAAAAATTTATTTGTGTATACCAGGAAAACCAGAAATATTGTACATATATCCTAAATCACTGCCATAAATGAAATGTTAAAAATTAATAGAAAAATATTATAAAATTTATTTCTAGGGAAGTCACTGGTCAGGAGGTACAAGGTCTGCCGGGTCTACTAGTTTTAATTATATTAAACACTAGCAGACCCGGCAGACGTTGTTCTGCCTGACCAGTGACTTCCCTAGAAATACAATTTCAAATATTTTTCTATTAATTTTTAACATTTCTGTCACAGCACGCCCTTGCTTCGGGATAGCGGGTATTTAGTTATTCATCCCTAGTTTGAAATCAGGCTGCGCATCTCTATATTTAATTTACATGTACCCACACATACTTATGTATATGTTGTCAAATATGTATCTGCACTTTTTATGTTATATGCTTTGCATGTCTTTATTGTTTATTGTTGCATAATTATTGCAGTCTAACCGCAATGCGACATTCTCCTTTGTTCTTTATGCTCATATTCGTAAGAGCTTTATAAACCGTTTGAGCATACATAAATGATAGGTTTCTGTCATTTTAACCAGCGCGCAATTTACTTGTTAGCTGTCGTCAATCAAGGGAGAAACATCACACTGCGGTAAGCACTTGCCTTTTTATAATTGTTCATTTTTGTAATTAATGTCAAATTTAGAAATAAATCCCTCACTGTCACACCGTTATTGCCATTTATGATTCACCAATTATTTGCCACATTGGCCGGAATATTTAGGGATTAAATTCGCCAGCGAGGACGACGGCTAACATCTTTATTTCGCAGTGCTGCGTATATAGCAGCATTTTATATTTATTTGTCGCAGCCTGCATACATTTTAATATATTTCATCGACTTTGCCATACGTCGACTTTGTGCCAGAGTGAATAGATACATATTCGCCTAATTGTGTTTGCCATTGCCCATTCGTGAGGAAATGACACGCGATCCTCCACGCCGAGTCACTCGATCTGCTACAGAGAACGATTCCAACGTTGCCGCCAACACAGTGTCGGTTGAAAGAAGTGCCACTACACCATCCACCGTTTCTGAGTCTATAACCACCGCCACCAACGGCCAAGAGACAGCCACGTTGGTACCAGCAACCGCCACAATCACAAATAATCCAAGTATGGAATCTATTAGCACCAATATAAGTACTGTTGGTAGCATGAGGGATACTCCACCCAGCGCTAGTGCTCCTGCCGCCAAAGTATCTAGCAATGTTAGTACGCCTGCCACCAAAGTATCCAGCAATGCTACCGCCACTGCCACTGTGACCACTAAAAAGGTTCCTGTCTCCAAGAGTGCCGCAGCACCAGCAGGCTTTTCGCCGGCAACCACATCTCGTCCAGAGGGTGATCTTCTGGCCATGGAAAGGCGAATCATGTTGCTTGAAAGAGCGTTAAAAGAACGTGACATGCAGAATGAGGTATTGAAAGTGGCGCTGCAAAATAATGGCGCGAATTCTGGCAGCTCTGCCACTGCTCACGCCGACGTCGCAGCGCAGTCAGTGTCTGCGCCACCATCAACGCAACTAGTATCTCTGCCAGCGCCACCGCTCGCCGTACATACAAATACAACACTCGAGCCTAATGCTTTCATGCCGATTGGTACAGCTGTTTATAATACAACAAATATGCCGATTAGTACAGCTGTTTATAATCCAGCAAACATGCCACCAATTTCATGCATACCATCAGTGGGTCATACCTCATACGTCGGCTCAACGATGCCTCTTGGTGAAACATGGTCACATCATTCATCCAATGGAATGTTTCGTCCCATTTCTGCCAACACAGGCAACGGAAACATGCAGGTCACGTCACACGGATCAATTGCCCCAAGGAAAATTATAGATTTGCCAGAATTTTCCGGTAAGGCTGAAGACTGGCCTCTATTCCATACAGCGTTGGTTGAGTCAACAGCCGCATATGGCTACACAAACTTCGAGAACAACCAACGGCTCCATAAATCTTTGAAGGGTGAGGCACGCGAAGTTGTGAAAGCCTTACTGATTCACCCTAATAACGTTGGCTGCATAATCGAACAACTGCAGTTCAGGTTTGGTAGGCCGGAGCAGCTCATCCGAAGTCAATTATCTAAGGTACATGACTAAGCTGTTCGTTAAGAAAAAAATTTTTTTTCGCCAGGCGGAATATGATGCGTTATGCTGTAAAAATAAGCTGTGCAAAATTTCACTCGAATTGGATAACTCTTAGAACTGGCGCGTTGCATTTGAAATTTTTAAAAACCATATGTACTCAGGTTGCAGCAGTTCATACAAAAAACTTGATAGCCGTAAACTTGGTTCACATTTATCACGTGAAAAAACTTGGAGATAGCGATTCTAAAGACAAAAATTTAAAAAAAGCCATAGGTTTTGAGATTTCGCGAAGTTATCGTTTCTAACAAAGTGAGAAAACGCCATTTTCGTATTGTTCAAAAAATCTCCAGTTCTACATATCCGATGAAAAAACTTTTTTCATCTTATTAAAGATCTTTCATTGCCGTAACAACCTACCATATACATCTTTCCAATTAGATTATGAGTTTAAGAGTTATTTGCAAATGCATTTCAGAAATCAGACACATTTTCCATCAGCTTCGTCATTAACATTAAATAACACTTAGAAGTAATAACCTTATTGCATTTATATTGATGTAGTATTGGAGATGGATCTATTGCAAATAATATATGTTCAAACCATTTCCAAATCAGTTAACAAACATAAAAGTTATAGCAAGTTTATCAAGTGTTATTTTTTCATTCGGTATATCGATACTGTATTTTCAAAAATAATCGAAAAACTTGTTTGAATTCTTCAACTGAATTTTAACTAAACTTTCAAATAAATTTTTCGATTGGATCTGAAAATACAGTATCGATATACCGAATGAAAAAATAACACTTGATAAACTTGCTATAACTTTTATGTTTGTTAACTGATTTGGAAATGGTTTGAACATATATTATTTGCAATAGATCCATCTCCAATACTACATCAATATAAATGCAATAAGGTTATTACTTCTAAGTGTTATTTAATGTTAATGACGAAGCTGATGGAAAATGTGTCTGATTTCTGAAATGCATTTGCAAATAACTCTTAAGCTCATAATCTAATTGGAAAGATGTATATGGTAGGTTGTTACGGCAATGAAAGATCTTTAATAAGATGAAAAAAGTTTTTTCATCGGATATGTAGAACTGGAGATTTTTTGAACAATACGAAAATGGCGTTTTCTCACTTTGTTAGAAACGATAACTTCGCGAAATCTCAAAACCTATGGCTTTTTTTAAATTTTTGTCTTTAGAATCGCTATCTCCAAGTTTTTTCACGTGATAAATGTGAACCAAGTTTACGGCTATCAAGTTTTTTATATGATCTGCTGCAACCTGAGTGCATATGGTTTTTAAAATTTTCAAATGCAACGCGCCAGTTCTAAGAGTTATCCAATTCGAGTGAAATTTTGCACAGCTTATTTTTACAACATAACGCATCATATTCCGCCCGGCGAACTAACAATTTGCAAAAAAAATTTAAATAACGAACAGCTTAGTACATGACATTGCGCCCATTCCCGAGAATGCCCTAGGGAAATTGGTCCCGTTTGCCACAAAGGTAAAAAATATTTGCGCCTTCCTCCAGTCCGCCAATGGAGACCATCACTTAGCTAACCCTACACTCCTGGATGAGCTTGTAGCCAAGTTGCCAACAACTAAGCGCGTCGAGTTGGCTATGGTAGCAGCAAGGGTACAACCTCGTGCCACTGTGGTACACTTTAACGAATGGATCAGTTCACTTGCCAACGTGATCTGCACCGTTTACGACGAGGATACCAAACGTGATACAAAGCGCCGAGTACTTTTGCACGTCGATAAGAAACCACAACAAAAAAGATGCCCAATATGCCAAGGTGGTCACAAAGCGTTCGAGTGCAAATCTTTCATTGAAGCTACAGATCCCAGACAGGTGGAAAGAGGCAAAATCGAGGCGATTGTGCTTCGCGTGCCTGAATGCTGGCCATGCTACACGAGATTGTCAGCGCCGGAAGACATGTGCCATCAATGGGTGTTCTCGAGTGCACCACAAACTGCTGCATGAGGGTATGACCGCTAACAATATGCAGCCAGCATCATCATCGACCGACAATCGTGAGACACATGCGCAGTCAACGCCACGCCTACAACACAATCGAAGTCATACAGCAGTTCAAGGTGCACTACAACGCCAGCAATCGTCGAACGATACAGACGCCTCAGTCTTAAGCTGCTCTGCCAATACAGTCGAAGGTAAGCTTCTTTTTCGTATACTTCCAGTTACCTTGCACGGAACACACAAGCGCATAGACACATACGCGCTACTGGACGAAGGTTCCTCCGTAACAATGCTAGACGATACACTTGCTCAGGAGCTAGGCTTAAATGGGCAACAACAGCGACTCAACATTCAATGGTTTGGTGGTCAGTCAGCGCAAGAGACGTCAGTATTGGTAGACCTGTTCATCAACGGCCGAGGCAAGGCAAAGAAGCATATGCTCCGAAACGTGTATACCGTATCTAACTTGCACCTACCATCACAGACGCTACAAAAAACCGATCTACGATGTGATGATAAATACCTACGTCAATTACCAGTTCAGCCATACAGCGGAGTGAAGCCAAAGCTCCTTATTGGTCTTGACCACTGTCATCTATTCCTACCGTCAGCTACTGTCAGAATGAGGGAGAACGGACCATTCGCCGCCAACACCGAGTTGGGCTGGGTGGTTTTTGGACCAACTAGCCACTGCTCACCAACGACTCCTCGGTGCATATTAGCCAACCATGTCACAAATTAATCCCTGCACAACTTGGTCGAAGATTACTTCGCCGTCGAAAGTTTCGGAGTAAGACCATCGCCTCCAATTGAATGCGCTGCAGATATCCGCGCTCGATCCATAATGAGTTCAGTCACACGCCGTATTTCCGAAAATCGATTCCAGACAGGGTTAATTTGGAAGCTTGACAATGTGCAGCTGCCTAGTAGTTACTCCATGGCGCTAAGGAGATTAATTGGCATCGAAAAACAGATGAAAAGAGACGCTAATTTCGCGGTTGCCTACAAAGGTACTATGGACTCATATTTAGAAAAAGGTTACGCGCGAAAACTAGAGGAACCAGAAGCATCTATGGTCACGCCCCACACCTGGTACTTACCACATTTTGCAGTGGTCAATCCCAACAAGCCATCAAAGTTGCGGATGGTGTTCGACGCTGCAGCCCAGGTTAGTGGTACTTCTTTAAACTCAATGTTGCTCAAAGGTCCACAAGAGTTCCGCCCCCTACCCTCGATTTTATTTCACTTCCGTGAAGGTGCAGTTGGGGTAACGGGCGACATTAAGGAAATGTTCCACCAGGTGGTGATGCGGCCAGCGGACAGATGCGCGCAACGTTTCCTTTGGCGCGATGGAGACGCTGGGAAAGATCCGAATGTGTATGAGATGTGCGTCATGATATTCGGCGCTGCTTGCTCGCCATGCACAGCGCAATATGTGAAAACTCGAAACGCACTTGAGCACGAAAATGATGCTTCACGCCGTGCTATAAAAGCGATCATAGATTACCACTATGTCGATGATCTCGTCGACAGTTTCGATACGTATAAGGAAGCCATCGCCATCGTAAAAGAAGTCAGATCCATGCACTTGGACGCCGGGTTTGAGTTGCGCAATTTTGCATCCAATTCGACAGAGGTTATCACGGCACTTGGAGGTTCAGAGGGGCAGAAAACGATATCAAGCAAAGAGGGCCTTGCAACTGAGAAGGTGCTTGGGCTGTACTGGCAGCCATCAGCGGATAAATATAAGTTTAATTTACAATTCAACAGAGTAGACCCAGACGTGGTGACAGGAAGCAAACGCCCCACCAAACGGGAGCTACTTAGCGTGGTGATGTCGGTATTCGACCCGTTGGGATTCCTCTGCCAGTTCGTCATTGGTGCCAAGTTGCTTATGAGAGAGGTTTGGCTGCAAAATATGCGCTGGGACGAGCCACTTCCCGATAACTTATTTGCTGCATGGGAACGATGGCGCAAACAACTTGCAACTGCTACTGAATACGCCATTCCAAGATTTTACTTCAGTCACGGCAAGCCGCAAAATCTTCAACTTCACATTTTTGTTGATGCCAGCGAGGATGCCTTCGCTGCGGTCGCATACTGGCGAACAACCACCAGCCAAAACGAAGTCCATGTCAGCCTAATCTGCGCGAAATCAAAGTGCGCGCCAATAAAACCGCTTACAGTGCCGCGGTTAGAGTTGCAAGCCGCTGTTTTGGGAACCCGCCTGATGCAGCGAACACCGGCGCTACAAGCCTTTCGTGCAGCACCGAGTAGCTGAAATATTAGCCTCCACAAACTGTTCCAACTGGAGGTGGGTGCCCACTGCGGAAAACGTGGCCGACGAAGCTACTCGATTCAACAATCAGGTTGACTTTGGACCGGCAGCCCGCTGGATTCATGGTCCACCATTCTTACGCCTAATGGAATGCGACTGGCCAAATGACGAATTTCTCACTACCCAAAAAGAAGAACATGATGAGGAGTTGCGACCGAAATACGCCATGGTCATCGTGAGTAGTCAATTTATAGATTTTAACCGTTTCTCTATACTCAACAGATTAGTTCGAACGACCGCCTGGGTTATTCGCTTCATTAGTTTGTGCCGCAGTCGTAGCGCGACCGATCGTATGTATGGCCTAACTTCAGCTGAAATCAATGCAGCCACACTGCGCTTATGCCACATTGCGCAAAATGAGTGTTTCGGGCCAGAAATACAGCAAATCACAAATAGCCAGGAAGTTGGACGCAAGAGTCCACTACGTCAACTCTCGCCATATATTGACGACGAAGGAACGCTTCGTGTACGTGGCCGCATTGATGCAGCCAGTTGGCTTCCAATTAGTGCTAGACGCCCGATAATATTGCCGGCGAATCACGCGCTCACCAAGCTAATTGTTGCGCATCACCACAATCTGATGTGTCATCAAAACATCGAAGCCACAATTTGCGCCATTCGCCAAACGTATTGGGTTCTTCGTCTACGGAACGTGTTACGTAGCGTGATTGCCAGCTGCCAACTTTGTCGCGTCAGGGCGGCCACGCCAGTTCCGCCACTAATGGGTCCGCTGCCTGACGACAGACTCACCGCATACGTAAGGCCATTCAGTTATACGGGCCTAGACTATTTTGGGCCACTCAACGTACGTGTCCGCCGAAGCACAGAGAAGAGGTGGGTGGCACTCTTCACGTGTCTCACTGTACGCGCTGTCCACCTGGAACTGACCCAAGATCTGAGCACCGACTCGTGCATTATAGCCCTTCGAAATTTTATCAATCGACGTGGGGTGCCCGTGCGTATAAGGTCCGATAACGGCAAGAATTTCGTCGGCGCCGATAACCAAGCAAAGCGTTTTCCTGAAGTATTTGATTGCCAGCGCGTACAAGATGAGCTGTCGTCTAGAGGAGTGGAATGGGTGTTCAATACGCCCTGCAATCCGGCTGAAGGTGGGGCCTGGGAAAGGTTGGTGCAATCGGTCAAACGCGTACTGCATCATACGCTCAAAGAAATATCGCCGCGTGAGCATACGTTAAATTGCTTTCTTATTGAGGCAGAAAGCGTTGTCAACTCGCGCCCTCTTACTCATTTGCCAATATCAGTCGACCAAGAGCAACCTTTGACGCCGCACGATTTTCTGTTGGGGTGTTCGAGCACTGCGCATACTCCAGCCGTAACCGATGTATCGGATAACAAGTGCGTCTTGCGTCAGCAGTGGCGTATTTCCCGACAATTAAGGGACCATTTTTGGAAACGGTGGGTCTCGGAGTATCTCCCCACATTAACGCGACGAGTTAAGTGGTGCGAAAGAACACATCCCATAAAGGAAGGAGATTTAGTATTTATATGTGACCCGAATGTGCCACGTAGAGATTGGTGTCGTGGCAAAGTCGAACAGCTGTATCCCGGCCCAGACGGCGTAACAAGGCGGGCGGATGTTCGTACAGCTAATGGAATGAAAAGGCGTGCCGTCTCCAAGTTGGCTATCTTGGACGTCGAAGTTGGTGAACCGAATCGCTTCACGGGGGTGGGGATGTCACAGCACGCCCTTGCTTCGGGATAGCGGGTATTTAGTTATTCATCCCTAGTTTGAAATCAGGCTGCGCATCTCTATATTTAATTTACATGTACCCACACATACTTATGTATATGTTGTCAAATATGTATCTGCACTTTTTATGTTATATGCTTTGCATGTCTTTATTGTTTATTGTTGCATAATTATTGCAGTCTAATCGCAATGCGACATTCTCCTTTGTTCTTTATGCTCATATTCGTAAGAGCTTTATAAACCGTTTGAGCATACATAAATGATAGGTTTCTGTCATTTTAACCAGCGCGCAATTTACTTGTTAGCTGTCGTCAATCAAGGGAGAAACATCACACTGCGGTAAGCACTTGCCTTTTTATAATTGTTCATTTTTGTAATTAATGTCAAATTTAGAAATAAATCCCTCACTGTCACACCGTTATTGCCATTTATGATTCACCAATTATTTGCCACATTGGCCGGAATATTTAGGGATTAAATTCGCCAGCGAGGACGACGGCTAACAATTTCATTTATTGCAGTGCTTTAGGGTATACAATATTTCTGGATTTAACTTCTTTGGTATAAACAAATATTTTGTTTGGATGTCCTACTCAAAAAACGGATCCTTTGAACTCAATGAGTATGACAAAAACCATTATGCGCTGCTGAGCAGATGTGTAGTTAGTATTTATTTAATTACCTCCACTATTATGATTTTATGAAAATCCTATAATACTCTGGATATGTATAAACGGCAATAACAAAAAAGAAAAATTATATGCTTTGATTAAGATTTAAGAACGTTAAAATCTCACTAAAGCAAATACATTCAGGGATAGATATAACGAATTGAAATATTACTTAGCTTGTGGTCTTGGAACTGCCCACATTTCCAAAAAAGTTTACAAATGTAGCCTATGTATGTCGTACCCAACGAAGATTTTAACGTATTGGAAAAGTTTAAAACAGATCAACCATAAACTTTGGACATTATTGAAGTAAAAACAAAGTACTGAATACAAAAAATGTGGGCGTCGCATACTTTTCCCAAATTACATATATACATAATTCTTGACCAAGGGACACACATATCCAAAAATCATTAGTTTAGACCAAACATATTCAAAGTTATGATGATTTAAATTTTATAAAGACTGGGGGCGTGGCACCGCCCACTTTTCCAAAAATTAATATAGCTGAAATCGTACACAACAATCTTCTGAAGCAATCTGGAAAGTTTAGAAAAGATCGACCATAAACTTTGGACATTATTTAAGTACAAACAAAACAAAAAAATGCGAGCGTGGCACGGCCCACTTTTCCCAAATTATATAAATCTTGACTAAAAGACACACATGTCCAAAAATCTTTAATTTAGACCCAATATGTTCAGAGTTATGAAGAACTTAAATTTTATATAGCCTGGGGGCGGGGCACTGTCTACTTTTCCAAAAATTGATATAGCCTGAATCGTACACAACAATTTTCTTAACCAATCTGGAATGTTTAAAAGAGATCGACCATAAACTTTGGACATTATTGAAGTACAAACAAAACACAAAAAACGTGGGCGTGGCACCGCCCACTTTTCCAAAATTACATAAATCTTGACCAAAGACACACATATCCAGAAATCATTAATTTAGACCAAATATGTTCAGAGCTATGAAGAATTTAAATTTTATATAGCCTGGGGGCGTGGCACCGCCTACTTTTCCAAAAATTGATATAGCCTAAATCGTACACAACAATCTTCTGAACCAATCTGGAAAGTTTGAAAGAGATCGACCATAAACTTTGGACATTATTGAAGTACAAACAAAACACATAAAATGTGGGCGCGGTACCGCCCACTGTTCCAAAATTACATAAATCTTGACCAATCGACACACATATCCAAAAATCATTAATTTACACCAAATATGTTCAGAGTTATGAAGAATTGTAGTTTTTTCCAAAAATTAATATAGCCTATGCTTTAACCCATGATCCCAAGAATATACTGTGAAAATTTCATAAAAATCGGTTGAGTACTTTGGACGCCTATAAAGGACACACATACACACATTCATTTTTATTTATAAGTAGGCTGACCATCCGTTCTGTTTTTTGAGGGACCGTTCTGCTTTTCAGACCTCGAATTTTTGCTTTTTCGGAAAACATCAAAATGTTCTGTTTTTTTCCTAGTGTCCCTCATTTGTCCCTCATTTATTTATTTTGGAGCTTATTCATAGTCTTGATAAAAGCTGGCTATGAATATTCCCCTTTTTGTTTAAAATCTGTTTTATATTAAAAAGGTTGAGGTGGCAGCCCTTTTTCTAATCAGAATTTACGTAGTTATCGATAATAACTACCATCCTCATTGACCATAAGATTGCTGGAATGTAATTTTTGTGGTTGCTGTGTGGGAAAATAATTTGAAAGAAATTGGTAAATCGTATTAAAATTGATTTGTGGACATTAAATTAAGTTACCAAATTAGCATTATGCCTCCTCAAAGAAAATGCACCTTCAACAACAATCTAAAAGAAATGTAGGAATTTATAGTGAAAGCATCACATGAAAGTGAAGTGAAGTGCTTGAAATGTAATGCTATTTTTTCAATTGCCAATAGTGGAAAGTGGAATATTGAACGCCATTTAACGTCGAAAAACCATCGACAGGCTAATATTGATGCGGCAACAAGTAAATCACTAGTAAATTTTGTGAAATTCCAGATGAAAGTGGAGACTATTAAAGGGATATTGATAACAAAATGTAACTAATATCTCACTTGTCTTGAATTTAAGGACTATTTAACTAACTGTAATAAACAACTACTTACAATAATGGCTAAAAATATAAATAGTTTCATAGTCAATAAATTTCATTTCAAATAAAATATGATCCCAAGCTAAATTTAAGGTAGAAAAATAAACAGACTCTTTTTGTTTCGCAAGTACATAATTTATTGTAGATACATATGTACATACCTGTAATTGAACTTACAAAGTTCTTTATTTTTGTTAAAACAAAAAGTCTGAAGAGAATGTGAATTACATATGTTTGTAAGCCTATTATTTGATTAATAAATATTTTTTACGATTTCAAGTTTCATAAATACATACATATATGTTCGTACTTATATCATTTGAAATTTTGTCCCTCATTTTCGATTCATATTTATGGTCAGCCTATTTATAAGATTAAAAACCAAATATAATAATACAAACATTTGTCTTTTCATAGTTAGCTATGTATTAAGTTAGCGTCATTCATAACTATAGCGCTGGAGTGCTAGCGTGGTTTACGTGCGCTAGAAAGTGATGCCGTATACTGTATGGCTGCAAAAAAAAACAGCAAACACGCAGTTAGATTATGAACACTGCTCTTCAGAAACTAATTGAGAAAAATATGTAAAAATAACCCAAACGCAAGTCAGGCCGAGAGGTTATCTTACTCCTCAAATAATCTGCAGCTGCCTAGTAGGGAAATGCACATCAACACCTTGCAAGACCACGCATCTCCATACATAAAAATTTATTGGGGACGCTTTGTTTACATTTTTACGAAGAACCCGGCTTCCATTTTCAATTTGGCTACCAATGTGTGAGGTTGTCACGAAGATTTATCACTATTCATCCAAGGTATGACCAAAGTAAGAAAACTGATTTACCTGTGATTTTCACTAGTGTACTTATCTTTATATTAATAAAGAGATATGTTACAACGCCAATTGCGTGTTGAATTTAGTTTACTACATTTGATTGCTCCGAATCGTAAAAATTTAGTTACGTGAAAATGACTGCACTTATAGAGACTACGCCGGAATTTTCGATTTCTCAGGAATTCATAAGCAATAATCGCCTGAGTCGAAAAGTATACTTCCGAGATAATTTGCTTTTTATATAAAGAAGCGTTTTTGAAAAATTCTGAAAGGAGATTTGGAAAAAACTGTATCAAACATCGAAGATCCTTGTAGGCAGAATGCTATAAAAGTGCTTATTACAAACGTAAAATATGGCATAATGAATATGTTGACTAAGGTTTTTATTGTAAAGGAATGTTTTGTTTTTTGCGCGGCATATATTGCACAGGGTATATATGTATGTATGTCAATTTTTTGGAAGAGTGGGCAGTTCCAAGCCTACAAGCTAAGTAATATTTCATTTCAATATATCCCTGAATGTATTTACTTTGAATTAGTGAATGTATTTTCATTAATCTATATATTAACAGGCTAACATTTTTTCCATACAATCAATTGCCAGAGTGTATCTCATAAAAACATGCATAATTCCAATTATTATATATTTTGATATCTTTTCATGGGCCAGGAGATTTGCATAGGCATACTATATTTAACAAATGCTTCATTAATTTTTAATAATTCATAAAAGTTTTCACCAAAAGCCAAAGCTGTGAACTACAGTATCTGACTATTTTACTGTACATGCAGCAGTGGCGCAGGTGGTAAGCGTGCCGGCTATGATGCGTGCGTTTGCAGGTTCAAGCACGGCTTCAGGGTAGGCAAACTTTTTTTTTTTTACTAAATTAAATTTGAATTGAAACAGATGAAAACTTTTTATCATAATATTCTTTTTTTACATTTATCATATTTGTAACCCAATATTTCAATATTTTTTTGTTTATGACCTCTCTCTTGGAGTGAAAAAATAAACTTTTTTAAAAAAAAGCTAAAAAATTATTCCAATTTCTCAATATTTCTCTTTTTATTTAATTGAAGTGGAGATAAGTGCATTGTGACGTCACAGGGCATCATAGCTTAGATGTTAGAATTTTCTAAACAGCGGCTTTGGTGCAGACACTGGTTCGCATCCCAGTGTCCGAAAAGGGATCTGATGATGAGCTTGGAAACTCTGAAACATGTAATCCTATCCATCGCTGTGATTTAACAATGTAATTTTTCTCCAATTATCAATTTTTCCCAAAAACTGACAATTAAAAATTCATTACGAATTATTGTTTCGCTGATCTCAAGCTTGCAAAACTTACAAATATGTAAAAACAAGAAAGATCGCAAAAAATCAACAACAAAATATTAAGAACCGTAGCACGGGTTTACGTACATAAATATGTACAAACAAAAAAGTCCAGCACACGCATTCGTTCGTATGACCGAAGGTCTAACAACAATGTGTGCTCACTGTTGGCAAGAACAAACAAACAAAAGGGAATTAATTGAAGTGGAGATAAGTGCATTGTGACGTCACAGGGCATCATAGCTTAGATGTTAGAATTTTCTAAACAGCGGCTTTGGTGCAGACACTGGTTCGCATCCCAGTGTCCGAAAAGGGATCTGATGATGAGCTTGGAAACTCTGAAACATGTAATCCTATCCATCGCTGTGATTTAACAATGTAATTTTTCTCCAATTATCAATTTTTCCCAAAAACTGACAATTAAAAATTCATTACGAATTATTGTTTCTCTGATCTCAAGCTTGCAAAACTTACAAATATGTAAAAACAAGAAAGATCGCAAAAAACCAACAAAAAATTTTTTAAGAAATATATCATATTTAATATACAAAAAGTAAAAACACAGTTTGTAGATTCTTTAATTTTATATTTATGAAGTTGTTAGAAATCGTGTTAATTTTCCTAAAGACATCAACTATTTTTTCCTAAAAATTTTAATTTGTAAACGAGTTGACATATAACCGGAATCCTTACATATTTAGGCTAAATTATGTTGAAGTTGACGAAAAAACCATCATATGTCATGAGTTGAAGGAAAAATTGCGAAAACTGTCTGTCAATCCATATGTCTATGTATGTATGTATATCCTTAGCGGTGGAAATATTTGCTGAACCTTTAGCGCTTAGGTATAGCATTGGAAATGGTATATCCATGTGTACCAATAGCGCATGTGTAATGGTCTCGGGTGGGACGTGTGTGTTCCAGGGTTCGAGCCCAGCTTCGGACATAAACTTTTTTTTCCTTTTTCATATTGTCTATTTTTTTTTGCAGGGAAATTACTAAAATTTACCACAACACATACAGTACATACATATATATGTAGTTTTATGCATTTTTTAAGGAATTTGCTGTTTTCTAATTGATATAGGACTAAGGGTAAAGTTATATGCACAGCTTTAATAAATACATATAGCTATACATATAAGTTGAGGCCATACTATATATATATCAGAAAAACCTGTGGAAATGATATAAAAGTCAATATAAAATGTACTTATATATATATATCTAAATTATTTAGGAACAAACCCTAAAAATTCCAAAATGGAAACCGGCCTAATGCTCATATTGAGAACTTCAAAATAAACGCCAAATTCATTTTTGATAAAAAATATGTATATCTAGCAAAATCTTAACGGTAAAATGTTTTCATTCTCATATTGAGCGACGGTTCGTATTTCATTTGCTCTCACATTAACAAATTGAGTAAAGTATACACCAATTTCATTTTGACCGAGAGTTGCCATCCCTTACGCAAATTCTCACCAAAATCTTGACAAAAAATTTAAATTTTTTTTCAACATATTGACTGCTGGTTGGAAGATTACCCTATCTCAAAAAATTGTTTAAATATAGTCTGTCTTAGAACTTGTTTCAATAAGAGCGTTATTGGATATATAATAATGAAAATTTGGAAACAATTTTTTAATGGAGAGTTTTATTTTTTAGTTGAACTATATTATTAATAGTCTCTGCTATTCATGTAACTCAAAATTGTAATTCTTTTTTAAAAACGCAATCAAACTTCTATTGTTTGCAAAATTCTATAATAAAAATGAGATTCGAAGGTATTCATTGCCACTATTTTCGGTTAGTTCTTTAGATGCATCCTAAAACATTTGTTTTAAAAATATCTGTTGTTGTTGTTGTTATAGCACTACGTTGCCCTGCCTATGTAGTCAGTATCTACCTTACCCAATATTGTCATCAAACTCTTCTAACGGAAGTCCTAGAAACCTAGCGTCTTCAACAGGGGAGGACCAGAGGGATATGGGTGTTAGAAGAGTAGGCTCGGTTGAGCAGACAAAAAGATGATTTGTATTATCGGGGGACAAGCCGCATGCCGGACAAACATTAGGCAAGTCGGGGTTCAGTCTGGATAGGTAAGAGTTGAACCTGTTAAAATATTCAGACCGGAGTTGAGCATCACCCTAGTCTCCCTAGGCAGCTCGCGCTCCTCGTTGTTGCCTGAAGAACGGCGTTCGCCGGGAGAGAGCCAACAAAGGAATTTACCGAATTCGTATGGATGAGGGTGAGGGCCTGCCGGTGCACCTTAGGATCAAACGGCGTGGAAATCAGGTGTCGAAGTGTTTGCGTAGATGACTCCTTATGCTCCTGGGGGGGCGGATTCTCGTTGACCAGGCGTCCGTTCGGATGTAGCCTCGTCCAGTGTGTGTCAGCTAGCCCCGGCGACCATATTGGCGTCGCGTAGCTCAGTACCGGCTGGCCAATTGCTTTATATGTAGCTAGTAACGTTTCTTTGTCTTTACCCAAAGTGCTGCCTGCTAGCGACTTGAGGATTTTGTTACGGCTTTGGACTTTATTGGCAGTTGCGGTTACATGAGCGCCGTATTTGAACATATTATCAAACGTCACCCCTAAGATTTTGGGGTGTGAGACAGTTGGTAGCTTGACACTATCAACGTAGACGCCTAATTCCATGTTCCCTTGCGTTGTCCACGTCGTGAATAGGGTGGCCGAGGACTTATTCGGTGACAATGCCAGGTTTCTCCCGGCGAAGAATTCGGACACGGCTGGGAGGTATGAGTTTATGCGAGAGCAGAGTTCTTCAACGGAGGGGCCTGTTCCCATTATCGTACAATCGTCGGCGTAAGAGACGATCGAGACACCCTCTGGAGGGGGGGGGGTTAGTTTCGATATATAATAGTTAAACAGAAACGGGGATAGGACCTCGCGCTGTGGCACCCCTTGTTTAACTATTCTGGGTTTTGATCTGGCGCCTCTGAACTCAACCGACGATTGACGACCACTCAGGTAGTTGGCAGTCCAACGTTTAAGACAGGGAAGGGACTTCAAGGTCTTTCATTAGTTGCGCTTGGTTGACCGTGTCACAAGCTTTGGCCAGGTGAAGCGCAACTAGCACTGTCCTGTGGTTTGGACGCTTTTGGTTTAATCCGTCCCCTATCTGTGTGGTTATGGCGTTCAGCGCGGTGGTGGTGCTGTGATTTTTGCGAAATCCATGCTGATGTTCGGCGAGCCGCAGGTTTGCAGTGAAATGCGGTAACAAGATAGATTCCAACACCTTCACTACTGGCGAGAGGAGAGATATCGGGCGAGAGGAGGGATATCGGGCAATATGACTCCCCTACGGGAGCTGGCTTGCCAGGCTTTAGCAGTGGGACCACCTTTGCCTGTCTACATCTTTCAGGAAAGACGAAGGTGGACAGGGAAATGTTGAAACTATGTGTGAGGTATCTTATGCCTTCGTCGCCGAGGTGTTTCAGCATCATTCTTAGATCTCCGAATTGCCTCATGAACTTCTGATGTGGAAATGGCAGTGGGCGCATCGATGTTTTTGTGTTTATGCGCTTCCCTAGTGGCTCGGCGAATCTCTTTGTTCAACGGAGGATGCATTAAAAATTGTCGGCAGAAGGCGCTCGCGCATCTTTTAAGCTTCGACTGAACCTTATCACCAAAGGCGATGGATATTTTGTCATTAGGTTTAGTCGTGTTGGACAAAGATTTCACCGTCGACCATAATTTGCGAACTCCAACCGAGCGGTTGCAAGACCTTAGGTGCTCTTCCCACTTAGCACGTTTGTGTGTCTGATTTCCGCATTAAGATCCTTTTTTTGAGGATCCGCACTTCCTTTATTCTACCTGACGGAATGTGTTGATGGGAGGCTGAAATTAGGGCCATACGAAACGCCTTTTCCCCTTCTCGTACGTCAGACGGCGGGGGGAGAGCAGCGAACGCAGTTTATAAGGCCTGCGCTGACTATAGTGATGTCTGGCGAGCTAGAGCAGTTTACCGCCACTCTTGTGGGGGCATCCCCATTTACCGTGCAGAACGTCGAATCATCTATTTGGTCAGCCAGCTCTTGTCCCCTACCATCGGCCTGCAAGCTGGAGTGCCACAGGTCGTGGTGTGCGTTGAAGTCACCAAGGATGACGCGGTTCTCGCCCCTGAGTAACGTACGAATGTCGGGGTGGTAATCCCTGGGACAGCAGGTGACAGGAGGTATGTAAATGTTTATGATTTCAAGGTCGACATCGCCTGACCGGACAACCATAGCTTGACGTTCTAAGGTGGTGTCCCTCGGGTCGATGTCAGGCTCAAATAGACGATACTGCACAGATTGATGCGTAATGAATGCCAGGCCACCCCCAAGCCCTCTCGCAAGATCACAACGGTGTACATTGTACCCGTTGCAGGTCTAAAGATACGACCTTCCACCGAGCTTTGTCTCCTAAATGGCCGCGATCTTGATGTTGAGTCGCTTCAATTAAGTTTATCACTTCAACGATTTTACCGATTAGGCCATTGCAATTAAATTGCAGGATACCAAATTGCGAAGGGGGAGCAGAGTTGATGCTTGGGGTCAAGGACTGGTGCGTGTGCCTAGGTGGTAATAGGCTGGGTCGCGCACTACGGCGCAATCTTGAAGTCGAGGGAATCGCGTTACCAGAAGGTAGAGGAGAGTAGGACGACGTTGAAGGTTGCGTAGCTCGACAGCATGGCGCAACGTACGTATCAGTCCATAGGTTCCTGTTCGCGAGTCCAGAGCATGCAAGCAGGTGACACAGGCCAAGGCAGTTATTGCACTTGACTGATGCCAACGGCGTTTATAATCTTAACCGACAAACAGTGCACATATTATAAGGGACCAGGAGCTGATGGTTGTGGCTTATACTCGTGCTGATGCTGGAAGAAGAGGGGCTGACCGAGGGGGTGGGAGAGAGCGGACGTTCACATTGCTCAAATCCACTTGGGAAGTGCTACTTAGGGAGTAGCTGTGAGCTGTTGTGTGAGATGTTGACGCCTGGGGGCGTGAGCGGCCGCTCGGAAGGTCTACTTGCTGATGTGCATTGTTAGTGCTAGTCGTGGAGACTGATGTGACAGAGTCAGACATATGTGGCGGAGCGATACTTGATCGACGACGGCCACTGGACGTCGTAGGACGTGAACAGCAAGGGGCCACAAAAGTTCTATAAAAACTAGCGGGTCTATGAGTATAGGGATTTAGTCCGGAGCAACTAGATAGATGTAACCATCTGTTACAATTACCGAGTCATTCCGGTACGTAGAACCGGCTGTCGTGAGAATGTTTAAAATATCTCGCATGTCTTGCTGTAAAAAATAGTTCAAAGGTACCATTTTTTCGGAAAATACGACAAAAGTTTTGTTTTTATTTTTTTATTTATTTTTATTTTTCTTACAATTCATCCTAAAATCCTGAAAACGCTGTGTGTTTATATATTAATGTAAACAACATTAACTGCTCATAAAACTCGAATAATAAAAGGGGATACCAAAGCACCCATGACCACCTTATAATTCAAAATTTGAAGTAAAAAGAAAGCAGAGTCAAAGTAGGTAAGAGCCTCGTTGAGTCGGATTTGCTAAGCTGTAATATGCTCCCGGTAAATGGATTAGAAAAAAATTAAAGAAAAAAACTTTTTTAAAAATAAGCTTTTATTATTGTGTAATAAAATTAACTAAAAAGTAAAAAATAAATTCACTGTAAAGAAGTATAACACTCTATAAGTTCATTCTAACCTTTAACGATAGTTAGGCTTCTTCGTCTGCGATAAAATAGTTCCATATTGTACATGATTATATATTTTTAACATTAAAACTTTACTTAAATTATTAAGTCTTCCAGTCTACATCAAAGTCCCAATTTTATTATTAATAAAAGCGTGTTAAATTTTATTTGGTATAATTGGAAACATTTAGGACCTTCTTGTCTATTTGATGGTATAACTAAGGACGTTTAAGACATTTCTTGCTATCACAATTCCATTTAATCGCAGACAAAGAAGCCTAACTATCGTTAAAGGTTACAATGAACTTATAAAGTGTTATACTTCTTTACAGTGAATTTATTTTTTACTTTTTAGTTAATTTTATTAAATAATAATAAAAGCTTATTTTTAAAAAAGTTTTTTTTCTTTAATTTTATTTTTTACTTTTTAGTTCTGTTTATCAACAAGTAATATACCCATAAGCTTGTTCTTAGGAAAGCGTTTTTCCTAAATTAATTTACTTGAAATTTTTCAAATATCGCTACCTGTGCGCCACCTATCGGAATAATTTTTTTTTTATATAGAGTTGGAGTAAAAAACTAAACGGGGATGAAAATTTTAAGATACTACCTTAACGGGAAGTTCGTTGAAAAATGAATTAAACGACACCGAAAACGGACCTTCCAATTTCTTAAATAGAGCGACTCCCGCGCCACCCAGCGGTTACAATTTGTTTTAAACATATGGAAATTAATTAAGTACCATACACGTAAAATATCAGCCAAATCCGTCGCTAATTCCGATTTTTAGTATTTATAACCGCGATCTCAGCTCCACCTAGCGTAATTTTTTTAGGGAATTATTTATTTTCATAGTAGTAATACATGTTCCGAATTTCAGACAAATCGGACCATAAATGCGATTTTTGAAACTATAGCGACCTACGCGCCAACTACCGGAATTTTTTTTTTCATAATATTGCATTGTCATCGGGGTTATACATCGTTGCAGACTTTCAGCTCAATCGGACAACGGGAAGTGTATCAAATTTAACTTGCAAGATTCCATTACAGACAGCCATCAACTAAAACTAAATAGAAGCTTATAAGCGACTCCCGCGCCACCTAGCGGGTCCAATTTTTTTTTATACATATGGAAATTAATTAAGAACCACACACGTAAAATATCAGCGAAATCGGTCCAAAATTCCGATTTTTAGTATTTATAACCGCGATGTCAGCTCCACCTAGCGGAATTTTTTTTTAGGGAAATATTTCTTTTCATAGTAGTAATACATGTTCAGAATTTCAGCCAAATCAAATTAAACTTGCAAGATTCCATTACAGACATCCTTCAACTGAAACTATTTAAATAAAAGCTTAGAAAAAAATACTGTCTGTATACTAACACCAAAAAAATTACAATATGGCAACCATGTCTAAACGGTGGACATACATAACTCATGAGCATCTGTGGCTTTGAGATTTCGAATTACATTCGCATGAACCCAAATTAAATAAACGCAAGAAATAATTACAGCTTATGTCGCTCAATCAGTAACCATTATATACATATATATAAGTCTAACTATATTGTTGGTATATTTTCATGAAATTTAATTTTGTTTATTGAAATATTGACGGAATATAAAAGAAGTGGTGGGTCTGATGGTGGACTTTCGAACATTACTAAGTACCGTTTTTGCCATCTCCTATTAACGATTACTGGTCTTTAATAGACGGATTTTTTTTGTGAAAGCGACCCTCAATAACTCAACTATATATAATAAATCTCAGCAATAAAAAAGCCTTCAAATTTCTGTCTCAAGGCATTAGGTACTGGAAAAAAATGCGTGGGCGGTGCCACGACCAAATTTTTTGTGTTTTGTTTGTACTTCAATAATGTCCAAAGTTCCTGGTCGATCTCCCTTAAACTTTCCCAATACGTTAAAAGCTTTGTTAGGTATGACGGAAGCTATATATGTAAATTTTTTGAAACGTGGGCAGGTCCAAGCCTACAAGCTAAGTAATATTTCAATTCTTTATATCCCTGAATGTATTTGCTGTAGTGAAATTTTAGCGTACATATGTTCATTAATCTTAATGAATACACCTCGTTTGTTTTGTTTGTATTGCAATTTATACATATCTGGAGGATTGAAGTGTGTACAGCAATGTTTAAAGACAGTCTAAATAGAATAGGATAGAACTAAATAAATACTAGCGTTACATCTGCTCAGCAGCGCATATCGGTTTTTGTCATACTCATTTAGTTAATAAGATTAGTTTTTTGAGTCGGGCATCCAAAAAATTTATTTGTTTATACCAAAGACGGGAAAACCAGAAATATTGTATATCCTAAAGCACTGCAATAAATGAAATATCAAAAATTAAAAGAAAAATATTTTAAAATTTATTTCTAGGGAAGTCACTGGTCAGGCAGTACAAGGTCTGCCGGGTCTGCTAGTACTAATATACTATAAATGTGAAAGTAACAATGTTTGTTGCGTTTTCACGCCAAAACTAATGCACCCAGCAGTATGAAACTTTGTACACATTTTAATAGCCTAGTAGTTGTGATGTTGCTCTAACCAGCGGGGGATTCCGAGTTAGTATCGTGGCAAAGTTTTTCGTTTTTTCAATTTTTTTTTTATATTTTATTTTTGTTTTTATATTTTTCTAAGAACTAATTTTTAGCAAACATTAATAACATTAAAAAATTGCACACAATGCAATTATTTTGGATTTTACGCTTGTTACTCGTATCACTGCAACTATAGGCTTCGTTAATTGTATCGATCGCGGTAACGAAAATACATTTCTACCTCGCTTATAGAAACACTGCTCAGCGATAACTTCATAACAGGGTTGCACTTTGCGTTAAAAATCGTATCGATTGGATACAGAAACGAGCTAATGGAAGGATTCACAAAGATAATATTTTTTTGATAAATTAATCGATAACAGAGTTATAGGCGAAAATAAGGTTGCCCTAAAACCTCAAAATGTCCCTACAATATGGGTATCAAACGAAAGAGGAAGTCACCAGTAGCGCGATTCACTAACTTTTTTAACGTAATTTGTCAACGATAAATTATCTTAACAATAATTTAAACAATTTTGTGATTCACTAACCGTTTTAACACAATTTGTCCACGATAAATTAACGTAACAATAATTTTAACTATCTATGCTATTCACTAACTTTATGTCAACTCTTCAATCGTTAATTTATCGTAGTCGATTTGTAAATTGATATTTTATCACGTTATCCGTTGGTGTCGTTGGGTTAAAATAAAAATAAATTAAAAACAAATTTTTTGAGCAAGAAGTATTTCTATATTTAAAAAAAAGTATTTATTTAAAAAAAAATATATTATAGAAAAAATTTCTCCTAGTTATTGGTATCGAACTTGCGACGTCCAGACGCTTGTCAGCTGCGCTTTTGCGACACCAACGGCGGCGCTAGCAAATGCTGCACTTAACATTTAAGCAACGTTCTAGTCAATTTCGACTGAGATGCCACATGTCATCATTTTAAACAATTAGCTGCACGTTATTGTTAAATCTGAGTTAGTGAATCGCACAATTGTTAATAATAATAATAATAATAATAATAATAATAATAATAATAATAATAATAATGCCCAACGGAATAACCCACCATCCCGCCCAACCGACACGAGGGGCGCATCCGCATAACGCACGGCCTTTTTTTTTTTTTCATATATATTGCCGAGTTGTTGAGAGGCGGGGGTTTGTTAAGTGTTGAAATCTAAAACTGCTCAGCTACAGAGAAAAGTCATCAGCTAAGTAACATAAGAACAAAGAACATGAAACATTCAAAGAATTTCGTAAATAAAAATAGAAAAAATGTTAACATTATTGTTGTTATTGATTAAGAGAGCAAAGTATTGATTTTTTAATGCTAAAAAGGGAGTCTGTAACATCAAATGTGCTGGAGTGAGTGTTATAATTTTCACACAAACAACGGAAGGGTTCATTTAACTCAAAATTGGTTCTACACTGTTTCAGAAGTAGAGGTTTGAAATATCTTGATGGCCGAGAAGGAATTTTAAAGATAACTTCGCCTAACAAGAATGGGCTAGATACTGACCCGTTTAATAATTTGATCATAAATATTGTTCCTAGCATTTCTCTGCGACTAGCAAGGGTAGGAAGGTCAATGAGTTTTAAGCGACTAGTATAGGGAGGCAGGTTATATGAAGAATTCCATGGAAGATGTCTTAGGGCGAAAAGTAAGAACTGTTTTTGAACCGATTCAATTCGATCTATGTGGACCTGATATCTTGGATTCCAAATAATTGAGCCATACTCTAAAATTGGTCTTACTAATGTTGTAAAAAGGGCTTTAGTCACGTAAGGGTCACCAAATTCTTTAGACCATCGCTTAACGAAAGAGAGATTACAGTTACATTAATATGAAAATTGAAGCTAAGTTTACAATCCAACGTAACCCCCAAGTCCACAAAGTCATGCACTTCTTCCAGAATTTGATTGTTGATTGAGTAAGAAGCTGGTTGTGAAGTTCGGCGAGAAAAACACATATATTTACATTTTTTAAGATTAAGCGGCATATAATTTAAGTCGCACCAAGTAACCAGATTATCAAGGTCCGATTGTAGTAAATCTCTTTCTTCGATCAACGCGTAGGACTTAAAATCTTTACATCGTCCGCGTACATCAAGATTTTTGAAAACTTTATAGTACTAGATATATCATTAATGAACAGCAAGAACAGAATCGGGCCAAGATGACTACCTTGAGGAACTCCAGAAGACACGTCAATGACATTCGATAGCACATTCTTGAAGACCACTCTTTGAGACCTGAATCGAAGATAAGAAGATATCCAACGGCAGAGGCTCGGTTGAAAGCCCAGAAGATCAAGTTTGTGAACGAGTAACGAATGACATACTTTGTCGAAAGCTTTACTGAAATCTGTGTATATTGCATCAGTATGCATATTTTCTCTAAAGCCAACTGAGACATGAGTTGTAAATTCAAGAAGGTTAGTACTTGTTGATTTTCCCTTGCAAAAGCCGTGCTGGCAACCTGCAATCAATGTGGAAATAGGAACTGTAAGCTGATTAGTAACAATTGCTTCAAATACTTTAGGAATGGCGGATAGCTTTGCTATGCCGCGATAATTCTCAATAGACGATCTACTCCCACTCTTATAAAGTGGTATGAGAAAGGATTCTTTCCAAGCAGCGGGGAAAACGCCACATTTTAAAGACAGATTGAAGAGAACAGCTAAGGGCTGGTAAATGTAGTTTGCACATTTTTTAAGAAAACATGAAGGGATCATATCCGGACCACTTTTAGTTGATACTTTTAAGGTTTTCAGAAAGACTAGAACGTCTTCGGGAGATATGATTGGAGTGTTGATAAAGTTGTTTGCATGCAATTGGTACGGATATTCATAAAATTGCGAAAGGGCTTCGGAAGAATAATTGGATTTAAAAAATCGTGCAAAGGAATTTGCGATATCTTGATTATCACTGGATATACAGTCTTGGTATTTCATGGCGGACGGAAAACCAGTTACATTACGTTTAGAGTTTACGAAATCATAGAATGACTTCGGGTTGCAAATAATATTCTTTTTAACCTTGCATATATAAGCTGCGTAACATTTTTTATTTAGTTCAAAATATTTCAGACGTAGATTGGAGTAGTTTAAGTAATCATTGTTTAAACCGGACTTCTTGTATAACTTGAAAGAACGGTTCTTTTTATTTTTTAAAACTTTTAGCTCTTTAGTAAACCAAGCTTGTATTGGTTCACTGTAGAAAGATTTACGTTTAGGTACGTGCTTTTCAAAAAGGTTATAAATGGTATTATTAAAATGTAAAACGTCAAGCTCAATATTGCCACAATATTCAGGCCAAGATAGTTTAGATAACTCATTATTTAATGCTTTAAAGTTCGCTTTAGAGAAATCAAATCGAAAGTGAAAACTAGGCTCATAGGGCTTACTGTAATAACCTTCTACATCAGTTATGATTTCGTAAACGATCTGAAGTGAAGGATGGTAAACGTCTTCCGGTAAAACCAGAGGATCACATCGATTTAAACAGAACTTAGATGAATCATCAACAAATGCAAGATCCAAGACCCTCCCGAACTTGTTAGGGACAATATTCAATTGATTAAGGCAAAGATCTGACATTTCATCTGGGAATTCATTAAATACTGCTTTGGTTGAAACTGGCACAATGTTTTGGTCCAAGATACTCCACGATACATGTGGTAAATTAAAGTCACCCAAAATGACAATCGAATCAGAAAGTTTCATCATTTGATTCACCGTTTTAAAAAGGGAGACATGCTGCAAATAGACAGAACTGTCAGAAACAGGAGGAATATAGCTGAGCGCTATGTATATGTAAGCTCTATCAAGCTGTATACGGACGCACTTAAATTCAATTGAATCAATGACAGGTACATTAACTTCCTCAGAAGGGATTGACGAGTGAACTGCAATCAGGACACCACCCCCAACTCTGTTCTTACGATCACTTCTGAATACTTGATAATTATTAGGCAAGATTTCGGCGTTATAAATATTCGGCTTAAGCCAGGTTTCAGTAAGGCAAATAATTTTAAAGTTACAGCTAAGAGCCTTTAAGTAAAGTTGGGTTAGTTTTGAATTTAGACCTCTAACATTTTGATAATAAAAATGTACAGATTGAGTACTTAGTTTTTTGAAGCTGTACTCCGGTTTGGGACTTTAGCTGCAGCCTCCACGATTTTATTAGGTCTGAACTCAAATTCCCTCACAAATGCCCCGGACGGCCAAAACGAACTACTTAATAAGGTGTCAAAGTCGCTAGCAGAAACATCAATTCTAAAGGAAGAAATGCTTCTTTCGCGACTAAATTTAAATTTCATAATTTTTAAGTTATCAGTTTTCATTTTAGAACTTACATAATGCTTCAAATCTTCTTCAGTAGTATCTCTTTCGAAACGAGACACAAAGATCGATTTTCTTCGAGGAACCACAACCAGATTCTTAACCGTTGGTTCTGATCCTACCCTAACAGATGGTGGTTCAGGCTTTTTCCTTGGCCTCAAGTTAATAGACCTAGAATACGATGGTTCTGTTGCCGGATTAGGAGAGGCTAAATTAATCAATTCGATTGATAATGGCGGTGGGTTAGTGGGAATTGGGGCTGGAATAGTCGGAACAGGGACTGGAATAGACTGAATTGGAACTGGAGTTGGGACAGGAGTTAAATCAACAGAAAAATCGTCCGTACGTTTACGTTTCCCGGAGTCGGGCGAAAATTCGTCCAAACATTTAAAAGTTTTAAATACCGTAGCATACTTGTTGAATTTTTCATTCAACATTGAAAGGTCTTTACCAATTTCAGAAAATCCATTACGGATTTGCCTAAATATTTTAAATATATCAACTTCGGTTGAACGACATTTTAAACAGGACCAACGTAGGCCCTTGCCCTCAAGCACAATATCCGCGACCCTACCGGTCAACCCAGCACACTTGATGTGAGCAAGCCCATCACAAAGCCAGCACGACAAGTGGCGTTCTGACTCACTTTTAATTTGACAATTATTAAAAATGCAAGACATCACGAATTAAAGAGTAGAATTAAATGGGAAAATTATTTAATAAAAAGGCAACACTGAAAAGCAATAGTAGCGAGCAGTTTGAGATGCACTGTAATTGTAACACTTAATAAACACAACGCAAACAGCTGTGATAAAAGAATTAGGCAAGAAAACAAAAAGTGCACACAAACACAAAAGCAAGAATAATCAACAGGCCAATCAACTGCAACAAAAACAATATGCAAAATGACACGGCAAAAGCAATTAAATCAAAATTATATGAATTTAATTGTATCCACAAAATGTGAATATAATAACAAAATCAAATAAATTATAGAATCAGTATACGTTAATGATAAATATCTCTATTGCGAAATTGTTAAAAGTTAGTGAATCGCGCTACAGATTTTATTTAAACTTCGATATAATTCGATAAATTTATCGATAACTGAGCTATAAATCAAAATGTGATTGTCCAGTAATCTTAAAATTTCCCTACATTACGTTTATCAAACGAAAGGGGAGGGCCAAAGGTTTCATTTATACTTCGATATATTGCGAAAAATTCATCGATAACTGAGTTATAAATATGATGATTATGTGATGCCCAACAACTTTAAAATTTTCCTGCAATATGGGTATCAAACGAAATGGGCAGCTTCCATTCTAACTTTTCGACATTTTGATATATTTATCGATAAATGAGTTATCGTTAAAAATCGTGTTCTAATAAAACATTGAAATTTAGTTAGAGTGTCAAGCAACAACTTTCATTTTAACTTTTCGATACATTCACCGGTAAATGAGTTATCGGTCAAGAATTAAACATTTTTGATACCATCAACACTTGTCAAATTAAGCTTGTATCGTAAGTATAGCAAATATGCAGTAGCAATATAGTACATGCATTCCTTCTTGTTCATCGTTATTCCTCTATTCTTTACCTAGTTCGTTTTCTAGTCTCTATGTCTATTATTTCCGCGTAGGCTAGGTATGTTTCCATATGTAAAACTGTGGTGTGCAAGTGCCGAGTTCCCAAAGCCCTTTTGCTCGTACCAATGTAGATTTTTTTGCAATCTGTGTTTTGTTCTCCGTTGCACTGTACTTCGTAGATGACTTTGTTTTGTTGGTAGATTTCTACCGGACTATTAGTTTTTCTATAAATCGTAGAGAGTGTGCAATCTCAATTGTAAGCTATATAATTTGTTTGTGTTTTCTTATGTTTTTGTTTACTTTCTCAGACCAAAATAATCAACATTTTGTTATGTATGTAGGTAGTTTATATACCAATAAACCAGGGATAGGTAAAGTTGTATATGCCGTAGTATTGGTGAGAGCGCTCTCAACGCACAAACCAGTTGATATGTCTTTTACTTGCTTGTTAGACAGCAAAGAAAACATGAAAATGAAATGGTATTTTAACCTTGGGCGATGTTTGCAAGTATGAGGAGAAAAAGAGATAGACCCACTGTTAAGTATACCGAAATAATCAGGACGATGAGCTGAATTGATTTAGCCATATCCGTCTGTCCATCCGTCGGTTTGAACGCAAACCAGTCCCTCAGTTATAGAGATATCTCGACCAAATTTTGCAAGCAGGCGCCATTTTGCATAGGATTAATCAGTCGGAAACAGCAAGATCGGACCGATTCAACGTATAGCTTCCATACAACCGATTGTTTCGATAAACGCTACACTTTATACCTTCTTGGATGGTCCTTGGGTAAAGTTGCTTTTATAAATTGCAAATCTTGATATTTTCTAGAAGGTATTTTACTTCGTCCAAGGTAAAGTTGTTTCAAACTAGAAAACTCCATAGCATTCACATTTTTGTATAATTTTTGCGGTAAAAACTCCCATGCATCAGTAAATTGAAGTTTAAAGTAGATTTCATAAATTACAAAGTTAATCACAGCGATGGATAGGATTACATGTTTCAAAGTGTTCCCACTTATCATCAGATCCCTTTTCGGACACTGGGATATGAACCAGTGTCTGCACCAAAGCCGCTATTAGAAATCCAACAACTTAGCTATGATGACCTGTGACGTGACGATGCATTCATCTCCACTTCAATTTTTCCACTGGTTTTGTTGTTTTTTTAGTCTTGCCAACAGTATACACACATTGCTTACGCCTACCATAAAATGATTCGCTTACCAAATAATAATACGCCGGAATTTACTCCAATTTATGATTAGAGTTTGGAAAACAATTTATTGCAATATTTAACTATTTATTTTACAATATTTTATATTTAATGGTATTTTGCAAGTTGTTTGATAAATATCACGTCTTGACTCCGTGAATGTCCAAAAAGAAGAGAACGAACAAATTAGAATATGTAAAAATGAGAGCGAATATTAATGATATTATAAAATGAACACGTTGTGCGAGATGAGAGCGAACATCCGACTTTTGTGCTGCCTGATTACTCTGAATGACGAAATTATAAAGTGAAGTCGTTGTGCTGCCACAGTACTCCCCTTCTAGACGAAACTACCAACGGTCAGCGAAACTCACTTGGAGCCTTGTTCGGGTAGGTTTCGGCGAAATATTTTGTGGTTGAACAGGTTCAGAGAAATTCGATATAAATCCTGGTTTTAGTCTATCCATGCTTATGTTTGTTGACCGCCCTCGCACGTTGACTGTGAAATACTTTGAAGTACGCCGCATGACCGAGTAGGGGCCGTCGTATGGATGCGTAAGTGATGGGCGAATAGAGTCGTGGCGAATGAAAACGTGTGTCGCTGAACGAAGTGTTTGACTAACGTACGGCTTTTGCGGAGAGTGGTGCGCTGTATCTGTGCTCAGTAGGCTTTTCTTTGATGCTCGAAATTGTGATACTGCTTCTCTAGTTGGGTTACAGATTTTTTCAGCGTTGAAAAACTCGCCTCCAACTTTAAGCGTGGTTCCATATACCAATTCAGCAGGGGATGCGTCTATATCTGGTTTGTAAACAACGCGTAGGCTAAGAAGAATAGATGCAAGTTATGGGTTCACTTGTTCGGATCACGAGACAAGATCGCGGCCTTAAGAATTCTGTGGAACCGCTCGATGATTCCGTTGGCTTGCAAAGGCTACGCGATTGAAATACTATTTGCAAGTGTTTTCGGTGTTGTGCTATGGACGACGAAGCTATGCATATATCATCTATATATGGAAATACAAAATCGAACCCTCTCAGCACTTCGTTAATCAAACGCTGAAAAGTTTGTGCAGCGTTGCACAAACCAAAGGTCATAAACAAAAACTCGTAAGAGCCGAATGGCGTCGTAATGGCGGTTTTCCCAATATCGTCGGGGTGTATGCGTACTTGATGAAAGGCCTTTTGTAAATCCACTTTGGAGAAAATAGTTTTTCCTTGCAAAATATTCGTGAAGGTACGGAAGCGGATACCGATCTGTTATGGTTTGTGCGTTTAAGGCGCGATAATCTCCGCCTGGGCGCCAGGTTCCGTCACTTTTTTTTACTAAGTGTAGCGGACTTGCCCAGTTGCTGTTCGAGGGTCGGCATATGCCGGCTTTAAGAAGAAACTCGAATTCCCTCTTCGCGGCACCTAGCTTTTCTGGATCTAGACGGTGAGGGCGACACGCTACAGGTTGGCCGGTTGTCTCAATTTGGTGCGATATTGTAGATTTGGTCGGAGGCCCGTAAGACGAAATTCGGGCGATGTCGGCAAAATCAGCTAGGATATCAGCGAATTGGTTGGTCGAATCAAATGTTTTGATTTCAACTGTAGTAACGGTGGCTTGTGTCGACAGGCCAGATTTGGACTTAGTTGTATTGTCAATTAGCTGATTCCGCCGCATGTCAACAAGTAAATCATAGTGGCGGAGAAAGTCAGCGCCTATGATCGGCGATGTAACGTCAGCGACAACAAAAGACCAGTGAAAATCGCGCCGAAGGCCAAGGTCTAATTGTATTCGCTTTTCCCCAATTACTTTTATTGGTAATCCATTGGCAGCATATAGCTGGGTGGCAGTTGTTCGCATGTCGTAACTTTTAGAAGTTAGTGGAAGCACGGACACATCGGCACTCGTGTTCACTAGAAAACGTTTTTTTGTGTTTTTGTCGGTGACTTGCAAGCGGCAAATATAGGGTTTCGCAACAGTAACGTTGCTAGAGTTTGCTTCTCGCATTATATGTCAAGAGGATTGAGGCGCGCTGTTTTGTTTGACAGCTTGTACGGTACTCTGCTTACGACGGCACGGGCTGCGGCATCTACGGGCGTTGTTGTTGGTGAAGTTCCACTGTCCGAACGGTTATTTTGGGTGCGTCTAGGTGTTCGAGAGCGCGAACGGGAATGTAATTTTTTGAACGAATTGCTTAGTTCTACCACTGCTGCTCGAAGCTCTTGGATTTCTCCCAGACGATCTGAAACGACCGCGTTGACTTGATTTGGGGGTAGGGCATCTACGATTGTGTCCGCTATTCGTGTGAATTCTGACGCGGTACCAGATGAAGCGGCTATGACGGGCTGAGCTACCTCAGGCAAGCGCTTTGTCCATAACCCTTTAAGTGCGGTTTCACCAAGAACATTTCCAGCGACGCGCTTCATTTCGCTATACAGCTCGGACGGCCGCTTGTCCCCCAATGGCATTTCAGACAAGAGGCGGTTAAGTCGCCGATGTTCGCTATCTGTATAGTGCTCTAGAGCTTTGGTTTTTACGTAAGTGTAACGATCGCTAGTGGGCATTGCAGCAATTGCATCGTTAAGCTGCGCTATAACACTAGGGTTCAAAGCTGCTAGAATTGTCGCTGCCTTTTGTTTGTCAGACATGATTCCGCTCGCTATGAACCAAAAGTCCATGGTTGTAAACCATGCGTCTATGTTTCCACTTGAAATTGGTGGAAAAGGCAACCGAGAGCATACTACTGACACATTTTCAGCTGCCGGTGCCTGCCCAGGCGGTGTTCCGATGCCGCTATCAACCATTACCACGACTTCCGAAAGGCGTTCTTCTTAGTTTGTATGGGTTTTACGCCTACCATAAAATGATTCGCTTACAAAATAATAATACGACGGAATTTACTCCAATTTATGATTAGACTTTGGAAAACAATTTATTGCAATATTTAACTATTTCTTTTACAATATTTTATATTTAATGGTATTTTGCACGTGGTTGATAAATATGACGTCTTGACTCCGTGAATGTCCAAAAAGAAGAGAACGGACACATTAGAGCATGTAAAAATGAGAGCGAATATTAATGATATTATAAAATGAACTCGTTGTGCGAGATGAGAGCGAATATTATAAAATGAACTCGTTGTGCGAGATGAGAGCGAATATTAACATCCGACTTTGTGCTGCCTGATTACTCTGAATGACGAAATTATAAAATGAACTCGCTCTGCTGCCACATATATCAATGCGTGTGTTGGGCTTGTTTGTTTGTACATTGTTATTATACGTAACCCATGCCATAGTTTTTAGTATATTTTGTTTTTGGTTTTTACGGTCTTTCTATTAACATATATTTGTAAGTTTTGCAAGCTCGAGACCAGTGAACAATAATAACACAAGTTTACAAATTCAGGTCAACTTTTGGATCTGAGCAGATAAGAGCGATTCTTAACTTTATTTGATATGCTCAATTCGAATCTGCATCAGTTTTTCAAGATTGATTCTAGTTTCCGAGATCTCGCATGATAGCACCATTGTGCTGTTATAGCAGCTTTTAAATCGTGGCACTGTTTGATAAGTAATAAAAATGGCAGAATGTTCATAAAAGTATGAACATATAACTACGCCGCTCTAAAATAAGTAAATTTGTACAGTCCACTTCGGCACTTCGACCGTTCTTCAAAAAAGAAGACAACATACATAAGTTTCTGTAACGATATTAATAATTTATTTAATGAAATGAATGCACCCTACGATCGAAACGAATGGCGTTTATTCATTGATGGTTCCAAATACAGCCTAAAAGCTGATCTTCTCCACAACGGGAATAACAAACCATCTATTCCGATTGCTCATGCAGTACAAACGAAGGAATGCTACCAAGCAATGCGGAAGATCCTGTGCTTCATCAAATACAACGATCATAAATGGAAACAATGTGGTGATCTAAAGGTATAAGCATTAATTCCAATTAAATCGAAAACACTTATTTTTTATATTATTTCAACAGGTTATTGGCATCTTAACTGGGATGCAATCTGGATTCACCAAATTTTGTTGTTTCTTATGCTTGTGGGATAGCCGCGCAACTGAACATCATTATGTGAGGAAAGAATGGCAAAGTCGTACTCAATATGAGCCTGGACAGCAAAACGTCTCCGCTGAACCACTTGTAAATCCACAAGACATTTTCCTGCCACCTCTTCACATTAAACTTGGCCTTATAAAGAACTTCGTCAAAGCATTAAACCGTGAAGGACCGGCTTTTCAGTACTTAGTCAAGTTGTTTCAAAGAAGGAATATTTGTGGGACCTGATATTAGAAAACTCAAGGCTGATAAAGAATTTACAAAATGTTTAACGCCTGATGAAGCAGCCGCGTGGGCATCTTTTCAAAATATCGTTCACCACTTTCTTGTTAATCGCAAAACCCCTAATTTTGAGGAAATTATTGGCTATATGTTGAAAAATTATCGAAAGATTGGAGCTCGGATGTCTCTGGGTGATACGAGGGACGAACAGGGAGAGCGGTTACATCAAGATCTAGCCAAAATTGAAAGACGATACCAAGGATTTTGGGATGAAGGCATGATGAGCGACTATTGTTGGACTCTAATAAGCGAAACATATACTAAACAATACAAAAGGCTAAGTTCCACTAATATTGATTTCTGATTTGTTACTTTTAAGTTAACAAAATGAATATTATTTGACAAAAATCTTAAAAAATTTGAATTTTGTTGAAAGTTACAAAAAAAAGTCCCCAAAAATAGAGTTTTTGCCGGATCTGCCTAATATTTTGCTAAAAGTGTTTGCTATTAAACACACTAATTTTAGGAAAAAAAATTATCCTGATTTTCACAACTTCGTACAAAAAAAACCATTTTTAAAATCAAAATTTTTTACAAAACCGTAAAAATTCGACCAAATTTCGAGCTATTACTCAGCGATGGTTTAACCTTTCCCTACATATTATACGTCGTTAGAAGCGTATTTTAATTTCCTTTCGAACAAGTTATTGCTTTCGTTCGTCGCTTTTGTAAAATGGGCGAAACGATTTTTTGAATGAAGAGATACCTAAAAAACACAAAATTACCGATATCTCGAAATCTTAAATCAATCTTAAAAAACGGAATGCAGATTCGGATTCAGCGTCATAAATTGACTTAAAAACCACTTTTAGTTGCCCAGATCCGAAACCGTGTATACTTGTGTAATTGGTTTTAATTGATATTTGGAGAAAAATTACAAAGTTAATCACAGCGTTGGATAGGATTACATGTTTCAAAGTGTCCCCACTTATCATCAGATCAATTTTCGGACACTGGGATATGAACCAGTGTCTGCACCAAAGCGCTGTTAGAAATCCAACAACTTAGCTATGATGCCTTGTGACGTCACGATGCATTCATCTCCACTTCAATTTTTCGCTTGATTTTGTTGTTTTTTTAGTCTTGCCAACAGTATACACACATTGCTAGGACTACCCGTCTATATGTATCAATGCGTGTGTTGGGCTTGTTTGTTTGTACATTTTTATTATACGTGCTATGGTTTTTAGTATATTTTGTTTTTGGTTTTTACGGTCTTTCTATTTACATATATTTGTAAGTTTTGCAAGCTCAAAATCGGATATTATTATTTTATTATTTATTATTAATTTGTTTTACTTGAAATCTTGAATTATCCATAGGATGGTTGAAGAGGCCGAGTCTCCAATCCACCCTGACATACGGTCGAATATTTATTTATGTAAAGTCGAGTACCAGAGCGATATGAGATTTGCTGCCGGAATGGACGTGATTCCGCGCAGCGGATAATTTAATTAATTAATTGTATACGTTGATATACGTGTGCTGCCGGTGGAATGGACGCGATTCCACGCAGCGTTCGGGGCAACAACGGAATATTTATCATTTAATATTGTGCTTGAAATCTTGAATTATCCATAGGATGGTTGAAGAGGCCGAGTCTCCAATCCACCCTGACATACGGTCGAATATTTATTTATGTAAAGTCGAGTACCAGAGCGATATGAGATTTGCTGGCGGAATGGACGTGATTCCGCGCAGCGGATAATTTAATTAATTAATTGTATACGTTGATATATGTGTGCTGCCGGTGGAATGGACGCGATTCCACGCAGCGCTCAGAGCAACGACGGGTGGAGGACTTACATGATATTAGTCAGCGTTAAGAAGAATGCAAGTATTAAATTTTGAAGTGAGGCAAAAGAACATTCGAAACTAATGCAGCTATATAACTCGTTGTAAAATGAACTCCAAAGGTTTAGAGGGTGGTTTTTTGCAAAGTTTTGACGACAAAGGGGTAATTGAAAAGGCACATAGTGCCTGGACGCCCTAGCGGGTACAGCAAAACTCAGTCGACTAACAAGATCAGATGAATCGATTTCACCAACAATCAGCTTATGGAGGAACATTACACCGAGTAAAACTCTACGATTTTCCAAAGAAGGTAAATTTAAGAGGAGAAGCCTACTTCTATAAGGGGGCAGGTGAGTAGTTGGATTCCAGTTAAGAGCTAATAAGCTATTCAATATTAATAAATTTACTGCACACCAGCAGCGAAATGACTCCAAATCGGCCTGAAAGAGATCTCCACGGGAAGGTACAGTAGGCGAATAGGTGAAACAAAGTTTCACATCATCCGCATACATAAGAGTTCGAGAATGAGAGATGATTTGGGGTAGGTCATTTATGAACAGGGTAAAGAGTAAGGGGCCAACATGACTACCCTGGGGGACACCGGAAGTTACGTCAATGGACTTAGACAAAGTATTTTTAAACAACACCTGTTGATTCCTGTTTGTAAGATAATTTGCAAGCCATAATAATAACTATTTTGGAAAACCCAGTATATCGAGTTTATGGATTAAAAGCTCATGGTTGACAGAGTCGAAAGCTTTGCTGAAATCGGTATAGACCACATCCGTTTGGTTACCTTTCAAGAAACCGTCCATAACAAAGGAGGAGAACTCAAGCAAGTTAGTTGAGGTAGATCGTCGAGGTACAAAACCATGCTGACACGGTGATAATAAACACCTACACCGGTATTGCAGCTGGCGAGTTATTATGTGTTCAAAAGTTTTAGGAATAGCTGAGAGCTTAGCTATGCCCCTATAATTCTCAATATTTGACCTGCTACCTTTTTTATGTAAGGGTATAATAAAAGATTGCTTCCAGATTGTAGGGAACGCAGCAGATTCAAGAGATAGTTTAAACAGTTTAAAAATTGGGTCAGATAAATGTATAGCACAGTAGTTCAACACGCAACTGGGAACACCATCCGGACCAGGGGAAAATGAAGGTTTCAGTTCAAGAAGACTTTGTAGAACAGAATGTTTATCCAAAACAGGCATGTGAATGCTATTAGAGCTATTTAAATTGTAAGGGTAGGGACTGGACTGGAACATATTAGATGTGTAGGTCGACATAAAGAATTCTGCAAATAATTCAGAAATATCCTGATCCGAACTAGCACTCTTTTATCCAAAGGCGAAGGAAGATGGAAATCCGGTAGTTTTCCTTTTCGAATTGACAAAATTGTGGAACTTTTTCGGGTTGGTAAAGAATTGGGTTTTACAGCCCACTAAATAACTTTTGTAGCATTGTTGGTTGAGCAACTGAAGGTTGGAGCGCGCCACCAAATATTTAGAATACTCAGCAGATGCACCTGTTCTTTGAAAACGCTTGTAAAACTTAGACTTAATATTGCTGAGTCTCACCAGCTGTTTAGACCACCAGGGCGGCTTTGCCATACCAACACTAAAGAAGCGAAAAGGGACACAGCTGTCGAAGAAACCATTTAGGGAACTGTAGAAAACTGAGGTTGCCGACTCGATGTCATCACAAGCATAGAGCTCCGTCCAGTCATGGGTGGCAAGCAACTCGTTGAGCATGACGAAGTTGGCTTTATAGAACCATCGCGTGCGTGATCGCTGTCTACCTTCCGTAGTAATACGCCCCCTGGGTTGCCTAGTGTCCAAAGCAATCTCAAGTGTAGGGTGAAGGGTATCTTCAGGAACAGATAACGGAGTAATGCGATTAAGAGCGACCCCTACAGAGTCGTCCACGAACACCAAGTCAAGTATTTTATTTTTACAATTTTGTACGTTGTTAATTTGTACAAGAGACGTGTCAGAAAGATCAATGAGAAAATCTTGCTGTGTGGTAGGGGTTAAAATGTTTGAGTCACTTGAGCCGACCCAACTCACTACGGGTAAATTAAAATCACCAAGAACTAAAAGGCGATCTTTGTCCCGTAACTGGGAATACAGACTTCTAATAACGGAGTTATGACGATTATAAACAAGTAAATTCGACTGAGGCGGTATGTACGAGTAAGAGATAAATACGCAGGAACCAGGCAATGAAAGCTTCACAGCGATAACTTCAATATCAGACACATTGGCCAAGCTGACCAACTCAGATGGAAGACGTGAGTCAACAGCTATGAGGACGCCACCTGCCCTAGTTTCACGATCGCGCCGATAAACGACGTAATTGCTACAGAAAATTTCAGAATTAAAGTTATCTGGCTTTAACCAGGTCTCAGGAAAAGCTATTGCATGGGCAGTAAAAGTCAAGCTATTAAGAAAAAGGTGATTCAATTTGGAGCGTAGGCCACGGACATTTTGGTAGTGGATAACTAAAGTTGACAACGTAGTTAAGCTATTCAGTTTTTTGAAGCGGAGCCAGTTCCTGTTTTGGGCTTACTCGTGTACAAATGTACAATAGAGTGTTCCGGCCAAAACTTAGGGTCAAGTACCCTATCGAAGAATGAGTCCGGCACTGAGACCCTAAAAGATGAAATGTCTCTTTCATACTTGAAATTGAATTTATAAACGCTAATGCTGCTAGTAGGGGCGACACCAAGTTTGGAGCAAACATATGTCTTAATATCTGCCTGAGTCAACGACGCATGCAGCCTAGAAACAAAAATGGCCCTTCGCGGTGGAACACCACTGACCACCCTGAAAACATCAGTTTGCGGGGCCACTGTGTGCGAACACTCAGAAGAAGAGTCAAGATTTACGGCAGTATTCGAAACTTCAGGGTTGTTTTTATTCTTTTTAGACCTATCAGAACCGCGCCAATTGTTAAAGGGCACGGTTTGCCACTCACCACCAACGGTAGAAGCGGATTGAGAAACCGAGACAGTGTTATTGCCACCCGCAATAACAGCGGATTGAGTGCCCGGTATAAGGTTGTCGCCATTAGCAGAAACGGCAGACTTAGCCAAGGTACCTGAGCGAATGCAATCGGATTGTGATTGCACGAGCGAAGGTAAGATAGGTGTAACAGCACCATCAGTAGAATTATGAGGAGGAAGGACAGTAGAGAGGGAACCCGAACCGCTAGGTAGCGGCGAAAAAGAAAAAAGATCCGTTTCGGTAGAGGAACAATTTTTGTTAGAAGGTGAAGCACCGGAACTAACAACAGCAGCTTTTAGCGAATTTATTTCCACAGTCAATTTATCAATTTTCTTATTATTGATTTTGGCACTGTTTTTGTTCTTCACTTTAACCTTATCATTTACCTTATCTTTTTCCTTTGCACTGGGTTTATTCCCTTCAGATTCAATAATGATTTTTTTAAGATCATCAATTTGAGAAGTTAAATCCTTGAACCTAATCTCAGAAGTAGTCATGATAGTCTCGAGGCCTAGCTTTTGGGTGGAAATGACAGAGTCTAACACCTTCGAAATTTTTTCGGGTCCACTGACACAGTCAGGGCAGAAATACCGAAAATGGGTGTTTATTTTCAATAACTTCACATCGTATTCCGCAATAGGGCCCTCACAACAGGTTCGATGGTAAAGCCTCTTGCAAAAACCACTACAAGGCACTATAAGAAGCTCAGATCTTCCGAAACATTTATCACATTTCCCACAGAACTCATCCATGATAAAGAGCGTATGTGAAAAGTAGGTACACAATAAAAAGGAAAGTGTTATACTGGAACTCAGCACACTAAGCTAACGATTGCACAGTCGGCCAGCAGTGAACACAGGCAGAATGAGCGCGCAAAGCACTAAAAGGTGTTAAGCGTCCCGGGGACGATCAAATTGTTTGGCAGAATTTTTGTGTTCGTGATGCCGAAGACGGTCCTCGTGTCACACGTACTTGTTGTCGGCTCTGTTTGATGAAAATCAAAAATTTTTGATTTTTCTGCGTTGAAGCTCGTTTTGTTGAGCGTGCCGCGTTTGTTTGACAAACTGTAGTGTGTTAGTTTTGAGTTGATATTCAAAATGAACACTTGCGCGGACGAAAAAGAATGTATATTAAAATTTATTGAAGTTTATCAATGCTTACCAACTTTATGGAAAGTAAAGCTGGAAGAATATTGTTCATCCATATTTTTTTTTACCCTTCTTTTTTAATAAAGCTGCAGTTGCAAGTAAAAAAAATCGTCATCCGATGAAGACATATTTACGTCCGATCACTACGAACTCTCAACGCAAATGGCGTTTGACGGTTTCTGTTTCAACGTGTGCGGGCAAGCGACAAGCACACGACACGCATACACATAAACAGTTCTGCCAAACAATTTGATCGTCCCCGGGACGCTTTATACTGGAACTCTGCACACTAAGCTAACGATTGCACAGTCGGCCAGCAGTGAACAGGCAGAATGAGCGCGCAAAGCAGTAAACCAAAAAAGTGATTTGCAAATAGCAACACACAAACAGATATATGTATATAGGCACACTCAGAAATTTAATGGAGATTTCAGCACTATTTATTAGGAATTGCACAATTTTACACTGTTTTCCTATGTAGGACCAACAAGTCTAGCACAGGCAGTCACTGTTGAATGAAATTAGAATAATATTAAGGCCAAATAAAGGCAAAAATCGAAATGAAAAAAACGAAATAAAAGAACACGTCCGCACTCGATGACAGCTAAATTGATTATTAATTAAAACCAATTATTATTGTTCACTGGTCTCGAGCTTGCAAAACTTACAAATATATGTAAATAGAGAGACCGTAAAAACCAAAAACAAAATAAAGATTAAAATAAATATTTGAAAGTAATACAAAAAGAAAAAGCGTTCGATTTGTTTCTTGTAATCGTTTTTCAACCCCTGTAAACCATTAAAACGCGTAAAAAAATATCATCTTGTACATATATTTTCTGCAGCTATTTTTTTAGATTGTATTTCAACGGTATTTCATACTTTACGTATTCTTTCTCAATCGTGCGATATTTTGAGTTTATCGAAATGTTCACTTGTTTGATTTCCCAAATTGTTTTGCGGCGTTTTATGCTTTCTGGCTCCTCATTGTTTATGTATCCAGTGTCAGATGGTCCTCGATTGTGAAGTTTTGCAAACTAGCGCACACATAAAATAGTAGGCAACACTGAATAATCGAAGACCGAAATGAGAGAGCGGGAGAGAGTTTCGTATCAAGTCATCTTTGGTGCCAACTTCGTGCAAGGCGATCGTTTGTTTGCACAGCGAATAATATATGCATGTGTGTACTACGCAGTATTTTTCCTTCTTTACATTCATATTATGAAATGAATAATTGTTTTGTTTAGTCAGAAACTGTGTAAAGTATATTCATAGAAATTAAAAGGATCTATTTGATTATTGCATTTTAATTTTGCAATTTGCATTAAAAAAGTGCGTCGGTATCATACATACATATGTGCTATTGCTTTGCTGTCTAACAAGCACCTAAGAAACATATCAACTAGTTCGTGCGTTGAGAGCGCTTTCACCAATACTAACGCATGCACAGCTTTGCCTACCACTGATGTAATGCTTGAAATACTGCTGAAAACTTATCGAAAATCAGATTACAAAAACAATTTCGCATTTGCTTAAGATGGACAAACAGTGCCTGTAATTTAAATTGGGTTGGCGTTTAGTTGAAAGCTGGACAAAAATATAATTTAAAAATAAACAAATAAAAAATTAAATTGAAAAAATGTTATTGATATATTTTGGGTTGCGAAATAAAATGAAGAAAATATCTTAAATAGCAAGACGTAAATATTTATCACCTTATAAACAGAGTTCATAGTTAGTAAACAAGAAGCCTTTAGGTAGCAATTTTTGTAAACAGATACCCAGCAAGCAAACTAAACTGAAATAAAACGCTTAAAAAGGTTTTCAAAATAAATACTAAGCTTACAAAATTCTGATGTTTTTATTTATAAAACGTTTGAAGATAACGATTTTTTTTTATATAAACGGTACATTGATAACAAATTTATTAGTGTAAGCCTACAAAAAAGTTTCAAAATAAGCTTTTTATAACCCTTTTTCTGAAGCTTTATTTAAACCATAGTTATTATATTTTTTAGCTTTTGCAATAAAATATATAAATAAATAAGTTGTAACTATAAATTGAATCCTGCAACTTAAGCCAATTATTAGCGCATTGCAAAAATTGGTTAAAATGCAGCCATATTTTTCGCTTTTTCTCGTCATTTTGATGTAAAATCTTTTCTGAAAAGAATTGGAAATATTTTATGTTGAAAAGAAAAAAACCGCCACGTAGACTTTTTGAATTTTAAGTTGAAATGATGTATGACAGTTTTTTTTCAAAGTTTCGAAGAAACTTACTTTAAGCTTTGAAATAAATTGAAACTCAAAAAGCTTACAGATCATTTATTGCATGATCCAATAATACAGGTCGTGTTGATAGGCCAGCTAATTTTTATATTTTTCTCGAATTTTGACAATTAAACCATTTTTTAGTACGATTTTGACTATAAACTCACAAATTACAAAAACAAAATACATGGAGAATTTTTGTGTGTTTGTATGTTTGTCGGGCTGCTACGACCTTTAATCGTTGGATCATGAATCGCTTTGAACTTTGAAACATGTAATCCTATCCAACGCTGTGATTAACTTTGTAATTTTTCTCCAAATATCAATTCTTCCACAAAATCGTCAATTATGACGCTGAATCCGAATCTGCATTCCGTTTTTTAAGATTGATTTAAGATTTCGAGATATCGGTAATTTTGTGTTTTTTAGGTATCTCTTCATTCAAAAAATCGTTTCGCCCATTTTACAAAAGCGACGAACGGAAGCAATAACTTGTTCGAAAGGAAATTAAAATACGCTTCTAACGACGTATAATATGTAGGGAAAGGTTAAACCATCGCTGAGCAATAGCTCGAAATTTGGTCGAATTTTTACGGTTTTGTAAAAAATTTTGATTATAAAAATGGTTTTTTTTGTACGAAATTGTGAAAATCAGGATAATTTTTTTTTCCTAAAATTAGTGTGTTTAACAGCAAACACTTTTAGCAAAATATTAGGCAGATCCGGCAAAAACTCTATTTTTGGGGACTTTTTTTTGTAACTTTCAACAAAATTCAAATTTTTTAAGATTTTTGTCAAATAATATTCATTTTGTTAACTTAAAAGTAACAAATCAGAAATCAATATTAGTGGAACTTAGCCTTTTGTATTGTTTAGTATATGTTTCGCGTATTAGAGTCCAACAATAGTCGCTCATCATGCCTTCATCCCAAAATCCTTGGTATCGTCTTTCAATTTTGGCTAGATCTTGATGTAACCGCTCTCCCTGTTCGTCCCTCGTATCACCCAGAGACATCCGAGCTCCAATCTTTCGATAATTTTTCAACATATAGCCAATAATTTCCTCAAAATTAGGGGTTTTGCGATTAACAAGAAAGTGGTGAACGATATTTTGAAAAGATGCCCACGCGGCTGCTTCATCGGGCGTTAAACATTTTGTAAATTCTTTATCAGCCTTGAGTTTTCTAATATCAGATCCCACAAATATTCCTTCTTTGAAACAACTTGACTAAGTACTGAAAAGCCGGTCCTTCACGGTTTAATGCTTTGACGAAGTTCTTTATAAGGGCAAGTTGGAGGTGGCAGGAAAATGTCTTGTGGATTTACAAGTGGTTCAGCGGAGACGTTTTGCTGTCCAGGCTCATATTGAGTACGACTTTGCCATTCTTTCCTCACATAATGATGTTCAGTTGCGCGGCTATCCCACAAGCATAAGAAACAACAAAATTTGGTGAATCCGCATTCATTTCATTAAATAAATTATTAATATCGTTACAGAAACTTATGTATGTTGTCTTCTTTTTTGAAGAACGGTCGAAGTGCCGAAGTGGACTGTACAAATTTACTTATTTTAGAGCGGCGTAGTTATATGTTCATACTTTTATGAACATTCTGCCATTTTTATTACTTATCAAACAGTGCCACGATTTAAAAGCTGCTATAACAGCACAATGGTGCTATCATGCGAGATCTCGGAAACTAGAATCAATCTTGAAAAACTGATGCAGATTCGAATTGAGCATATCAAATAAAGTTAAGAATCGCTCTTATCTGCTCAGATCCAAAAGTTGACCTGAATTTGTAAACTTGTGTTATTATTGTTCACTGGTCTCGAGCTTGCAAAACTTACAAATATATGTTAATAGAAAGACCGTAAAAACCAAAAACAAAATATACTAAAAACTATGGCATGGGTTACGTATAATAACAATGTACAAACAAACAAAGTCTAATCATAAATTGGAGTAAATTCCGTCGTATTATTATTTTGTAAGCGAATCATTTTATGGTAGGCGTAAAACCCATACAAACTAAGAAGAACGCCTTTCGGAAGTCGTGGTAATGGTTGATAGCGGCATCGGAACACCGCCTGGGCAGGCACCGGCAGCTGAAAATGTGTCAGTAGTATGCTCTCGGTTGCCTTTTCCACCAATTTCAAGTGGAAACATAGACGCATGGTTTACAACCATGGACTTTTGGTTCATAGCGAGCGGAATCTTGTCTGACAAACAAAAGGCAGCGACAATTCTAGCAGCTTTGAACCCTAGTGTTATAGCGCAGCTTAACGATGCAATTGCTGCAATGCCCACTAGCGATCCTTACACTTACGTAAAAACCAAAGCTCTAGAGCACTATACAGATAGCGAACATCGGCGACTTAACCGCCTCTTGTCTGAAATGCCATTGGGGGACAAGCGGCCGTCCGAGCTGTATAGCGAAATGAAGCGCGTCGCTGGAAATGTTCTTGGTGAAACCGCACTTAAAGGGTTATGGACAAAGCGCTTGCCTGAGGTAGCTCAGCCCGTCATAGCCGCTTCATCTGGTACCGCGTCAGAATTCACACGAATAGCGGACACAATCGTAGATGCCCTACCCCCAAATCAAGTCAACGCGGTCGTTTCAGATCGTCTGGGAGAAATCCAAGAGCTTCGAGCAGCAGTGGTAGAACTAAGCAATTCGTTCAAAAAATTACATTCCCGTTCGCGCTCTCGAACACCTAGACGCACCCAAAATAACCGTTCGGACAGTGGAACTTCACCAACAACAACGCCCGTAGATGCCGCAGCCCGTGCCGTCGTAAGCAGAGTACCGTACAAGCTGTCAAACAAAACAGCGCGCCTCAATCCTCTTGACATATAATGCGAGAAGCAAACTCTAGCAACGTTACTGTTGCGAAACCCTATATTTGCCGCTTGCAAGTCACCGACAGAAACACAAAAAAACGTTTTCTCGTGAACACGGGTGCCGATGTGTCCGTGCTTTCACTAACTTCTAAAAGTTACGACATGCGAACAACTGCCACCCAGCTATATGCTGCCAATGGATTACCAATAAAAGTAATCGGGGAAAAGCGAATACAATTAGACCTTGGCCTTCGGCGCGATTTTCACTGGTCTTTTGTTGTCGCTGACGTTACATCGCCGATTATAGGCGCTGACTTTCTCCGCCACTATGATTTACTTGTTGACATGCGGCGGAATCAGCTAATTGACAATACAACTAAGTTCAAATCTGGCCTGTCGACACAAGCCACCGTTACTAGAGTTGAAATCAAAACATTTGATTCGACCAACCAATTCGCTGATATCCTAGCTGATTTTGCCGACATCACCCGAATTTCGCCTTACGGGCCTCCGACCAAATCTACAATATCGCACCGAATTGAGACAACCGGCCAACCTGTAGCGTGTCGCCCTCACCGTCTAGATCCAGAAAAGCTAGATGCCGCGAAGAGGGAATTCGAGTTTCTTCTTAAAGCCGGCATATGCCGACCCTCGAACAGCAACTGGGCAAGTCCGCTACACTTAGTAAAAAAAAGTGACGGAACATGGCGCCCAGGCGGAGATTATCGCGCCTTAAACGCACAAACCATACCAGATCGGTATCCGCTTCCGTACCTTCACGAATATTTTGCAAGGAAAAATTATTTTCTCCAAAGTGGATTTAAAAAGGCCTTTCATCAAGTACGCATACACCCCGACGATATTGGGAAAATCGCCATTACGACGCCATTCGGCTCTTACGAGTTTTTGTTTATGACCTTTGGTTTGTGCAACGCTGCACAAACTTTTCAGCTTTTGATTAACGAAGTGCTGAGAGGGTTTGATTTTGTATTTCCATATATAGATGATATATGCATAGCTTCGTCGTCCATTGCACAACACCGCCAACACTTGCAAACAGTATTTCAAAGGCTACGCGATTACCGCCTTGCTATTAATGTAAAGAAATGTGAATTCGGTAAAAAAGAGTTACATTTTCTCCAGCACTACGTAAATTCAAAAGGAATAAAACCTTTACCAGATAAGGTGGAGGCGATAGTAAATTATCCAAAGCCGGGCGTAGCAATGGAATTAAAAAGTTTTATTGCGATGATAAATTTTTATAGGAGATTCTTGCCACACGCGGCATCGTATCAACAACCCCTGCATGACATGATTTCGGGAAACAAGAAAAAAGATCGTAGTGTGGGCAGCTGAAGCAGAGATTGCCTTCGAAAAATGCAAACACGAGCTAGTAACCGCAACATACCTTGCTCATCCCGTAGTTGGACCCTCTACACTGATGCTTCAGACAACGTCGTTGGTGCTGCCTTACACCAAGTGATCGACAAGCAACTTCAGCCCTTGGGTTTTTACTCTAAAAAGTTAACAGCCGCCCAACGTAAGTACAGTACTTATGACCGCGAACTCACTGCCATTTATCAAGGAATTTGGCACTTCCGATATATGATCGAAGGCAGAAGCTGCTACGTCGTTACTCGAAAAGGCGCCACCTCGGCGAATGCGCCAATTAGATTTCATTGGTCAGTTTACTTTTACTTTAATACTATCAGCAATCTACAACTTGTCGCATCCAGGAAATCGGGCAACAGCAAAATTAATTACGAGTCGGTTCATATGGGCAGGGATACGTAAAGACATTGCAAACTTCGTGAGGAGCTGTGAATCGTGTCAGCGCGCTAAAGTAGTTCGACATACAAAATCACCTACCGTCAAATACGATCCTCCGAAAGATCGGTTTGCACCCGCCTTGCGACGGCCAACGATATTGCCTGACCATCATTGATCGCTACACCCGATGGCCCGAGGTCGCACCTATCCCCGACATCTGTGCCGAAACTGTAGCAAAAGCCCTCCTTCATAACTGGATATCAAGATTCGGCGTTCCAACGCGCATTTCATCAGACCGTGGCAGGCAGTTTGAGTCAGGGGTGTTCAGCGAACTGATGAAAACAATTGGCGCCACCCATCTGAAAACTACACCGTACCACCCGCAAGCCAACGGAATCATCGAGCGGTTCCACAGAACACTTAAGGCCGCGATCTTTTCTCGTGATCCGAACAAGTGGACCCATAACTTGCCATCTATTCTTCTTAGCCTACGCGTTGTTTACAAACCAGATATAGACGCATCCCCTGCTGAATTGGTATATGGAACCACGCTTAAAGTTGGAGGCGAGTCTTTCAACGCTGAAAAAATCTGTAACCCAACTAGAGAAGCAGTATCACAATTTCGAGCATCAATGCAAAGCCTACTGACGACAGATACAGCGCACCACTCACCGCAAAAGCCGTACGTTAGTCAAACACTTCGTTCAGCGACACACGTTTTCATACGCCACGCCTCTATTCGCCCATCACTTACGAATCCATACGACGGCCCCTACCCGGTCATGCTGCGTACTTCAAAGTATTTCACAGTCAAAGTGCGAGGGCGGTCAACAAACATAAGCATGGATAGACTAAAACCAGCATTTATATCGAATTTCTCTGAACCTGTTCAACCACAAAATATTTCGACGAAACCTACCCGAACAAGGCTCCAAGTGAGTTTCGCTGACCGTAGGTAGTTTCGTCTAGAAGGGGAGTACTGTGGCAGCACAACGAGTTCATTTTATAATTTCGTCATTCAGAGTAATCAGGCAGCACAAAAGTCGGATGTTCGCTCTCATCTCGCACAACGTGTTCATTTTATAATATTATTAATATTCGCTCTCATCTCGCACAACGAGTTCATTTTATAATATCATTAATATTCGCTCTCATTTTTACATATTCTAATTTGTTCGTTCTCTTCTTTTTGGACATTCACGGAGTTAAGACGTCATATTTATCAAACAACTTGCAAAATACCATTAAATATAAAATATTGTAAAATAAATAGTTAAATATTGCAATAAATTGTTTTCCAAACTCTAATCATAAATTGGAGTAAATTCCGGCGTATTATTATTTGGTAAGCGAATCATTTTATGGTAGGCATAAGCAATGTGTGTATACTGTTGGCAAGACTAAAAAAACAACAAAACCAGTGGAAAAATTGAAGTGGAGATGAATGCATCGTCACGTCACAGGTCATCATAGCTAAGTTGTTGGATTTCTAACAGCGGCTTTGGTGCAGAAACTGGTTCATATCCCAGTGTCCGAAAAGGGATCTGATGATAAGTGGGATCACTTTGAAACATGTAATCATATCCATCGCTGTGATTAACTTTGTAATTTATGAAATCTACTTTAAACTTCAATTTACTGATGCATGGGAGTTTTTACCGCAAAAATTATACAAAAATGTGAATGCTATGGAGTTTTCTAGTTTGAAACAACTTTACCTTGGACGAAGTAAAATACCTTCTAGAAAATATCAAGATTTGCAATTTATAAAAGCAACTTTACCCAAGGACCATCCAAGAACGTATAAAGTGTAGCGTTTATCGAAACAATCGGTTGTATGGAAGCTATACGTTGAATCGGTCCGATCTTGCTGTTTCCGACTGATTAATCCTATGCAAAATGGCGCCTGCTTGCAAAATTTGGTCGAGATATCTCTATAACTGAGGGACTGGTTTGCGTTCAAACCGACGGATGGACAGACGGATATGGCTAAATCAATTCAGCTCATCGTCCTGATTATTTCGGTATACTTAACAGTGGGTCTATCTCTTTTTCTCCTCATACTTGCAAACATCGCCCAAGGTTAAAATACCATTTCATTTTCATGTTTTCTTTGCTGTCTAACAAGCAAGTAAAAGACATACATATCAACTGGTTTGTGCGTTGAGAGCGCTCTCACCAATACTACGGCATATACAACTTTACCTATCCCTGGTTTATTGGTATATAAACTACCTACATACATAAAAAAATGTTGATTATTTTGGTCTGAGAAAGTAAACAAAAACATAAGAAAACACAAACAAATTATATAGCTTACAATTGAGATTGCACACTCTCTACGATTTATAGAAAAACTAATAGTCCGGTAGAAATCTACCAACAAAACAAAGTCATCTACGAAGTACAGTGCAACGGAGAACAAAACACAGATTGCAAAAAAATCTACATTGGTACGAGCAAAAGGGCTTTGGGAACTCGGCACTTGCACACCACAGTTTTACATATGGAAACATACCTAGCCTACCACACGCGGATATAATAGACATAGAGACTAGAAAACGAACTAGGTAAAGAATAGCGGAATAACGATGAACAAGAAGGAATGCATGTACTATATTGCTGCTGCATATTTGCTATACTTACGATACAAGCTTAATTTGACAAGTGTTGATGGTATCAAAAATGTTTAATTCTTGACCGATAACTCATTTACCGGTGAATGTATCGAAAAGTTAAAATGAAAGTTGTTGCTTGACACTCTAACGCGTGTAAATTTCAATGTTTTATTAGAACACGATTTTTAACGATAACTCATTTATCGATAAATATATCAAAATGTCGAAAAGTTAGAATGGAAGCTGCCCATTTCGTTTGATACCCATATTGCAGGAAAATTTTAAAGTTGTTGGGCATCACATAATCATATAATCATCGTATTTATAACTCAGTTATCGATGAATTTGTCGCAATATATCGAAGTATAAATGAAACCTTTGGCCCTCCCCTTTCGTTTGATAAACGTAATGTAGGGAAATTTTAAGATTACTGGACAATCACATTTTGATTTATAACTCAGTTATCGATAAATTTATCGAATTATATCGAAGTTTAAATAAAACCTGTAGCGCGATTCACTAACTTTTAACAATTTCGCAATAGAGATATTTATCATTAACGTATACTGCTTAATTTAACAATTGTGCGATTCACTGACTCGGATTTAACAATAACGTGCAGCTAATTGTTTAAAATGATGACATGTGGCATCTCAGTCGAAATTAACTAGAACGTTGCTTAAATGTTAAGTGCAGCATTTGCTAGCGCCGCCGTTGGTGTCGCAGTAGCGCAGCTGACAAGCGTCTGGATAACAAAATAGACGTCGCAAGTTCGATACCAATAACTAGGAGAAATTTTTTCTATAATATATTTTTTTTTAAATAAATACTTTTTTTTTTTAAATATAGAAATACTTCTTGCTCAAAAAATTTGTTTTTAATTTATTTTTATTTTAACCCAACGACACCAACGGATAACGTGATAAAATATCAATTTACAAATCGACTACGATAAATTAACGATTGAAGAGTTGACATAAAGTTAGTGAATAGCATAGATAGTTAAAATTATTGTTACGTTAATTTATCGTGGACAAATTGTGTTAAAACAGTTAGTGAATCACAAAATTGTTTAAATTATTGTTAAGATAATTTATCGTTGACAAATTACGTTAAAAAAGTTAGTGAATCGCGCTACTGGTGACTACCTCTTTCGTTTGATACCCATATTGTAGGGACATTTTGAGGTTTTAGGTCAACCTTATTTTCGCCTATAACTCTGTTATCGATTAATTTATCAAAAAAATATTATCTTTGTGAATCCTTCCAGTAGCTCGTTTCTGTATCCAATCGATACGATTTTTAACGCAAAGTGCAACCCTGTTATGTAGTTATCGCTGAGCAGTGTTTCTATAAGCGAGGTAGAAATGTATTTTCGTTACCGTGATCGATACAATTAACGAAGCCTATAGTGGCAGTGATACGAGTAACAAGCGTAAAATCCAAAATAATTGCATTGTGTGCAATTTTTTAATGTTATTAATGTTTACTAAAAATTAGTTCTTAGAAAAATATAAAAACAAAAATAAAATATAAAAAAAAAAATTGAAAAAACGAAAAACTTTGCCACGATACGAACTCGGAATCCCCCGCTGGTTAGAGCAACATCACAACTACTAGGCTATTAAAATGTGTACAAAGTTTCATACTGCTAGGTGCATTAGTTTTGGCGTGGAAACGCAACAAACATTGTTACTTTCACATTTATAGTATATTAGTACTAGCAGACCCGGCAGACCTTGTACTGCCTGACCAGTGACTTCCCTAGAAATAAATTTTAAAATATTTTTCTTTTAACTTTTGATATTTCATTTATTGCAGTGCTTTAGGATATACAATATTTCTGGTTTTCCCGTCTTTGGTATAAACAAATAAATTTTTTGGATGCCCGACTCAAAAAACTAATCTTTTTAACTAAATGAGTATGACAAAAACCGATATGCGCTGCTGGGCAGATGTAACGCTAGTATTTATTTAGTTCTATCCTATTCTATTTAGACTGTCTTTAAACATTGCTGTACACACTTCAATCCTAAAGATATGTATAAATTGCAATACAAACAAAACAAACGAGCACTGAAATAAAAAAGTTGAAAGTGCACATTGAAAGTAACATATCAAAACCACTTTCAAGCGATTGATGGTAATACTGTAAATATTACAGTATTTACTGTAAAATTGGCAGTAAAAACATGTGATTTTTGCATAATGATATGAGTCCACTTTAAAATTTACAGTAATTCATGTCAATATGATAGTATATTCGAAGAATGATAGGGGCTCACTTTCAAAATTTATATTACCCACTGTTGGACGAAAAATGACAGGGATTACTATCAATTTGACGGCCGTTTACTGTAGATTTTTTTTTCAGTGAGGTGTATTCATTAAGATTAATTAACATATGTACGCTAAAATTTCACTACAGCAAATACATTCAGGGATATAAAGAATTGAAATATTACTTAGCTTGTAGGCTTGGACCTGCCCACGTTTCAAAAAATTAACATATATAGCTTCCGTCATACCTAACAAAGCGTTTAACGTATTGGGAAAGTTCTAAAGAGATCGACCAGGAACTTTGGACATTATTGAAGTACAAACAAAACACAAAAAATTTGGTCGTGGCACCGCCCACGCATTTTTTTCCAGTACCTAATGCCTTGAGACAGAAATTTGAAGGCATTTTTATTCGAAAAGCGAGCGCACAGCGACTTCTTCGTCAAAATCAACGACAACCACATTTAGTTTGATTTCAACACTCGTACGGTGAGGGTGTGTCGCACGGCGAAGCACTCAGTTTTAGTACAGAGGATGATCGAACAGTACGTACATATGAATGTTAAGTTTTTTAGGTTGGGTTGGAAGTTGAGTTGAAGACTTAGTATTTTAGTTAGATCGACAGTTCTTATGGCTACCAAAAGTTGACAAGTATCGGTAATGTCAGTGCTTTCATCCAAAGCAATGGAATAGGACTTAGCGTTTATAATTTTTTGCTTCAATTTCAAATACATAAATTTTGAAATATCTGTTATACGTCGCGTTATTGTGCGACGTGATAAGGGTATATCACCAACATGTTTGGCTAGCTCAGCCCCTTTTTCTCCAAAACCTTCTAAAATGTCTACAAACAGGTCTTTAATAAAAGCACCATCTTCGAGTGGCTTTCCTCTTTTAGCTAAAGCCAAACTAACTTTTAAAGAAGCTATCAATTTAGCATTTTTAAAATTATCTCCTACTTCATCAATATAAGAGCTTTGTATAAACTCGAGCTTATATTCGAAAAACTTTATCGATTTTTCATCAACGCTTAGGGTATTAGCTTCCCTGTGTTGTGAAGCGAAATGCCTGCTTAAGCCTTGCTTGCTGACGTAATTCAATACTTTTCCGCAAATCAAGCATTGCGGTTTACTTATAGCGTTAAAAACAAAAAAACTCCATTTCCCATTCGACCTTAAACATTTTCGTAAACATGTACATATTTTACGATCGCCCACTGTCTGACGTTGTTGTTGTTAGTCTGATAGCAGCTGCGCGTGGTACGTGTTACCTTCGCAAGCGCTAAAATCAAACTGAATTAATAATTCAATTTGCTTTCGTGGTCGATGCGTGATCGTGCTTATAGCTTCGTCACATACAACGTTCGCCGCTGCATCATGCATTGACAGATGAGTTGAACGCATGCATTTCAGTTGAGAACGACAGATAGAGCTTCGCGAGGGACATCTGTAGTGCAAACTTTCGCCAACTTTCAACTTTTGATGCATAAAAAGCATAAGAAGAAGCATTTGACATTTGGCTTTTGGTGCGCGCTTAATAAAACAAATTGGCGCAAATAAAAATCAGCTGTTTACAAATGCAAAACCTTGCGTTATTATTGTGCCGCTGTTCTTGTCACGCACAAGATTGCGTTAAACGCATGTACATGCGAAACTTGAATGTGACGAGGCTATTACTAACACACTCGCATTTCTGCAAACGTGTCTATGTGGTCGTGCCTTCAGGGTATACTATATTTCTGGATTTAACTTCTTTGGTATAAACAAATAAATTGTTTGGATGTCCTACTCAAAAAACGGATCCTTTGAACTCAATGAGTATTTCAAAAACCATTATGAGCTGCTGAGCAGATGTGTAGTTAGTATTTATTTAATTATATCCTATATCTACCACTTAACGCCACTATTATGATTTTATGAAAATCCTATAATACTCTGGATATGTATAAACGGCAATAACAAAAAAGAAAAATTATATGCTTTGATTAAGATTTAAGAACGTTAAAATCTCACTAAAGCAAATACATTCAGGGATAGATATAACGGATTGAAATATTACTTAGCTTGTGGTCTTGGAACTGCCCACTTTCCAAAAAATTTACAAATGTAGCCTATGTATGTCGTACCCAACGAAGATTTTAACTTATTGGAAAAGTTAAAACAGATCAACCGTAAACTTTGGACATTATTGAAGTACAAATAACGTACTGAATACAAAAAATGTGGGCGTGGCACCGCCCACTTTTCCCAAATTATATAATTGTTGACCAAGGGACACACATATCCAAAAATCATTAGGCTAGACCAGATATATTCAAAGTTATGATGATTTAAATTTTATATAGCTTGGGGGCGTGGCACCGCCCACTTTTCCAAAAATTAATATAGCCTAAATCGTACACAACAATCTTCTGAGCCAATCTGGAAAGTTTAGAAGAGATCGACCATAAACTTTGGACATTATTGAAGTACAAAAAAAGCACAAAATATGTGGGCGTGGCACCGCCCACTTTTCCAAAATTACATAAATCTTGACCAAAGGACACACATATCCAAAAATCATTAATTTAGACCAAATATGTTCAGAGTTATGAAGAATTTAAATTTTATATAGCCTGGGGGCGTGGCACCGCCTACTTTTCCAAAAATTGATATAGCCTGAACCGTACACAACAATTTTCTGAACCAATCTGGAAAGTTTAAAAGAGATCCACCAAAAACTTTGGACATTATTGTAGTACAAACAAAACACAAAAAATGTGGGCGTGGCACCGCCCACTTTTCCAAAATTACATAAATCTTGACCAAAGGACACACATATCCAAAAATCATTACTTTGGACCAAATATGTTCAGAGTTATGAAGAATTGTATTTTTATATAGCCTGGGGGCGTGGCACCGCCCACTTTTCCAAAAATTAATATAGCCTATGCTTTAACCCATGATCCCAAGAATATACTGTGAAATTTTCATAAAAATCGGTTGAGTAGTTTGGACGCCTATAAAGGACACACAGACACACATTCATTTTATTTATAAGACTAGCAGACCCGGCAGACGTTGTTCTGCCTGACCCGTGACTTCCCTAGAAGTACATTTTCAAATACTTTTCAATTAATTTTTAACACTCCCGTTATTGCAGTGCTTTAGGATAACCAAAGTTTCTGGTTTTAACGTCTTTGGTATAAACAAATCAATTTTTTGGATGCCCATCTCAAAAAACGGATCTTTTGAACTTAATGAGTATGACAAAAATGATTATGCGCTGCTGAGCAGATGTATAGTTAGTATTCATTTAGTTCTATCCTATTCTATTTAGACTGCCCTTCCTGTACACACTGACCACTTAACGTCACTATTATGATTTTATGAAAATCCTTTAATACTACGGATATGTTTTAATGGCAATAACAAACAAAAAAAAATAAGTGCATTCGTTATGGTTTAAGAATGTTAAATTTTCACTTCATTTTACTTAGCTTGAAGGCTTGGAACTGCCCACTTTTCCAAAAAATGGACAAACATAGCCTAGGTACTATGTCATACCCAACGAAGATTTTAACGTATTGGAAAAGTTGAAAACAGATCAACCATAAATTAGGACATTATTGAAGTACAAACAAAACAATTAATTTAGATCAAATATGTTCAGAGTTATGAAGAATTTTATATAGACTGGGGGCGTGGCACCGCCCGCGTTACCAAAAATTAATATAGCCTATGCTTTAACCCATGATCCCCAGAATATACTGTGAAATTTTCATAAAAATCGGTTGAGTACTTTGGACGCCTATAAAGGACAGACACACATTCATTTTTATTTATAAGACTAGAAGGACCCGGCAGACGTTGCTCAGCCCAAATTTAGGGAAAAAATCGCACGATAAATAAAAAGTAAGGTACCCCAAATTTTAACAAAAGTAAAAGACTACCTTTGTAAAAAATTTGAAGGAAATCGCACCATAAATAAAAAAGTTTGGAATATTTCGGTCCCTGGTCCACTTCCCGGAAAAAAGTTAACCTCAAATTTTAACAAAATTAAAAGTCTACCTTTGTAATTTGAAGAAAATCGTAGTATAAATAAAAAAGTTTGGAGTATTTCGGTCCCTGGTCCACTTTCCGGAATAAAACTTTACATAAACACTCCCGGATTCCTACTGACATACGTACATACATCCAATTTTATATATATAGATTAGTGCCAGTTAAGGACGTAGACTGTGAGGTGGAAACAATTGCAGACAAACTCCGATGAATTATAAATAAGATTATGCAAGATCTGAGGTTGGCTCACGAGCGTAGTAAGAATGTTTATAATACTAGAAGTAGGGATGTATCGTTCACAATTGGACAAATGGTATACCGCCGAAATTTAAAACAGAGTTCCCAAATCGATAATTATAATTCCTTTCATATTGTATATCTCACTTTATACTATATCTCATTCTGAATTATATTATAGTATTCACCTCAACATATAAAAAACGCCCTTAGCTTAAGTATTAAATATGGAATCATTTGGGACATGTGACAACCCTTGCGTAAATCCACACCAATTCGCAGCATTCAAAACAGCTGATGTGGGGGCGGCCATCATTTTTATTAATACAAATTTTATCTTGTATATACACCGGCTTTTGACAAATTTTTATAAATCTATTTATATAGACATGTATAAGTTTGATGTATACTCACGTTTGTGCTATATATCGGTTGAATTTTATTGGAAACGTGTCACTTGTTGATACAAAATAAAAAAAACATATAAAATTAAAATAGCATACTTGATATCATTATGTAATACATACTTCTATTGTTGTTGGTATCAATTCGAATTCTAATTTGGACTTGAGTCTTCGCTTCAAATGGCTTCACTTGTCGTCTTTTAAGCCGTCTGTGACTGAGGATGCAATTATGGATTATGTTTCGAGAGTGGCGAATATATCCAAAACTTTAATGCGTTGCCAAAGACTTGTTAAAACGGATGTGGATACTATTTCCCTAAAGGATATCAACTTTAAGTTTGGTATATCCTCAGCGAACTATAACAAATACCATCTGATGTCAAATAGCGGCCATTTCGTTTTTTTTTTCAAAATGCTGTGCCCCAGCAGAAAAATGTGTGAGTGCCAATGATAGTGAGGCAATTAATAGTGAACGCACTACTAAGAAATCTCTGACTTTTTATTTTCAAAATATGTCTGGAATGAGGACTAAATAAAGTCTCTGCTAACTATGCTGCTACTTGTAACAGTGTATATGATTTAATAGTTCTCGTGGTAACTTGGTTAACTGGGGATTTTCATGATAATAAGTTTTTTGATAAGAATCTCTTCAATGTGTTTCGCAAGGATCGAGATAGTACAAGTACTGGTCTCACTCGTGGAGGAGGAGCCTTAAAAGCTGTCAAGAAGGAAATACAATCGTCTCAGGTTCCTCTAAATATAGTTGATATTGCTTTAGACCAATTCATAATTTCAATAAAAGGCAATACTGGTGATCTTATTGTAAGTGTGTCTTACATTCCACCAAATAGTCCGGAGAATCTCTATAAAGAACATGTTAATAACATTATGTATGTTTCGAGGAACGATTTGAATTCGCAGATATGTGTATTAGGTGATTTTAATTTAAATATAATCATTTGGAGTTATCTTCCAGGTGAAAATACTCTTATACCAACCAATGTAAATTATGCTTATGAAATGTATTTAGTTGATAGCTTTTACAGTTTACAATTAGTTCAAGTCAATAATTTTGTTAACTCGCTTGATAATCTAATTTTTATAACAATGATATAAATTGTAATTTGCTTCGCTCTTGCTGGCCGTTATCAAATACTGACAAGCATCATGTACCGGTAATATTGGAACTTGAGTTTTATGAGTTTGCAAAGGTTGAACTTAATAATGAGATTGGTTTAAATTATAGGCGGTGTGATTTTGGCATAATAAATAATTTAATTTCCAATGTTGATTGGCAACTTCGTTTTTATCATGGCAGTGTTGCGGACTGTTTTAACGTATTTAAAAGTAATATCTCGGAAATAGTGGAAAATAATATTCCTCGTCTTCCAATAAGGATTAAAGTACGTAAAGGAGTTCAATTGTGTTGATAAATTTTTATACAATCAGTACATTAATAATTTTGAAAATAATATTAAATCCAATCCGAAGTCTTTTTGGAATTTCATTCGTTCCAAGCGATCATCTTCAGCGATTCCGCGGTCTGTGTCTTACCAGGGTATAAATTCAATATCGCCTTATGACTCGGGAAATTTGTTCGAAGATTTTTTTAAAGCAAATTTCGACAGTAATGATGCACCGAGTGTTGATAGTGGTATTCTAAGTAATATATCGCCTTTTCTTAACTTTTCAACTTTAAGGCTATCAAGAGCTCAAAGCATTGCGACTATCAACAATTTTCATCTTTTTTTATAAAGCAATGTATGGTCTCGGTTGCAGAACCTTTGTTGTACATATTTAATGTATCCTTAAGGTCAGGCATTTGTTTGGATGATTGCAAAATTACGTATATTGAACCAATCCATAAGAGTGGCAATAAGACTTCCCACGACAGCCGGTTCTACGTACCGGAATGACTCGGGGTTTCCCCGACCAAGGGCTGTTATTTCACTACCCCCCTGCCTAAACTGTCAGTTATCCCCCCCCCCAATAATGTCATCCTCCGAGCAGCTCCTTGCAGCGGGACTGCTCAAGACTCTCCTGCTCCGGGCTGGTATTGAATCCAACCCCGGACCTAGAGAATGGATCTGCTGTATATGCTGGAAGAAAATTTATGTGAAACGTTCACATTCTGTACAATGCTCTAATTGTAGCAGATGGTTGCATCTAACTAGTTGCTCCGGACTAAATCCCTCTACTCATAGACCCGCTAGTTTTTATAGAACTTTTGTGGCCCCTTGCTGTTCACGTCCTATGACGTCCAGTGGCTGTCGTCGATCAAGTATCGCTCCGCCACATATGTCTGACTCTGTCACATCAGTCTCCACGACTAGCACTAACAATGCACATCAGCAAGTAGACCTTCCGAGCGGCCGCTCACGCCCCCAGGCGTCAACATCTCACACAGCAGCTCACAGCTACTCCCTACGTAGCACTTCCCAAGTGGATTTGAGCAATGCTGAGCGTCCGCTCTCTCCCGCCCCCTCGGTCAGCCCCTCTTCTTCCAGAATTAGCACGAATATAAGCCACAACCATCAGCTCCTGGTCCCTTATACTACGTGCACTGTTTGTCGGTTAAGATTATATACGCCGTTGGCATCAGTCAAGTGCAATAACTGCTCAAGACTGCTCCGCAAGCAAATCCACTTGCGTCTGTTGTTATTCAAAATTCTCTAGTGAAATCGGGATATTGTAGTACACCAGGGCTAATAAGTGCATTTTTCAAGTAATTAAAAGATTTTTCGCAATCTTTTGTCCAATCAAAAATCACATTTTTCTTACAGAGTCTTGTGAATATTCTGCAAAGTTTGGAATAAATCTTCTATAGTAATTGCAAAATGCGACAAATCTTTTTGCTTCATCTGCATTTTTAGGCGTAGGGTAGTTTTGAACAGTATTGAATTTGGATGGATCTGGTAAAATACCAGCACTAGTGCATTTGTGTCCAAGATACGCTACTTCTTGGCTGAAAAATAAGCATTTATCTGGGTGCAATTTTAAATTATATTTTCTACATGCTGCGAAGACATCTCTTAGGTTTTTTATCATATGGTTTTCTGAACACCCTAATACGACCTGTCTGTAATCAATAACTAATCTCCATCTTTTTTCTTTATTACCGGGGGGGGATTTCTTGGGAACTAAGAGAATTGGACTATTATAATCGGAAATTGAAGGTTCTATTATATCATCTTGAATTAATTTAGTTACTTGTTTGCTAATTTCGCTTTTATGTGCTTCTGGAAGTCTATAGTTTTTTATATAAACAGGACTATTATCCTTCATATGTAATTTTTGTTTGAAAAATTATTAGCTGTAATCGGTTCTAATTCTAATGAAAATATGTCGATAAATTCTGAGCATAACGCGTTAAGCGATTGGTGGAAAATTTGTATTCAATCTTTTTAATTTTTCTTTACTATTAGTATCATTTTTTAAGTTTGCATTCCTTACAATGTAAATTTGTCTAATGACTTCCGATCTAGCGGGTACTGTAATGCTATTGATAGATGGTTTATTTGTCATCTCAATGACTATATTGTCGTTGTGGTCATTCGGGCGTAATATTAGATTGTCTCCATTTTTATTATATTCCAAAATGCAATTGTATTTCTTTATAAAATCGAGTCCTAAAATTCCTTCACATGGGATTGGGAAATTATCTTCAACTATGTGGAATTTGTGCTTAATTAGGAGATAGTAATCTTTTAAATCTGCTTCAACTTTTCCTAATGTAGTTGTTATGCCTTGAGCAATGCCTTTTAAATTTGTTGTACGTGAAGTATTAATGGTGATATTACTATCAATTTGACCTGTGTCTACTAGGAGAGTTGAACAAGAGTTATTCAGAGTTGTTCTGGAAGATATGTAGCTGTTTAGATGTAAATTAAATGTATATATTAATTTATCTATTGTTGGAGTAGAGCTGGTTGGTTTTCCTGTTGGTTGCAATTGCGTACATTGCGTGTGTTATTCTGATCGGTTCGGCTTTGATTTCCAAAAGTTCTATTCCGATGTTGGAAATTATTACTTTGCCTATTACGCGTAGAATTATTGTAATATCTACGATTTTGATTTCCTCTGTAACTGTTACTTCGGTAGCTTCTTCGAAAACTACCACGATAATTATTTTGTGTGCGAGTTAAATGCAACACCGAATTTGGATTACCGGTTACTTCAGTACAGCTATTGGTGAACTTAGAAATGGCTTCGTTCGTGGAGGTGAACGTACCAGCTTGCATAATAACCTTAACCTTCTCGTTAGAGCAGGGCCCTCACTCTGTAGTTCTATTCGAAAGGCTGTTCTACTCGAAAGCAAAAATCGATTCTAAAACACATCGGCACTCGGTAGTTCGTTAGAATTCACTTTAGAAAATATTCGTTAAGGGTGAGCAACACTGTTTCACAAATGTCAAACTTAAAGAAAAATACGAAAAGAAAACAAAAGCAAAACAAACCAAATTGAAAACATTACGATTTAAGAAGTTTTAATTTTACAAAATAAAAGGTAAATAGAATATATTGAAATGGATTCGGTAGCGCTTTGGTTGGATGCAGATGAAAATACAGTGACGGAGCGAGTGCAGTTGCGCATTATTAATAATTAATTTATTTCGAATTATTCCTTTACAGCTTTGTACAAAACTTTAGGTTGAATAAGGACGCATTTCAGTATGTACTAAATGCAATTATCCCCGAGCTAAGTATTCCTCAAAAATCAACAGCGATTCCCTCAATTATTAAGCTCGCCGCTGCACTTAAATTATTAATACTGCACCATAATTTCAAACTGTCGAAGTTTCGTATTTGGTTGCTTAAATCTTTCTGCCCTGTAAACGATTTTTTGATGAGAAAAATAGAAATATTTTATTTTATTCATAGGAACTTACATTTTTGTTGATTTTCGTTTGCTAAATTATTGTAGAATAGAATTTTCTAACATTCGACTATTTTGACATTTGTTTTCGAGACAGAGAGTGCCAAATTTTCTACAAACGAAAGGGGAAAAATCAAATCCGAAGGGAACGAAATGGAACTCGAACAACGAATGTATTCTAATCGAAAATTCTTTACAGAGTACGAATCGCTCGAAAGCGAACGAAATTTCTTTAGAATAGAACTACAGAGTAAGGGCCCAGTTTTTGCACATAGCTTTTACTGCTGATTGTGTAGCGTATTTAGTTGCTAACTCTGGTGTAAGTCCGTCAGATATGTATGCTCCTTCTAATGATTTTGTGAGCTTTTCAATCTCAGAAGTATATTGGTTTGCAGTTTTACTGCGTTGTTGGATGTTCAGGAGTTTTGCTGACAAAACTTCGACTGATTCACCCTTAACTTTTGATTTTAATCTTTGTATTATTTCTTGAATGGTAGATTCAGTACTTATAATGTTTCTAGCTGTTCCTTTGAGTTTAGTTTTAATCAAGGATACAGCGATAGCCTCGTGACTATCTTTGATTTGTTCCAGGATATCAAGGGCATCCAGAAAACTGGATAGATTTTCTGATCTCCCATCGAAATGTGGTAAGATCGATGATGCAGTTTTAATAAATTCTATGTTTGTCATTGGCATCTTGATGCTTTCTGTTTGTGGTTGAGCTTCAGGCAATAGGGTTGCAAAAGTAATTTCTATTTGCCCTTCAAATGACGTTGGGACTGTTGTTTCAACGTTGTATCTACTCAATAGCGATACTAATTTGTCCCTGACATTGGAAAAAATTAGTAGTGCCTCTAGCTTGTGGTTAGTTGTTAACTAGCTATGCACCTTTTGTGTGGTTTTTCCTATATTGTTCAATGATTCTAATATTATCGTGAGGTGTTTTAAAATAGTCACCCTTTGTATGTATATACATACTTTTATTAAGACACTTATAAGACTTTTCCTCCAAAATCTTCTCTTCTACGAGTGTATTCAGAATGGCTTCCCATTTGTCCATTGGGATATATATATATCCTTTTCTTTGGTTTAGACCTTATCTAGACCATCTGCTCGGCTTATGTATTTTTTCTTTAAAACTTTGTTGTGAGCAGAGTATAATTTCAGGAATAAATTCAAACAAGTGGAAATTGTTAATATTATTAACAAGATTTTTATAAATTCCAATGCTTCAGTGTGGTCAACTACTTGAATAGAATTGATCACATTTGCATTAGGCTCTTCCAGTTTCGATTCGTGGCCTCCCATTGAGAAAAACAAGAAAATACAACAAATGAAAACAAAACATTTTTTCTCCTTTTTTCTTTATTTTCCTTATTTAACACTTTTTCCCTTCTTATAATTGCATATCTTATTCTAATGTGGGTCCGTTCGTCCCATAAATTTGACCTCGAACCTATATATTTCTTCAGGAGTGGTCAATAATGGTTCTAATGCGTTTTCTATTGTTGGTTCCTCAGGCATTTCGATTAGTGCCCACCTTTTCCTAAGCCAAACTATATCTTTTTCTGCCTGCCTATAAGCTTCTATTTTGCTTAATTTTCTAATTGCCTCTTGCGTGTTTTCTGATTCTAAGTTATCAACGATACTGTTGATAGCCTCGTAATCAAGGTTATCTGGTAAGGCGTTTTCTGAGTTTACAAAGTAGTTAATATTCGGATTCATTCTTACATTTTCTTTATTAAACAAAATTTGTCCTTTATTTTCTAATTCTAGACATTATTGGTAACTTTTCTTAATATTTATTTTCTTATTTTCTACCTCTTAATTCTGATATATATTTTTTCAAATTTAGTTTTTCTTCATAAGAAGTGGCAAAATTTAATAAATTGTATGTTATTGCCAACTCCTTTTTTTTTTGGTATCTTTTACCACACCGAGTTTACTTCTTATGTTTTACTGGGGCTGGAATTTTTAATTCTTCTTGCCTGTTTTGCTTGTTCCGTCGCCGATACTCTTCAATGGTTATCGGTAACGGACCTTTCTTTTCATGGGAAAATTATAATAATGAAGTTCTTATTAATCAGTTACGCCTATGCGATTTTAGCAATTTTGATACATTTGATTTGGAGAGCAAGGTGTTGTATGTTAATAATAATATTTTAAATGTTATGCGAAGCTTGACATTTGAAAAAGTAGTTCAATTAAAAATCATGAATAAATGGTATGACAGCGAGCTAGCCAGCATGAACAAAAATAAGTTTGAACTTAAGAAAATTGCCACATTATCGGGTGAGTGGGATGAATATAGGAATATTAAAAAACAATATAAAAAGCTTATTAAAACAAAAAAAGCTAAGCACATGGAGTATAACATAGATATCAATAACAACGATAGTAGAGCGATGTGGAAATATCCAAAAAGGGCAATTTGCATGGTAAACGAAAACTATTCAATTAAAAAAATAGTAATAAATGGTCAGTTATATCATAATGAATTTGATATTGCGAACGAGCTTAATAAATATTTTGTAGATAGCATCACAGACATTTGCAGCGACATTCAAGTGGTTGATAGAGATGTCAATATATTTAATCAGTTGAGTAGTGTTTTTAAGTTTGACCCTGTTAGTACGGTTGACATCGAAGACCTAGTGAAAAAGTTTAAATCGAAGATTGGTGGGAAAAAGTTGTTATCAGATGGAGTAATCAAAGATGTTGTACCTTATGCAGGCTTTTTCTATGCTCAAATAATTAATGAGAGTTTGAGTAGTGGCATAGTTCCTTCCATGTGGGAAACTTCTACTATTGTCCCTATAGAAAAAGTTAAAAATACGATCAAAGCGGAAGAGTTACGACCAATAAATACATTGGCCAGTGACGAAAAAATTTTAGAACTTGTCGTAAAAAACCAACTGGTGCAATATTTAGAAACAAATAATATACTCATACCGCAGCAATCGGGATTTAGACAAAAGCACTCGTGCGAAACAGCCTTAAACATGGTTATAGCTGAATGGAAAGAGGAACTTAATAATAAAAAGTTGATCATAGCGGTATTCATCGATCTAAAAAGAGCTTTTGAAACTATAGATCAAAAAATATTACTAGATAAACTATTAGGTATTGGTATACAAGATGTGGAATTATATTGGTTTAAAAATTTGTTAGCAAATCGATCGCAAAGGACAGTCATTGGTTCTACATTATCTGAAAAAGTCGACGTCAAGATTGGCCTACCCCAAGGCTCCGTTCTTGCCCCAATTTTATTTAATATTTACATTAATGATATCAATTCTATCTTGAAATTTAGTTCTATTAAACTATTTGCTGATGATGCGCTTATCTCAATAAATGGAAAGATATAACAGAAAAATTACAGAGTGATTTAAATGCCCTTTATATTTGGCTTTGTGCTAATAGACTCAAAATTAATATCGAGAAAACTAAATATATGGTAATTACAAGGAAAAATATTGCGGATCTTGAACCCATAAAAATAAATAATAATGAAATTGAAAAAGTAAACACAATTAAATACCTGGGTATCCAAATAGACAGCAAATTGAAATTTGACTCGCATATTGATTATACAATCAGCAAAATAGCAAAAAAACTGTGGTACATGCAGAGAACTTGTAAAAACTTAAGTAACCATTACAAAGTAAAAGTATATAGATCAATAGTTGAGCCTTATTTTATCTATTGCTCTACACTTTTCTTTATAATGAAAGATTCTCAAATCGAAAAGCTACAAAAAATGCAGAATAAAGCTATGCGCTTTATATTATGCAAACGGTATGATACCCCAATAAAAGATATGCTTATAAGTTTAAATTGGATGAGCGTAAAACAACAAATATTTTTTCATACTATGAAATTTATTTACAATATAAAAAACGGAAATTTACCCGATTATTTGCGAACAAGTATCAAATTTAACTACGAGGTTTATGACCGGAACACAAGACAGAGATATGATTTTAAGTTACCGAACTATAAAACCGAATCTGAAAAAAATAGTCTTTTTTACAAAGGGCTAAAATGCTTTAATGAATTGCCAGAAAGTGTAAAAAATTGTGATAATAACCTGTTTAAAAAAAGGCTATATGAGCATGCCAAGTCTTTAAGTATTAGATAAATTCTGTGATTGCGTGGGTTTGTGGTACATATTTCCACTCAATTTAAGATATTTATGTTTAAATAACTTAATGTAAAAGTTTTTATTTTAACATATTTGCGTATTTTTAACATATTTACATATATTTAAAATATTGTAATGTGAGTTTTTTTTATTAAAATTACTTTTTTTTTTTCTTGTTTAATTTTTATTTTAACTAATGTTATAATATTCCTTAAGTGTTGATCTAGGCTCGAAGAGACGTAATAAATAAATAAATAAATTTATTACTTCAGGAGTTTGAGGAACCTCTTCAGTGGCAACTTGAGGATTTTGCTCCTTTTCTACAAAAAATTTATTCCATCTTTCAAAGATAGAGTCAAACTCTTCTTTGGTTGGCTCCTGCATTTACGATAAAATATTTCCTAAGCAGAGACAAGTCTGCTATTTGGTGGGCGACCTTAGGGTGCCAAAGAGCTCTAATATTTATTTAAGTAATCTCAGCAGTCTGCCACTTAAAAAATGTAGCAGTCTGCCCTTTTTAAACCTAAGAGGATTTCTGCAGTCTGCGACGTATGGCATATCGCAGTCTGCTGATTGTCCCGTATTCTGCTAAAGTCAGCGGTCTACTTTTACATTGGTGAAAATTCTAAAAAAAATTCTAACATTTTAGCCTTACAGGATTCCAGCTACCAGCTACCAGGCTGGCGGGATTTTCATCAAGTGTGTTAATGGCAGGGTCTTAGTTTGTCCAGGATAGCAGGATCTCAGTGTGTCCAGGAAGGCAGGATCTCAGTTTAGCAGTTAATATTTTCCTAGTCCAGGATGGCAGGATCTCAGTTTAGCAGTTAATATTTTCCTAGTCCAGGATGGCATGGCAGGATCGCCATGTTGCAATATTAAGTTAAAATCCAAATGTTGTGTGGCTCAGTGCCGAATTGATAATGTTCTCTTTATTATGAAATTCAGACTAATTTATAGTAAATTAATCTAAACATTTCATTATACATATTTACTCTAATTCTTACATAGCTACGCCTAACATAAGGCATGAAGCCCAACGCACGCTCACACATATGCACGTATTTACATATGTGCATAGCGCTAAGCTGCTTCAACGCTTTGGTCGTGGGAAAGTGTCCCAGCAGAGAAATACATAGCGTCAGCAATTACTTAGTTGCAGTTTGTTTACGTTTGCGACCAAGTAACTTAGACGGCGCTCGTGCTGCGTATTTTGTATGTAGATATGTATTCATATTGGACACACTACACTGTGTCACCTGCTTATATGCTCTGCTTATATGCTCTGTCGAGCTACGCAACCTTCAACGTCGTCCGACTCGCCTCTACCTTCTGGTAACGCGATTCCTTTGACTTCAAGATTGCGCCGTAGTGCGCGACCCAGCCTATTACCACCTAGGCATACCCACCAGTCCTTGACCCCTAGCATCAACTCTGCTCCCCCTGCACATTTCGGTATCCTGCAATTTAATTGCAACGGCCTAACCGGCGAAATTGTTGAAGTGACAAATTTAATGAAGCGACTGAACATCAAGATCGCGGCGATTCAGGAGACAAAGTTAGGTGGAAGGTCGTCTCTTCAGACCTGCAACGGGTACAATGTACACCGTTGTGACCGTGCGAGAGGGCTTGGGGGTGGTCTGGCATTCATCACGCATCAATATGTGCAGTATCGTCTATTTGAGCGTGACATCGACCCGAGGGACACCACCTTAGAACGTCAAGGTATGGTTGTCCGGTCAGGCGATGTCGACCTTGAAATCATAAACATTTACGTACCTCCTGTCACCTGTTGTCCCAGGGATTACCACCCTGACATTCGTGCGTTACTCAGGGGCGAGAACCGCGTCATCCTTGGTGACTTCAACGCACAACACGACCTGTGGCACTTCATCCTGCAGGCCGATGGTAGGGCTGGCTGACCAAATAGATGATTCGACATTCTGCACTGTAAATGGGGATGCCCCCACTAGAGTGGCGGTAAACTGCTCTAGCTCGACAGACATCACCATAGTCAGCGCTGGCCTAATAAACTGCCTTGAATGGCGACCGATGCTGACGCTTGCTTCAGACCACCTACCTATAGTGCTCTCTATCGATCGCCCCACCGACTTTGTCACCGCTGAGAAACGCACATACACTAACTTCAATAAAGCCGACTGGGAGGGTTTTCTCAACACCACAGAGAGCGCCTTCGCTGCTCTTCCTACCCCGTCTGACGTACGAGAAGGGGAAAAGGCGTTTCGTATGGCCCTAATTTCAGCCTCCCATCAACACATTCCGTCAGGTAGCATAAAGGAAGTGAACGTGACCATATTAGACGCCTTGACCCTACGGATCCTCAAATAAGGGATGTTAATGCGGAAATCAGACGCTTAGTAGATCAACACAAACGCGCTAAGTGGGAGGAGCACCTAAGGTCTTGCAACCTCTCGGCTGGAGTTGGCAAACTATGGTCGACGGTGAAATCTTTGTCCAACCCGACTAAACCTAACGACAAAATATCCATCGCCTTCGGTGATAAGGTTCAGTCGAAGCCTAAAAGCTGCGCGAGCGCCTTCTGCCGACAATTTGTAATGCATCCTCCGTTGGACAAAGAGATTCGCCGAGCAACCAGGGAAGCGCACAAACACAAAAACAGCGATGCGCCCATTGTCATCTCTACAACAGAAGTTCATGAGGCTATTCGGAGATCTAAGAACACCAAATATATTGGCCCCCGTTGGCATTTCCATGCTGATGCTGAAACACCTCGGCGACGAAGGCATAAGATACCTTACACAAATTTTCAACCTCTCCCTTTCCACCTTTGTTATTCCTGAAAGATGGAGACAAGCAAAGGTGGTACCACTACTAAAGCCTGGCAAGCCAGCTGCCGTAGGGGAGTCATATCGCCCGATATCTCTCCTCTCGCCAGTAGTGAAGGTGTTGGAATCTATCTTGTTGCCGTACTTCACCGCAAGCCTGCGGCTCGCCGAACATCAGCATGGATTTCGCAAAAATCACAGCACCACCACCGCGCTGAACGCCATAACCACTCAGATAGGGGACGGATTAAACCAAAAGCGTCCAAACCACAGGACAGTGCTAGTTGCGCTTGACCTGGCCAAGGCTTTTGACACGGTCAACCATGCGCAACTAATGAAAGACCTTGAAGACTCGTCCCTTCCTCCCTGTCTTAAACGTTGGACTGCCAACTACCTGAGTGGTCGTCAGTCGTCGGTTGAGTTTAGAGGCGCAAGATCAAAACCCAGAATAGTTAAACAAGTGGTGCAACAGGGTGGTGTCCTATCCCCGTTTCTGTTTAACTATTATATATCGAGACTTCCCCCCCCCACCAGAGGGTGTCTCGATCGTCTCTTACGCCGACGATTGTACGATTCTGGCAACAGGCCCCTCCGTTGAAGAACTCTGCTCCCGAATTAACTCATACCTCCCAGCCGTGTCCGAATTCTTCGCCGGGAGAGACCTGGCATTGTCACCGAATAAGTCCTCGGCCACCCTATTCACGACGTGGACAACGCAAGTGAACATGGAATTAGACGTCTACGTTGATAGTGTCAAGCTACCAACTGTCTCACACCCCAAAATCTTAGGGGTGAAGTTTGATAACATGTTCAAATACGGCGCTCATGTAACCGCAATTGCCAATAAAGTCCAAAGCCGTAACCAAATCCTCAAGTCCCTAGCTGGCAGCACTTGAGGTAAAGACAAAGAAACGTTACTAGCTACATATAAAGCAATTGGCCAGCCGGTACTGAGCTACGCGACGCCAATATGGTCGCCGGGGCTAGCTGACACACACTGGACGAGGCTACAGGTCTGCCAAAACACCGCCCTTCGTACCGCCACTGGGTGTCTTCTTATGTCTCCTGAGCACCACCTTCACAATGAAGCGAAAATGCTCGCCGTTAAAGAGCATAGCGAGATGTTGACCAGGCAGTTCCTGTTCAACTGTAGCAAACCGCAGCATCCGAACGGACGCGTGATCAACGAGGATCCGCCCCCAAGGAGCATAAGAAGCCATCTACGCAAACACTACGATGAGATCCGGTGCTACTAAGATGCACCGGCAGGCCCTCACCCTCATCCACACGAATTCGGTAAATTCCTATGTTGGCTCTCTCCCGGTGAACGCCGTTCTTCAGGCAAAAACACCACCCGTTGCCGAAGAGGAGCGCGAGCTGACTAGGGTGATGCTGGCTCAACTCCGGTCTGGATATTGTAATAGGTTAAACTCTTACCTATCCAGACTGAACCCCGACTTGCCTAATGTTTGTCCGGCATGCGGCTTGTCCCCCCATACTACTAACCATCTTTTTGTCTGCTCATCCGAGCCTACTCTTCTAACACCTATATCCCTCTGGTCCTCCCCTGTTGAAGCCGCTAGGTTTCTAGGACTTCCGTTAGAAGAGTTCGATGACAATATATGGTAAGGTTGATACTGACTACCTAGGCAGGGCAACGTAGTATTAAAACAACAACAAAAGTGGCAATAAGAGTGATGTTTCAAATTATCGCCCAATCTCGGAATTGCCTGTTATATCGAAATTGTTTGAGAAAGCGGTTATGGGAAGGTTAGTGTCGCTAGTTCAGCGGTATATCCCCCCATATCAGCATGACACACGATCAACAATTACAAATCTTTCAGTATTTTCCAATTACTACATTTCAGCGTTTATCGATGGTTGCCAAGTCGACTGCGTATATTCTGACTTATCCAAAGCCTTTGATAGAGTATCTAATCGAGTGTTATTGGCTAAGTTACAGAAACGGTGGTTTTTTTCCACTTTCTTACAATGGATAAGTTAATACTTATCTAATAGAATTAACTTTGTTGTTATTGACAATGTGAAGTCAGTGCCTTATGTGGCTACTTCGGGTGTGCCTCAAGGAAGTATCCTTGGTCCGTTATTTTGTATAATGTTTTTTTTATTGATGTAAGTTCTTGCATTACAAAATGCAGTCATCTTATTCACGCAGATGACTTAAAAATCTTCTACAAAATAAAGAATAAGTCTGATGTTCTCGCACTTCAAACAGAATTATCTGCTTTTAATGATTGGTGCAGTAGGAGTATGCTGGCTCTCAATGTCAGTAAGTGCTTTAGTGTTACGTATTCTAAATTAAATAAGAATCTAATCTCAATGTACCATGTTTCTGATATACCTACCGTTGGCTAGGGTCAACAAAATTCGTGGTCTGGGTGTCGTATTTGATTCATCATTTACATTTGTTGATCACTTAAACTTTATAATTCCTAAAGTACGCTCGTTATTATCATTTATTAAAAGAAATGGTTCAGAGTGGTTTTTTCTTAATGCGTTTGTAAGATCAAGACTGGAATATGGTTCTATAATCTGGTGTCCATTTTATGAAGTGCACTGCAAGAGCGTGTTCAAAAAGTATTCATGAAGTATTGTTTACTTGATATAAATTTTGAACTGCCGCTCCCTCCATATAATTCCAGATGTAAATTTATTAATCTGCATACTTTAGAGTAGAATAGTAATTTCTTCTATTATATTCATTTATGATATCGTAGTGGAATTATCGACTGTCCATTACTTCTTGCATTATTGAAATTCCACGTTCCGCGTAATTTGCTCCAACATAATGTGTTTACAATTGAAAATTTCAAATCTAAATATGCGCTGAATGAACCATTCACAATCCAATCATTGCATTGGCTTTTCTTTATTTAGACCTTGCTTTAAAAATATGTTATTTTCTGTGTCAAGCTAAATAGTTTAGTAATCTATATATATAAAAATGTAGGGGTTTTTTTTGTAATCAATTGTCTCAAAAACTACTAAACGGATTGTTCTCAAATTTTGACAGTTTGTGCCATGGATATGTCTCACCAGTAATAGATATATTTTTTTCGCTAGATGGCGCGGGAATCACTATATTTACACACTCTGCATATATGGTTCGATTTTATTCATATTTGGCACATATGTTTCATATATAATCAACAACTCTGTTGCAAAAAATTTCCCCGATACTTGGCGCTAGAGTCTAGATATTGAGAAAATCTTAATTTATGGTCCATTTTTTGTACTTTTTACCACGTATTCTTTTGGAAGGAAGAGCTCTATTACAAAAAATATTCCCACTAGGTGGCCTATATACATATGTACATCAGTGGTGGCCAGAATTAAAATATCAATGCACGCGTGCATAGGCTACCCTTTACTGCCGACGTCGATGCCATCACACGCATAGTATCAATGAAGTCGTGTGGCGAAGTTCGGGAGAGTCGCCGATCAATCTTGCTTACTTTTATAAAGTAAGCATAGCGCTGAGCTCTCTTTGGCACACATACAAGTCAGAAGGCAGGGTAAAATAGCGCTTGCAGTAGCATCTTCTGGCATTGCTGCGACGCTATTACCTGGCGGCAAAACAGCTCAAAGTATGTTCAAGATCCCCCTTGATTTAGATTGTTGTGAATTTCCAATGTGCGCAATATCACGCAACAGTGATAAGGCAAAGGTTATAGAAGATTGCTGTTTAATTGTATGGGATGAATGTACGATGGCGAACATAAAAGGCATTGAAGCTGTTGACCGAACCTTGCAGGGTATTCGTAGAAATAATATTATGGGGATGGTTACAGTTTTATTTTTCTGAGATTTTCGACAAACGCTGCCTGCTGTTACAAAAGGTACCAGGGCTGACGAGATAAATGCTTGCTTAAAACGATCATACATTTGGTCTCACATTAAGAGAGTGAGCTTAACATTAAACATGAGAATACAACTTGGCAACAACTTACAGGCTCGGCGATTTTGTGATGTTTTGCTGAAAATTGGCGATGGAAACTTACTCCAAGAAAGCAATCAAATTGCAATACCAAACACACTCGAAAAAATTGTCCACACTGAGCCTGAACTCATTCATTCTGTGTACAATAATATTACACAAATATTACAGCGTCCGAATAGCTGGCTTTGCGAGCGAGCAATTTTAACGCCCAAAAATGAGCAGGCGGCGGCCATTAATAGTAATATTCTGTCCCAAATCGAAGGAAATGAGAGAGTATATATATCTATTAATACTGTAATCGATCAAGATGATGCAACTATCTATCCACTTGAATTTTTGAATTCACTAAATGCAAATGGCTTACCTGCACATAAAATCGTTTTGAAAATCGGTGTCCCAATAATGCTCCTGAGAAATTTAACACCACCAAAATTATGCAACGGAACGTGACTTAAAGTACACAAGCTGCAATCTCACATTATTGAAGCAGAAATTTTAACAGGCTGTGGTGAGGGGAGATTGTTTTCATACCACTTATTCCTAGCAATTTCCCATTCCAATTTAAAATAATACAGTTTCCTTCAAGCGTTTGTTTTGCCATGACCATTAATAAGTCACAGGGGCAGACACTCAATGTGTTGGCGTCGACCTTAGGACCAGTTGTTTCTCACATGGCCAATTGTACGTTGCTTGCTCTCGAGTAACTAACCCGAAAAACCTGTATATTTTATCTATAGATGGGACTACAGCGAACATTGTTTATAAAGCAATTTTTTTGAATAAATGATTTAAAGTAGAGCAAAATAGATATTAGAGATCTTTCAATTTTTAATCCACAACATATAACCACTGAAATGAGGTAAGTTCCGCAGACGAAGTCGCGGGCATCTGCTAGTATCCATATACATATATAGTCGTATGGAATATAGTCAGTAAGATTTTTGTAATCATAGACTTAAATAAATAAATATGAAATATTGGCAGTAAAAGCTAATGCCGTTCGGAAATATTACAGTACAGAGATATTATTTTTGAGCGAGGCAGGCATATATTTTTGTTTACAAAAAAATTTCAAAAAGCCATGAACGTTTCATGAAACTAAAGCAGTGTTTGAAAGCAATTATTAAAAATACACAAAAAAATGTTAAGGGCGTGTGTTTTAAAAGAAGAGGAACGAATACAATATTACTCAGGAATTAGAGCTAGTAAACAAAATGAAATAAATTTGAATTAGTTTTCCGAATGACGCTCTTTTGGCCTTAGTATAAATGGTAAGAATTCCTAACTCGGAGAAGAAGCAATTGAATAAAAAGTCCCTAGGCGACTAAAGCGGCAAATACACTACACGAACATTTCCGCGAACATTCCCGTTATGTCATGTTTGTGCGAAATTTTCTCTCATGTATGGTGGTGTTTGCCAGTTCGCGCAAATGTTCGCCAAAAATCAAAATATTTTAACTGTTCGTGTGTGTATGGCGAAATAGCTCATAATCGTAGTAATTTCTGAACGGAACAGACGTGCGCGGAAAAGTAAAATGGACAATAAAATATTTCTGAGTGAATTTATTGAAATGTATAAATCTTTGCCATCATTGTGCAAGTAAAAAGCAAAGATTATTGTAATAGAATTAAAAACAATAATGATTATGCGACTTTAATCGAAAAATTAACAGAAGTAGATCCTGATGCCACAAAGGATACATTCCATTCCTTGCACCAAATTCTTTTTTTGCGATTTTCTTTCTTTTTTTACGCTTAATTGCCACAGCGAGCAATATTGCTGCAGCAAAATTGTTGTCCGTATTCATAGCTGTCTGAAAGAGAACTAATGTTCGGCCAAAACTTCGTATGGTGGATGGCCAAAGCTGCAAACAAGATTGCGGAATGTGTGCGGAAATGTTCGTGCAGTGTATTTGCCGCTTAAGCTTAGATCGATGTATGTATGTAAGTTGTATTGGGCTCAATACACAAATATGAAATTAAGCTTAGTTGCCAACGATATTAAAAGATATGTTTTCGATAAACAATCTGGGTTATTATATAGGGCGTTTTTTTTACAGGTTTGTTTTTTGAATAGAGATAAAACTGGCATTTTGTGGTCAAATCTGGCAACTCTAATGTCATTTATGTTCAGTTTGGTTTGCCATTTCATCATGAACAGGTTGACAAAAGAACAACGCTTGCAAATCGTGCAAATTTATTTCGAAAATAATGGTTCAAATTTTTTTTTCAAATGGCAAAATTTTGTTCAGTGATGAGGCTCATTTTTGGTTGAATGGCTACGTCAACAAGAAAAATTGCCGCATTTGGAGTGAATAGAATCCACATGAGACCCTTGAAACGCCATTACATCCACAAAAACTGACTGTTTGGTGTGCTCTATGGGCTGGTGGAGTCATTGGGCCATACTTCTTCCGAAATAATGCTGTAGAGGCAGCTATCGTTAATGGAGACCGGTATAGAGCCATGATAACCGACTATTTTGTTCCCGAATTCGATGGCATGAATGTGGATGAGTTGTGGTTCCAACAAGACGGCGCTACATGCCACACAGCGCACGTCACAATCGATTTATTGAAGGAAACATTCGATGAGCGCATAATTTCGAGGAATGGACCTGTCAATTGGCCACCAAGGTCGTGCGCTTTGACACCATTGGATTATTTTCTTTGGGGATATGTGAAGTCGCTCGTCTACACCAACAAACCAGAAACGTTAGGGGAATTGGAAGCCAACATTCGTGGCGTTATTGCCGACATACGGCCCCATATGCTCGAAAAAGTGGTTGAAAATTGGACCTGTAGAATTGGCTTTATTCGAGCCAGCCGCGGCGGCCACATGCCCGAAATCATATTTAAACATTAATGGCATAAAACTATCCTTCCAATAAAGCCAAATTGATGGACCTTAAGACGATTTTCTTGTGTTTTATTTCAATTCGAAGTTCTATACCCCTAAAAAAAACACCCGATACTTGAGAAAAATTTAGCATGTTATCTATTTCAAGATCGACTATTCTGTGAGATAGGAGCCAATATTCCAACATACAAGAATAAGTCCTTTAAAGTTATTAGCTAAACACATTCATAATTAAAGCGAAAGACGATTTATACTTTACTAGCAGATGCCCGCATACGAAGTCATTTCAGTGGTTATATGTTGTGGATTAAAAATTGAAAGATCTCTAATATCTATTTTGCTCTACTTTAAATCATTTATTCAAAAAAATTTCTTTATAAACAATGTTCGCTGTAGTCCCATCTATAGATAAAATATACAGGTTTTTCGGGTTAGTTACTCGAGAGCAAGCAACGCACAATTGGCCATGTGAGAAACAACTGGTCCTAAGGTCGACGCCAACACATTGAGTGTCTGCCCCTGTGACTTATTAATGGTCATGGCAAAACAAACGCTTGAAGGAAACTGTATTATTTTAAATTGGAATGGGAAATTGCTAGGAATAAGTGGTATGAAAACAATCTCCCCTCACCACAGCCTGTTAAAATTTCTGCTTCAATAATATGCGATTGCAGCTTGTGTACTTTAAGTCACGTTCCGTTGCATAATTTTGGTGGTGTTAAATTTCTCAGGAGCATTATTGGGACACCGATTTTCAAAACGATTTTATGTGCAGGTAAGCCATTTGCATTTAGTGAATTCAAAAATTCAACTGGATAGTTAGTTGCATCATCTTGATCGATTACAGTATTAATAGATATATATACTCTCTCACTTCCTTCGATTTGGGACAGAATATTACTATTAATGGCCGCCGCCTGCTCATTTTTGGGCGTTAAAATTGCTCGCTCGCAAAGCCAGCTATTCGGACGCTGTAATATTTGTGTAATATTATTGTACACAGAATGAATGAGATCAGGCTCAGTGTGGACAATTTTTTCGAGTGTGTTTGGTATTGCAGTTTGATTGTTTTCTTGGAGTAAGTTTCCATCGCCAATTTTCAGCAAAACATCACAAAATCGCCGAGCCTGTAAGTTGTTGCCAAGTTGTATTCTCATGTTTAATGTTAAGCTCACTCTCTTAATGTGAGACCAAATGTATGATCGTTTTAAGCAAGCATTTATCTCGTCAGCCCTGGTACCTTTTGTAACAGCAGGCAGCGTTTGTCGAAAATCTCAGAAAAATAAAACTGTAACCATCCCCATAATCTTATTATTTCTACGAATACCCTGCAAGGTTCGGTCAACAGCTTCAATGCCTTTTATGTTCGCCATCGTACATTCATCCCATACAACTAAAGAGCAATCTTCTATAACCTTTGCCTTATCACTGTTGCGTGATATTGCGCACATTGGAAATTCACAACAATCTAAATCAAGGGGGATCTTGAACATACTTTGAGCTGTTTTGCCGCCAGGTAATAGCGTCGCAGCAATGCCAGAAGATGCTACTGCAAGTAGTGTTAAAACAACAACAACAACATGCTACTGCAATCGCTATTTTACCCTGCCTTCTGACTTGTATGTGTGCCAGAGAGAGCTCAGCGCTATGCTTACTTTATAAAAGTAAGCAAGATTGATCGGCGACTCTCCCGAACTTCGCCACACGACTTCATTGATACTATGCGTGTGATGGCATCGACGTCGGCAGCAAACGGTAGCCTATGCACGCGTGCATTGATATCTTAATTCTGGCCACCACTGATGTACATATGTATATAGGCCAACTAGTGGGAATATTTTTTGTAATAGAGCTCTTCCTTCCAAAAGAATACGTGGTAAAAAATACAAAAAATGGACCATAAATAAAGATTTTCTCAATATCTAGACTCTAGCGCCAAGTATCGGGGAAATTTTTTGCAACAGAGTTGTTGATTATATATGAAACATATGTGCCAAATATGAATAAAATCGAACCATAAATGCAGAGTTTGTAAATATGGTGATTCCCGCGCCATCTAGCGGAAAAAATATATCTATTACTGGTGAGACATATCCATGGCACAAACTGTCAAAATTTGAGAACAATCCGTTTAGTAGTTTTTGAGCCAATCGATTACAAAAAAACCCCTACATTTTTATATACATATATAGATTATACTTGTAGCAACAGATATATTCCTATTCAAAAATTTCTGAAATTTTGATTGAATACATTTGGGCCCCTATCAATGAAATCGCTTTTGGATTGCTTTGAAAATTTTTAAAATTTTGTAGTTTATAAATTTACACATACACAACACATTCACGAAAACGGTAATAGCTTGACTCAAAATGATTTTTACACATTGAGAAGATACATAACTGCCAATATAGAAGTATTACATATATGCTTGATATATGTACATAGGCTGCTCAGTTGTATTGAGCTATTAAATTTTTAGATGACCAAAAAAAATATAATTGTTTTATTTTCATGGCATATAGGACAAATAGGAGACCTTGTGAATTGCGTAGTTATTTTCCAAACAAGTTTGTTTCACAAACGTTTAAATGTGCTTTTAACTGTATGGTAGCTTTGTGGAATTAATTTGAAGTAAACTTCCAGCATATCGAACAGTTTGGCAGTTTATGGGCAACGTGGTGTAGCGGTAGTCGAGCTGGCCTACCACACCGAAAAGCCCAATGTTCGAGTCCTGAGGCAGGCAACATCAAAAGTGTTTAGTGACAAAAAAAAAAAAAATACAAATTGACGAAATTATTGAGATTCGAACCAGCAACCTTTGGAACAAATTTATAGTACATATTTATTAGGCTACTCAGTCGTTTTCATAGTGGGTGACTCAACTGACTTTAACAATCAGTTTTCAAGAAAGCCTTACTGTACATTGAATTAAACGTTAATTAAACATTGTTTTCCAAACCCAGCAGCAATAGTTTAAAAAGTGATCACTTTCGTTTATTTTAGAATTTCAAAACTTTCTACAATGGTAATGGTTATAATAAACGTTTTCCAAACAAAAAGCTTGCTCAAGTAAGTTTACCGGAAGCTTAAAGTAAACGTGTTTTACTTATTGGGTAGTTTTGCCCAAAAATTGCATGACAAAAATATGTTTGCTTTGTTCGATTGTGTTTAAGCGACATAAGCTGCAGGTATTTCTTTCAGAGTTTGAAAATGCTTAACTATTTTTAAGTATTTTAAAATTGCTTGTGCTCGAGTTTGAAAATTATTCAGCAGCTAAAAATAAGCAAAGTAAAAAAAAAAAAATTTTTCATTTTACTTCAGCAGCAAGTTGAACGGAAACAAGCTTCAGCAAACAGCAGAAAAAAAAAAAATTGAAAATTTTGCTGAGGCTTTAAGCTATTAGCTTTTTGTATTCAAGTTTTTTCAGTTTTCATATTTTTCAGTTTTTTCACAGCAGAATTTATGTTTCGAATTGCTGACTGAAAGATAGTAAAACTAAAAATTGTTTGCTTTTTTTCAGCAGCTATTCCAAAATTTCATAGGGAAATACAAATAATCATACGTTGTTCTGATCGTACGGGTGCAAATCCTTCAATTGCTATATGCCTTTTTGCTATACTTACATCCGAAAGACATATGTAAGGATGTGAATATGGAAAAACAAAAGTGAGACGAAGGAATATTCTCTGCTTTACAGATATTACGTTAGGCTTGGGATTCGAAATATAAAAACTTCTTCCAATTGAACCTCGCATAATAAAACAGCCGTGGTATAGTGGTAGTGTGTCGTGCACTAATCTCTAATGAGAGTTGTCGGCGATTCATCCCTTTCATCAACTAGTCCCATATGGGCATAGTTGGGATAAGTCAGTTTTAGTTTGTATTGCATACTTATACAAGTTGAAAGCAAACTTGTCTCTTCATAGGACATGCTCAAACAAAAGGGATCAGTTCAACCCATACATTGGGATTAAAACTGGCATTGGTGGCATGAAAAAAGGATAAAAGCTGTACATCAGAAAGAAATTATTGAGAAGTTACAAACATTAAAATGATATTTTACGAACAACAAATTCGGGGATTTCACAAATATTGATTCGTGATTTAAATGTAAATAAATTGACTTTTTCGATACATCCAGAACCTACAAAGATGGTAATAAATCAGTAACTATGTATGTAGGTATTTCAACAAAGTATTGATTATTCGAAAATTGAAGAGCAATGGATTAATATAGAAATACACTTAAAACTTTTGACATCGGGAGGGTTTTCGTTTCGCGGTGACAATGAAAACCTAAGACCTCTTGATAAATGAAATTATTTAGGATATGTAGAATTATTTAGTGAATTCGATCCATTCATAGCAGTTCACCTAAAAAAATTTGGGTATCCTTGAAAAGGTAAAATTTCTTAAGTACAATGTTTCAAGAGAGATTAACCAGCTTGTCGATGAAGTCTATAGAATCGGATGTGCTAAAAAGCAATGATTTTGAACGATTTGTCCCATCTGAGATCTAGAAGGGTTCCTCTTCAAATAACATAGATATTTAAGCGCTGACCTATAAATGCTAAAAGAGTTCATTTTGGGGACTATATAGCATATATCTATTCGTTTCATGTGACTGTGAAAAATAATTATTTAGACAAGTTTATCTACTTTCTTTGCCAATTCTAACAAAATAGTGTTTTCTCAAAGTCATAGGGACCCCATTATTCTAACATGCTCAGGGCCCCCAATAGGTTAGGGACGGTTTTATTATGCGAGGCTCAGTTAGAAGAAGTTTTTATATTTCGAATCCCAAGCCCAACGTAATATCTGTAAAGCAGGGAATAATCCTTCGTCTCACTTTTGTTTTTCAATATTCACATCCTAACATATGTCTTTCGGATGTAAGTATAGCAAAAAGGCATATAGCAATTGAAGGATTTGCACCCGTACGATCAGAACATCGTATTATTATTTGTATTTCCCTATGAAATTTTGAAATAGCTGCTGAAAAAAAGCAACAAATTTTTAGTTTTACTATCTTTCAGTCAGCAATTCGAAACATAAATTCTGCTGTGAGAAAACTGAAAAATATGAAAACTGAAAAAACTTGAATACAAAAAGCTAATAGCTTAAAGCCTCAGGAAAATTTTAAAGTTTTTTTTTTCTGCTGTTTGCTGAAGCTGGTTTTCGTTCAACCTGCTGCTAAAGTAAAATGAAAAAAAAATTTTTTTTACTTTGCTTATTTTTAGCTGCTGAAATATTTTTGAACTATAAAAAAAGGCTACAAGCAAATTTTCGAATCTGACAAAAATCTGATTTCTAGTTAAGCTAAAAATTTCAAACTTTTGCTATTTTTCAGCCAGCAATTCAAACCCTGATTTCTTTCGTTTACTTCATTAGCATTGCAAGCTATTGTAATTCGCGATCAGCTTATGAAATATTCCGTAGATATAGTTTATGTTTTGTGAAGCCAAAGTGTGGTTTTTCAGAATGAAGATGGGGAAGCCAATGACGCGCCATGCCTCAGAGCCAACAGTGCTCGCCAGCAATTAATCCATATAGGGGGTCACAGGTGTCCCGCACCTCCCGTTCCCTAAAGAACAAAAATAATTTAACCTGCGCAAATGATTTAATACATACAAATACATTAATACACAACGGTCAAACAGCACCTGAGCCAAATAATAAAATGAAATAAATTTTAAAAATAACTACTCACCTTCTCTAAAGCTTAGACAGATTGAAACGTTTGCGTTTAAAACTTACTATTTGTTGGAATTGTCACAAACAAAAAGGAAAAGTTTCGAAAATGTAATAAACTGTACAAAACTGTAAGTGGCATAATATTCTAAGAGAAAATGTAAAGTATTTCTACGGTTTATTTTCGTACCCTGTTGTAAATTTTTTACTCGTACATAAAATAGTTATTTTTTTTCAAGCAGAAGTTCAGAATTTTCTGGTACGTGGTTTCTCATTCTATCATTAACGGCTTTGACATACCTGAAGGCAAAAATATTAATATTTATAATGCATTGTATGTTTTCACAGGCGCATCTTCAGTATGGACTGCTGTTCAGCGAATAATTGAAAGATTTTGGTCTTTGCGGTCGGCCCACAAGAACTATAATTTAGCCGTCGAATTTTGAGGTACGTAAAGTGAATTTAGTGTAGTGTGCCTGACCAAGATCAGGGGATGGTTACGACGTCACCATAATATACAAATGTTTATGCGCTTGTGCATTTGTTTGCTATGGTTGTGGCCAAAGTGAGTGTAATATAGTTTACGTTGCCGTTCTAGAAGACGGTTCTATGCCTAACATTCATCGGATTTTGACGAGCGGGGTAGTAAAAGACGCGCCTTGACCTCTAGATCCCAAATACGAAAGAGCCAATAAATTATTTAATTTATATTAAGGGACATTTGTAAACAAAGTTGTGACTTTTAATGTGTTTGTCGTAATATGTTATGGCGTTGTATATTAACAAATGTACATGCGCATGTCCATTTGTATGAAATGGTTGGTGCCCAAGTGATTTCAGGGTAGTGTTTATGCGCTTAAGCATTTGCATATGTTGGTTGTGGCCAAAGATTGTGCGACAAAACTAAAGCACCAAATAAAGACAGGTCTTGTTTTTCAAAATGTTCTGTAAAAAACATAAAATCGTAAAAAGTGAGCGAAAATGACCACGCCGATATGTGGAAGCCTAAACGATTTGATTAGAATAAAAATTTTGTGGTACTTCGAGAAAAATTTTCAATCAATCAAAGGGAATCCTTATATACAATTAAAAAATGTAATAACAGTTTTCATGGCCTTATTTAGCGTTCTCTCCATTCAACTGGTTCTCTTAGCGCACTTACAACCACCACATGAAAATGTTCAACTTTATTTGCAAATATTTATTCACAAGAACGAACAATTTTGCTTCTACATACAGTTACAACTAACAATAAATCAATTGCAAAGTTTGTACTTAACAATGCAATTTAGCTAGTTGCAATTAATTTCTTAATCAATTAAAAATTTAATTGGTTAATGCCCACCACTGATGACAGGTATCGAAAATTAATAAAAATCTTGTGTGTTGTTTTTCAAATATTTATGCCACTTATTGTTCCAATATATATATATATATCTGGCGCGATATACAACATTTATATCATTAACCTCCTAGGAGAATTTTGCGCCGAGCTTCTCAATTCAAGTTTCAATTTGTGGTGTGCCGCTTTGAAATTTTTTCCTACAAATTGGCGGGACCTACGGTTTTTCGCCGACTCCGAACGGCATCTACAAAGCAGATGAATTTTTGCTGAGAAGCCTTTTATGGCAGAAATACACTCGGAGAGTTTGCCAAACCACTGCCGAGGGGCGACCCCGTTTTGAAAAAACTTTTTCAAACCACTTTTTGATGTAACCTGTACCAGGGCTGGAACCCGGACCTTCGGTGTGGTAGCCCGGCAACACTACCTCCACACCACGGTGGCCGTCATAGTAGTATAACAAGTTTTAATTTTAGCACACTATGTAGCCACAAAAACCAACAAAAGGAGGATTTCCAAACTGACAGGAATAATGTCAACTTTAACGCTTAAGTTATTTGTAACAAACTTTTTATCATCCTATAATAAACTATTTATTCCTATTTTACAGGTATGTTTTTTTGAAAGTGGAAAGCCTGTATTTAATAATATAATAAGAATTTAAGAAGTTACATTTTTCTTAAAGATTTATTTTATAGTTGTTTAGCACCAAAAGATAGGTTATTAGATTGTCTTTCATTTGATGCTAATTTCGTTTAAATCGCTAAATAATTCATTGTCAATTTTGTAAACACATATGTGTAATAAGAACAAAATCCATGGATTTTTTTCAAGTTGTAACAAAGTCACATTTTTCTTGTTTTGCATCAATAGAAAGCAGGGCCGTGCGCAGGAATTGGCCTTGGGGGGGTTTTAATTTAGATTTGCATTCACATACATTTTTCACTAAGATAAACATATTTGCTGAAACAGATACCTAGACCCATACATCATAAATTTAAATGTTCTTTAACTTTTCTGAAACTGCATACTCTGATACCTAAAACTATACCCAAGAAAATTTTTTTGGTTGTACACATTTTTCTGTATTTGATAGAGAATTGGTGATATGATGTCATATCCCAGCTAACTAAAAGTGCAAAAAAAAACTCCTTTCGGACCATAAAACGCTCATTTCTCAGAGCTTTACTCTCCAAAATGAGCTTCTTCCGGAGCACAAATGGAGCGAAAAATCGCTCTACGCGGGAACTCCAACGGAGTCATAAAAAAGAGTCCGAAATGAGTCCGATTTCGATGAATTTGAAGCGTTTTTTGACTATTTTTAAATGAACTGCGGAGCCCTGGTGCTTTTCTGGACCTTTTTCGGAGCCTTTTATTCCTACATTCTGAGGAGTTTTGGAGGCTTTTCAGACGCCTTTCGGAGCCCTGTAATTGGTGCTTTTCTTTTAGTCATCCATTCAGAGGGTTTTTGGACTCTTTTCGGAGCCTTTTATTGGTGTTTTTCTGAAGCTTATTTGGGGTTGTTTTTTATTTCTTTTGGGTCATAATTTCTTTGCGCAATTTTTCCCTTCTAACTATTCTGCCGTCACCAATTCCGACTTTCTAAATTATCCCTATGAGCTACATGGGAACAATTTAATTAATTGCCAACTATATGCGCCAATGATGTTCTTATTTATCTGAAAACTTTGAAGGAATCTTTTAAATGCGGTTCTGATAGGATTCCTACATGCTTCTTGAAGAAGTGTGCTAACAATATTTACCAACCCCTTACCAATTTGTTCAATCTGTCACTAAAGTGTGGTGTTTTTCCAAAAGCATGGAAAGAGTCCTTTCTTCTACCGATTCATAAAACCGGAAGCAAGGCTTCTATAGTGAACTATCGTGGCATAGCAAAGCTTTCTGCCATCCCAAAAGTGTGTGAAGCTATTGTTACCAATCAGCTTACGAATCCTATCTCTACCTTGATTTCCGACTGTCAACACGGGTTCTGCAAGGGAAAGTCCACCGTTACAAACTTACTTGAATTTACTTTGATTTCAGTAAAGCTTTCGATAAAGTGTGTCAATCTTTACTTATTCATAAACTGAATCAGTTGGGTTTCCAGCCGGGTCTCAATCGCTAGATCTCTTCTTGCCTTAGCGACAGAGCACAAAAAGTAGTGTTTAAAAATTGTGAATCCGATGTTATTTATGTCTCCTCAGGAGTTCCTCAAGGAAGCCATCTTGGCCCGATTCTGTTCTTGTTGTTTATAAATGATATTTCTACAGTAATATAATTTTCGAAAATTTTAATGTATGCCGACGATGTAAAGCTTTGTCATTCGAAGAAGCTTCAATCAGATCTAAATACACTAGTTACTTGGTGCGATTTAAATTATATGCCGCTTAATCTTAAGAAATGTAAGTACATGGGTTTTTCGAGAGGAATATCACAGCCAGCTTCCTATACAATTAACAGTTATAGTCTTGAGCAAATGTATGATTTTGTTGACCTTGGGGTTACTATGGAGTAAAAACTCGGTTTTAACTGCCACATTAACTTAACAGTCAATAAAGCTAGAGGCTTTCTAGCATTTGTTAAACGATGGTCCAAAGAATTTATGTAACTAAAACTCTTTACTACATTAGACGGTTGTATAATTTGGAACCCACGTTACCAGGTCCTCGTGGATCGCTTAGAATCAGTTCAAAACAATTTTTAATATTTGCTTAAGAGAGAGCATAAAAAAGTCAATTCTTTCTATCCTAAATACATATCAACAATTTGCTTTCATATCCTTTGATTCTTATCTTTATTCTTTACAATAACTATTCGCTGTCAGCTAATTATTTATTAATTGTGTCATCTATTTTTTATCTACCTTACTTAGCTGGTGAGGTTTTCTCTGTAGCTGAGCAGTTTTAGGTCTCGACGATTAACAAACCAAAGCCAGACTATTGATAAACGTCCATGAAAAATGCGATCTTTACCTTCTGTTAGGTGAAATAAAAAAAAACCTCAGAAAATGTTTGAAAACAAAAAGGGTCAGAAAACACTCGAAATCTTTCATATAACTGAGCCTTGCAGTTCATTCGCTCTGTTAATTGAAACTGCTCACTGTTTTCATCAGTAAAATTAAAAAAAAAAATGCCCATACGCTACACAACTTTGTAATTTCGGAAAGCTCCAAGTGCAATTCAAAGTGCCGGACTTATCGTCGCTGCCGACGAAGAAAGGCGCATTCAACAAATTGTCAACGAAAAAAGGCGCATTAAAAATATTGTGGGAAATAAGGACGCAAAAAAAAATATTTTGACGAAAAAAGGGGCATTAAAAAATATTTTGACGATGAAAGGCGCATTAAAAAATATTTCGAGGAAGAAAGGCGCAGTGTATACATTTACAGTAAACTTCACAAGGGATTTGGTGCTGGATTGAAAAATATTGGGCCAGCCCAAGTACCCATTATACGTATGTGTTTTTATTTAGTATTTCGTTTTTTGAATAACTTATATTGCAGCTAGTTATCGAAGCGCGTCTTTCTTTCCTAAAAAATATTAAAAATCGCCTTTCTTTCTTAAAAATTATTTAAAAGCGCCTTTCCTTCTTAAAAATTATTTTAATGCGTCTTTCTTTCTCAAGATATTTATAATGCGTCTTTCTTCAAACAAAAAAAAGTTTGCGCCTTTCATCGTCGACAAACAGCTTTGCGCCCTTTTTCGTCGATAGGAACGTTATGTATTGGCCAACCTTATTCTTTGCAACTTTCACCAATTTCTTCTTCCGTAAAATTATTTTAACTTATTTTGTCAAAAATTATTAGTCAAGATTCAATATAAGATTTATAAACTGTATTTTGAAAACTTTTGCAAAATCATCGCAACTTAGATTTGGCAATGGGGGGGGGTTTTAACCCCCAAAACCCCCCCCGTGCGCACGGGCCTGATAGAAAGGTTACTGAAATACCTTTCATTTGATGCTAATTTCGTTTAAATCGCTAAATAATTTATTGCAACAAATAAAACAGCATGTATTTAATTATATGTATGTATGTATATAATAACGTTAAGTAAATTTTGTATTATATTTCTAAAAATTAGGGTATATATTTTCATTAAAACGTATTTTAAAAAAAGAAATTGTCTTGAAATTATTTGGATATTTTTGGGCCGTTTCCATATTTTTGGGGTATTTTTTGGGCATTTTCCCTTAATATTTGGGTATTATTTAGGCATACCAGGTTTCAGATCTGGCAACTCTATGAAAATGCAACCCTTTGTTTTGGGAAATTTTTATATTTAGAACGGCGCAGCTACGTATTATCTTACGGAATTTCTTAATGATTGCGATGGTGATGCAAGGTCACACGTATGGTTTCAAATAAACAAAACAGTTACGCTCCTGAAGATGCTAAGAAAATCTTTGCGAAACGTTGAGCTGCAAGGTGGATAAAAACTTTACACAAATAGATTGGATTAGGTTACTATATATAAAAAGATAGATAAATTAACTGATCGGAAAAACACTACTCGGAAATTCGCACTACTTTTAAAAGCGGTGAGGTATTTAATTCGGTTAGCAGTATCGCTTCCGTGGATAAATTGCTCAATATTTCATTTAATATTTTTTATTTGAAATATTCGCACTACTTTTAATAGCGGTACTACAATCGTTTGCAAGAAAACAAAAAGGGCACCTACTCGAATGTGACTGTGGGAACCCTAATGTATAAAAACAACCACAAAACTCTTCATTGTGGTAGAAGAAGTAGAGGACTGGAGATCGCTGGCCCCGCACTTGGCACACAGAGATTGTGCTGTTTTTGTCAATGGTCATTTCTATAATAATAGCGAGACGGCTTTGGGTAATTTTGGCTGCTGCAAGTCTTGATGCGTTAGCGCATCTCTTACAGTATTGGTATTCCTTTTACCTTATTCACAAATTGAAACATATTATTACTCTTAAGGCGTGAGGGAATGATGAAAATTGCCCTACGATTTCAGTATCCTCCAGAGTTGCATGAAAGCTTTCGATTCTTTGATTTGGCCATGTGTCTGCTGATTTTACCAGCCATTCCACCATAGTGTGGTGGTGGTAAGGTGAAGGGGTAGCACGTATCGTAAATTTGCTGGCCCATCTAAGTCAATGATTACACCTGTGCAGTTTTACACGTATGCCTTCCACTTATGTGAACTATAGATATAATTTCCGATTGCTCAGGTTCAAGTGGCGGGGAATAGCTCGAGTCATAGGAGTATTCCGGCCTAGGGAGTTGCTATATTGCCTTTTACCGCTAATAGAAGACTTGTAATTTTGTGAGGAAATCTTTCATTTGTTGTCACGTTGGGCTTGATCCCATAAAAGAAAAGACTTTTGTAGTAATGTGGCAGCATAGATATTTACCATAATGGGGTTGCAGTTTTCAGTGGGAAAGTCTTGTTAACTTTAATTTTTAAAATGAATCACTAGTTTCTTTTTGATTTTTTGGTACACTCATTAATGCTGTTATTTGTCTATCGACCAATACCCTTTTAATTTCATATCTAGCTTTTAACGTATCCCAAGCGTAATTAAAACTGACATCGTTAAGTGCCACTTTTTACGATGGAGAAATAATTCAGTACCACAGGCTGGCCTTTTAAGATATTTTATGAAACCTGCTTCTTGTATTTTAGTTTAGGATAGCTCTACTCGTTGTGGTGGAGTGGGTGCAATTACAGACGTCAATTGGCTGTTAACGCATCGCAACAAACTGCTAACTGTTAAGCGACCGGCTTCAAAAAAGGCAACGACGCAGTCCATAAGGATTTTTATTTGCTCCTGTAAAACCTTGCTGGATACGAAGCAAAACTAAATATGATTTCCTCATCGCGACAGCTGATAGGAAACCTTTGTTGCAAACTGGGCTCACGACACCCACAAGATCGTTTCACCAGAATGATATAATAACGTACGCTCTGACGTAAAGCCAGCAGATTTTGCCTTTCGTGTTATGAGTTCAGTAAAGCTTTTACATCACGTGCAACGGTGGAACGATAAAGAATTCTTGAGCAAGTCAGAAATTTGTAAGCAAATCAATGAAAGGGGTTGTCAGAGGCGCACGTAACGGCGATTTGACTACGAAATAAGGTTTACGCTCATGTAAATAACTGGTCATTGGGCGATAATGACTTACGGCGAATCATCGCTTACGTCTTGAGTTTTGTGTACAACAACCGCTCTATTATGCAACGCACATTTTTTTTAATGTTGACATTTCTCAAGCCGATTCCGCGCTGCAGCCTGCCTGTTGCGCTTACAGCCGTTTCTTGACTAAAAGGGTATTCTTCGAGTCTTGATGCGTCGCTTCTAGGTTATTGGTGCGCGAAATATATTACGTACTACTTATTACGAGTGCGTAAAATGTACGTGCTTGAATCGAAATCTTGCCAAGCAGGGAATGTGCGACCTCCCTGTAGTTCGAGTTACCTAAGTCCGTTGGTTCATGCGCACCATAGTGGATTTTGCTGGTCCATATATTGACAATTGCAAGACGATGCGCTCAGATAAAAGAAGACCTTTGTGGGCACCGAGAAGGAACTACGTAGCAGATATGAACAATGCATGGGAGATGTCAGAGTCCAACATAGAATGGCACTTCAAACCACCGACCGCGTCTCACATGCGTGCATACTAGGAAACCTGCACCAATCGAGTGAAATATCACCTAAAATGAGTCTTCGGCGCCGCTTTTATATGAAGAGTTTGTCACATTATTGACCTAATGGGCATGCACTTTATTGTTGAAGAACCGCTTAAGTCTATCCCAGAACTTGAGGGTAAAGGATTCTGCGGAAATCTTCATCAAGGCTATTTCCGAAAGTTATGACTGCTACGCACGAAAGGAGATATATTTACCAATAACGATGACTCGTTGTCCAGTGCACCAATCAAGCCTTTTTATTTATTTAAATTTACATTTTTCAATTATTATTATATCTAACCAAGTCCGGTTTAAATAAGCTAAATAGTCCAGGGCACCAATCAAGCCTTTTTATGTATTTAAATTTACATTTTTCAATTATTATTATATTTTACCAAGTCCGGTTTATATAAGCTAAATAGTCCAGTGCACCAATCAAGCCTTTTTATGTATTTAAATTTACATTTTTCAATTATTATTATATTTTCCCAGGTCCGGTTTAAATAAGCTGAAAGATATAAAATATGTTCTTCGTGATTTGTGTTTTTCTTTTATGCTCTGCCTATACAGAGCGCTGGGTTCCGTGGTGTGGAGGTAGTGTTGCCGGCCCAACACACCGAAGGTCCGGGTTCGAGCCCTGGTACAGGTTACATCAAAAAGTGGTTTGAAAAAGTTTTTTCAAAACGGGGTCGCCCCTCGGCAATGGTTTGGCAAACTCTCCGAGTGTATTTCTGCCATGAAAGGCTTCTCAGCAAAAATTCATCTGCTTTGTAGATGCCGTATGTATATATATATATAGGGCGCTGAACAGTTTCATAAAGTATTGAAAATTATTCTACTAACCGGTCTTTTTTCAGGTGAAAGAGGGGTACGTTGTCGTTTCTTCTGTAGTTGTCGTCCTTATATCCTTTGCCTTTTTTCTTTTTATGGCATTTCTGTGCATGGAATTTGGTGTATTGGTTACTTTCTGGCCAAGGTAGGTTGCCATTGAAAATTGTCGTAGTCGAATTATAACCACGCCCCCTTTTTGGATATCGAAAATTTTGAAAATCACAAAAATTTACATAACTTGAGTAAAAATGTAGATCTTTGCATGAAATTTATCATACAGGTTTCTTTTTGGCCAAGGTAGGTTGCTATTGAAAATTGCCGAAATCGGATGATAACCACGCCCCGTTTTGCTATATCGAAAATTTCGAAAATCACATAAATTAACATAACGCTTTTTAACGCTGGGTATTTAATGTTCGGTTCACCCGAACTTAGACTTCCTTACTTGTTTCTTTAAATTTTGTATAAACTAAAATATGTCAAATTGTTACACTTGGACATTTTGAAATTTTTTTTAAAATGTTAAAAATTGTGGTTGAGTTACTTATAACATCAGCTAATTCTAGTTCCTCTTCTACTATTAAAGAGCATACTTTGATTATTCATTTCTTTAATATTCAGCTAAGATGGTGGAGCCGTATGTAGAACTCCACGTAAGTGAGTGGGGAAAGTTTCTGATCGCCATTCACTTGAGAATGGCAGCTCACTACTTCCGGCAGCATGCGTCCAAGTATCCTCTGGGTAGCCACCGAACACCCGTTTGGCCGTGAGTTTAACGTGAGGAGGCGACATAATCTTGTTAAGGGCTTACCAGGGGTTTACTTAAACAAGCAGCATCAGATCACCTAGTGATGAGGCTGCCAGGGGGCGTCTGTCTTGGATCAAGCGGCTCGCTATATAAACGTGCAAGTAAATTACAACGTAATAAAACGCACCACATAAAACAACGGACCAATGAAATCCAACAACAAAGCCTCGGACAAAGTAACCCCCTTTTGACATGCCGACACCCGCAAACGAAATAAATATTATGATATAAGGGATTGTAAGGAAGGTATCTGACAGCTGACATCACCGCTATACCGGTGATGCGATGGACGGGGCGAGGAAATATGAACAAACCACTTTGTAACATTTACTGGAGTGGGCATGCTGACAAGCGCAGATTTGGCGTGGGATTTGTGGTTGTTCATACTCGTGAATGAGCGTCTCGCCACAATACGCATAAAAGCGCGTTTATCGGCGCGCACTCACCGACTTAAGAGAAAACGACATGAAAATATATACATATATAAGCGCTGACCCCGTTGCGACATCGACGTCGTGCTTGGCGACTTTAACACCATGGTGTTAATTAATCTTAGCTTATTCTGAAGGCTATTGCCACTTCGTATTCTTTAAATGGCACGATAATTTTGTTATTTGTACAAATAATTTGTTTATTATCCTACTAATATTATAAATGTGAATGTAGCGATGTTTGGATGTTTGGATGTCCAGACGTTTGCTTTTGTTCCCTAAAAACGTGAGAATGGCACGCCTACAGATTAAAGTCTGCAAGGAGCTATAGCCTATCTTTTTTTAATTTTGGGGATTCCTACCCTGCTAGGGACCGTTACTTTTCGAAATTTTTTTTCCATATAACTCTAAGTATATTGAACCTATACTTATGACATTTCGCACATAGGTATAGAAAGATCGTACAATATGGGTATCAAACAAAAGGGGAAGGCCCCAGGTTTCATTTTGGCTTCAATATATTTTGATAAATTGATTGATCAAGGTATCGGTCAAAATGCGAAATATTTGCCTACAATATGGGTATCAAACGGAAGGGGATGAACCCAGGTTTCATTCGGACTTCGATAGGTTTCGATAAATTTATCGATGAATGAGTTATCGGTGAAAATATGATTTCCCAAAAACCTTAAACTTGGCCTACAATATGGGTATCAAACGAAAGGGGAAAGCCCCAGGTTTCATTTGTACCTCGATATATTTCGATAAATTTATCGATAACTGAGTTATCGGTGAAAATGTTATTGCACAAAAACCTTAAAATTGCCTTACAATATGGGTATCAAACGAAAGGAGATGGCCCCAGGTTTCATTTGGGCTTCGATATATTTCGATAAATTTATCGATAACTGAGTTATCGGTGAAAATGTTATTGCACAAAAACCTTAAAATTGCCCTACAATATGGGTATCAAACGAAAGGAGATGGCCCCAGGTTTCATTTGGGCCTCGATATATTTCGATAAATTTATCGATAACTGAGTTATCGGTGAAAATGTTATTGCACAAAAACCTTAAAATTGCCCTACAATATGGGTATCAAACGAAAGGAGATGGCCCCAGGTTTCATTTGGGCTTCGATATATTTCGATAAATTTATCGATAACTGAGTTATCGGTGAAAATGTTATTGCACAAAAACCTTAAAATTGCCTTACAATATGGGTATCAAACGAAAGGAGATGGCCCCAGGTTTCATTTGGGCTTCGATATATTGCGATAAATTGATCGATAACTGAGTTATCGGTCAAAATGCGATTGCCCGAAAACCTTAAACTTGCCCTACAATATGGGTATCAAACGAAAGGGGATGACCCCAGGTTCCATTTGGACTTCGATAGGTTTCCATAAATTTATCGATGACTGAGTTATCGGTGCAAATATGATTTCCCAAAAACCTTAAACTTGCCCTAAAATATGGGTATCAAACGAAAGGGGAAGGCCCCAGGTTTAATTTTGGCTTCAATATATTTTGATAAATTGATCGATAACTAAGTTATCGGTCAAAATGCGAAATATTTGCCTACAATATGGGTATCAACCGAAATGGGAGGGCCCCAGGTTTCATTGGTACTTCGATATATTTCGATAAATTTATCGATAACTGAGTTATCGGTGATTGCTCAAAAAACTTAACATTACCCTATAATATGGGTATAAAACGAAAGAAGGCGGCAGATCTCCTTATCGGCTCAACCGATTTTAAATATTTTTTCTTTAATGTTTCCAATCTGTTTCACGTCTCATTTACCACATACAATTTTTTTTTATAATCTCAATTTAAAATTTTTTTAGCTAATACTCAATAACGGCGTCATCGATTTTCAAAATTTTTTCTTCTGGAATGTTCCTGTAGGGAACTTAATGCCCTACAGATTTTACCGTTTTATATTTAAGGCTGTGTGCCAATCGGTTGAAAATAGCAAAATTTTGACAGTCCGGGAGAAAATTCTGACGCTTGTTGTGGTGAATACGAATGTCACAATTTTCCCTAGCCCATGGGGCTAAAATTTTGACAACTGTGAATGTGTACACATGTATCCATTCGGTATTGCCACTCATATTATTTCAAATGAAATTATATGCCAATACGTTATTAAACGGTAAAATATAGCTTGAAGCCAAAAATATCAAATATAATGGCAGAAAAAATACGTAAATTTTCATTTCATTCAAAGAATGTTTGCTTTCGCATGTGCTTTTCTTAGATGTCAAAATTTACAACTCAAAATTCCCCATTTCATTTGGCACAGCAAAATGGAAAATATTTGTACACCATAGAAAATTTGTTCACCTCATTTTTCCTCTGAGTAAAAAGTTACCGATTGGCACACAGCCTAAATACAAAATTTACTTGACCAATGGTGAATTCCTTATCGCTACTTTGGCGAATGTTGAAAAAGTGAATACAACAACCAAAAGTGATTGTGAATATCGGTTATTAATTGTGAATATAGGTGAAGAAGTTGTAATCTTCTATATATATAAAAATGAATTGGCGTTCGTAGGTCCCGTAATATCTCCGTATCGGCTCAACCGAATTTAAATATTTTTTCTTTAATGTTTCCAATCTGTTTCAGGTCTCATTTACAACACACATTTTTTTTCTAATATCAATTTAACAATTTTTTAGCTAATACTCTGTAACGGATTTGAGCAATGCGGAGCGTCCGCTATCTTCCGCCCCCCCAGTCAGCCCCCCCAGTCAGCCCTTCTTCCAGCATTAGCACGAGTATAAGTCACAACCATCAGCTCCTGGTCCCTTATACTACGTGCACTGTTTGTCGGTTAAGATTATACACGCCTTTGGCATCGGTCAAGTGCAAGAACTGCCTTGGCCTGTGTCATCTCTTATATGCTCTAGACTCGCAAACAGGAACTTATGGACTGATACGTACGTTGCGCCATGCTGTCGAGCTACGCAACCTTCAACGTCATCTGATTCGCCTCTATCTTCTGGTAACGCGATTCCTTCGACATCAAGAATGAGTCGTAGTGCGCGACCCAGCCTACTACCACCTAGGCATGCGCATCAGTCCCTGACCCCCAGCATCAACTCTGCTCCCCCTTCGCACTTCGCAATCCTGCAATTCCATTGCAACGGCCTAACCAGTAAAATAGTTGAGATTACAAACCTCATGAAGCGACTCAAAATCAAGATCGCAGCGATTCAGGAGACAAAGCTCGGTGGAAGGTCAACTCTTCAGACCTGCAACGGGTACAATGTACACCTTTGTGATCGTCCGAGAGGGCTTGGGGGTGGTCTTGCATTCATCACGCATCAAACTGTGCAGTATCGTCTATTTGAGCCTGACATCGACCCGAGGGACACCACCTTAGAACGTCAAGGCATTATTGTCCGGTCAGGCGATGTCGACTTGGAAATCATAAACGTATATATACCTCCTGTCACCTGCTGTCCCAGGGATTATCACCACGACATTCGTGCGTTACTCAAGGGTGAGAACCGCGTTATCCTTGGTGACTTCAACGCACACCACGACCTGTGGCACTCCAGCTTACAGGCCGATGGTAGGGGGCAGGAGCTAGCTGATCAAATAGACGATTCGACGTTCTGCACGGTTAATGGGGATGCCCCCACTAGAGTGGCGGTAAACTGCTCTAGCTCGCCGGACATCACCATAGTCAGCGCAGGTCTTATAAACTGCGTTGACTGGCGACCGATGCTGACACTTGCTTCGGACCACCTACCCATTGTGCTCTCTATCGATCGCCCCACCGACTTTGTCACTTCTGACAATCGCACCTTTGTTAACTTTAACAAAGCCGACTGGGAGAGTTTCTTAACATCTACAGAGAGCGCCTTCACTGCTCTCCCCACCCCGTCTGACGTACGAGAAGGGGAAAAGGCGTTTTGTATGGCCCTAGAGTCAGCCTCCCGTCAACACATTCCGTCAGGTAGAATAAAGGAAGTACGTCCATTCTTCCCCGCAGAGGCAGCGGCCCTGGCAAATGAACGTGACCATATTAGACGCCTTGACCCTACGGAAGAGCACCTAAGGTCTTGTAACCTCTCGGCTGGGGTTGGCAAATTATGGTCGACGGTGAAATCTTTGTCCAACCCGACTAAACCCAACGACAAAATATCCATCGCCTTCGGCGATAAGGTTCAGTCGAAACCTAAACGATGCGCGAGCGCTTTCTGCCGACAGTTTGACAAAGAAATTCGCCGAGCCACCAGGGAAGCGCATAAACCCAAAAACAGCGATGCGCCCATTGCCATCTCCACAACCGAAGTACATGAGGCAATACGGAGATCTAAGAACACCAAGTATATAGGCCCCGATGGCATCTCCATGCTGATGCTAAAACACCTTGGCGACGAAGGCATAAGATATCTAACACACATTTTCAACCTTTCCCTGTCCACCTTTGTCATTCCTGAAAGATGGAGACAGGCAAAGGTGGTCCCACTACTAAAGCCTGGCAAGCCAGCTGCCGTAGGGGAGTCATATCGCCCGATATCCCTTCTCTCGCCAGTAGTGAAAGTGTTGGAATCTATCTTATTACCATGTTTCACCGCTAACTTGCGACTCGCCGAACATCAGCATGGTTTCCGCAAAAACCACACCACCACCACCGCGCTGAACGCCATTACCACTCAGATAGGGGACGGACTAAACCAAAAGCGTCCAAACCGCAGGACAGTGCTAGTTGCGCTTGATTTAGCCAAAGCTTTTGACACGGTCAACCATGCGCGACTATTGAAAGACCTGGAAGATTCGTCCCTTCCCCCTGTCTTAAACGTTGGACTGCCAACTATCTGAGTGGCCGTCAATCGTCGGTTGAATTCAGAGGCGCCCGATCAAAACCCAGAATAGTTAAACAAGGCGTGCCACAGGGTGGTGTCCTATCCCCGTTTCTGTTTAACTATTATATATCGAAACTTCCCCCCCCCCCCCCACCAGAGTTTGTCTCGATCGTCTCATATGCCGATGATTGTACGATACTGGCAACAGGCCCCTCCGTTGAAGAACTCTGCTCTCGCATAAACTCTTACCTCCCAGCCGTGTCGGAATTTTTCGCTGGTAGAAACCTGGCATTGTCACCGAATAAGTCCTCGGCTACCTTATTTACGCCGTGGACAACGCAAGTGAACATGGAATTAGACGTCTACGTTGATAGTGTCAAGCTACCAACTGTCTCACACCCCAAAATCTTAGGGGTGACGTTTGATAACATGTTCAACTACGGCGCTCATGTTACCGCAATGATCAATAAAGTCCAAAGCCGTAACAAAATCCTCAAGTCGCTAGCTGGCAGCACTTGGGGCAAAGACAACGAAACGTTACTAGCTACATACAAAGCAATTGGTCAGCCGGTACTGAGCTACGCGACGCCTATATGGTCGTCGGGGCTAGCTGACACACACTGGACGAGGCTTCAAGTCTGCCAGAATACCGCCCTTCGAACCGCCACTGGGTGTCTTCTTATGTCTCCTGAGCACCACCTTCACAATGAAGCGAAAATGCTCGCCGTTAAAAAGCATAGCGAGATGCTGACCAGGCAATTCCTGTTCAACTGTTGCAAACTGCCGCACTCGAACGGACGCCTGGTCAACGAAAATCCGCCCCCCAGGAGAATAAGAAGCCACCTACGCAAATACTTCGATGAGATCCGGCACCTGATTTCCACGCCGTTTGATCCTAAGGTGCACCGGCAGGCCCTCACCCTTATCCACACCGATTCGGTAAATTCCTATGTCAGCTCTATCCCAGCGAACTCCGTTCTTCAGGCAACAACTCCACCCGTTGCCGAAGAGGAGGATACTAACCACCTTTTCGTCTGCTCAGCTGAGCCTACTCTTCTAACACCCATATCCCTCTGGTCCGCCCCTGTCGAAGCCGCGAGGTTTCTAGGACTTACGTTAGAAGAGTTTGATGATACTACTGGGTAAGATACTGACTCCCTAGGTAGGGCTAAGTAGCGCTACAACAACAACAACGGCTTAGCCGGTTTTCAAAATTTTTCCTTGTCTTTATTATATCATATATATTATATAGAACAAAACATTTTCTAAATCCTCAATTTAATCATATATTAGCTAAAGAAATTTAGCTACCATATAAATTGAAGTCAGTTGAGATCACTGGTATTCTAACTGAAATGTTCCTGTAGGGAACTTAATGCCGTATTTTTTCCGTTTTATCTATATATATAAAAATGAATTGGCGTTCGTATGTCCCTTAAGATCTCCGTATCGGCTCAACCGATTTTAAATAATTTTTCTTTAATGTTTCCAATATGTTTCTGTGATGATGCTTTAACGTAGCGTTTTCATCAAATCATGGCCGGTACTCTTAACTGACTAAACCTGGGTAAGTTAAATAGTTTTGTTCAGATACTGTAAAAGTGCGGCTGAAATGCATAAGAGCTTTTGGTTGGTTCAATTAATGGTAAGTCCAATGAACTACTAACAATTTAGCAGCGTCTTCTAAGTTAACTTATTCAACGCAAACCATGTAGTGCAGGATAATTTTAAGACAAAGGTAGCCCAACAAACAATTTTGTTTGATATCAACTTGAGATGGATTTTAGGTCAAATTCCTTTCTCAAATCTCCAACGTTAATTCTCAACAGCACCTCAATAGTTTAGTTATAGTATTCTCAACTTCGAAGCACTTTTTAATATAGGAATTTCATTGATTCTCAAGTTGAGAATGCATTAAATCTCAACTTCATCTTAAGGGCAATTCCCTATTTGGCAATTTCTCAACTTCATCTCAAATAATGCGCAAGTTCAGAAATAACGTTGGAGAACAAAGCTTAACCTCAAGTTGTGAGGAAAGCTGAATCTCCACTTGAGAATCAAGGTTTTATCAAAAGTTGGAGAAAAAATTCGAATATAAGAAAAATTAATTAAAATGTTTGTTATTTGAAGTATCCTGGTTCGAAACGAGCTATAGACCTATTAATAATTTTTTCTGCAGCGAAAAATTATTGTTGTTTTTGAGTTTCTTAATAATTTTTATTAATTATTAAAAGTTTTTTGTTGAGTTGAACAGGAAAAATTTAGAGACAACCGCCATAGCTTTTCTTATAGATCCATTTCGGAAGTTGCTAACTTCACTCATCAGAGAAATTTTGGCACGCATTGCTAACTATTAAGCTAACAATACGCTGGGTTTTTTGCCTTCTAAACGCCCTGTTCAATCAACTCTTTACCAATTCATGTACCAACAACGCCATTTGACGTTTTAGATTTGGTATCATGATGGATTTTTTTGCAAGTCTGTTTTGGTGTCACAGTTTGCCAACCATGTGCTCTTGGTTTTTGTTATTGAGATTTTACACAAACAACTAGCTTGTGTTTTTGGTCTTTATATTTGAAGTATCCTGGTTCGAAACGAGCTATAGACCTATTAATAATTTTTTCTGCAGCGAAAAATTATTGTTGTTTTTGGGTTTCTTAATAATTTTTATTAATTATTAAAAGTTTTTTGTTGAGTTGAACAGGAAAAATTTAGAGACAACCGCCATAGCTTTTCTTATAGATCCATTTCGGAAGTTGCTAACTTCACTCATCAGAGAAATTTTGGCACGCATTGCTAACTATTAAGCTAACAATACGCTGGGTTTTTTGCCTTCTAAACGCCCTGTTCAATCAACTCTTTACCAATTCATGTACCAACAACGCCATTTGACGTTTTAGATTTGGTATCATGATGGATTTTTTTGCAAGTCTGTTTTGGTGTCACAGTTTGCCAACCATGTGCTCTTGGTTTTTTGTTATTGAGATTTTACACAAACAACAAGCTTGTGTTTTTGGTCTTTATATTTGAAGTATCCTGGTTCGAAACGAGCTATAGACCTATTAATAATTTTTTCTGCAGCGAAAAATTATTGTTGTTTTTGGGTTTCTTAATAATTTTTATTAATTATTAAAAGTTTTTTGTTGAGTTGAACAGGAAAAATTTAGAGACAACCGCCATAGCTTTTCTTATAGATCCATTTCGGAAGTTGCTAACTTCACTCATCAGAGAAATTTTGGCACGCATTGCTAACTATTAAGCTAACAATACGCTTGGTTTTTTGCCTTCTAAACGCCCTGTTCAATCAACTCTTTACCAATTCATGTACCAACAACGCCATTTGACGTTTTAGATTTGGTATCATGATGGATTTTTTTTGCAAGTCTGTTTTGGTGTCACAGTTTGCCAACCATGTGCTCTTGGTTTTTTGTTATTGAGATTTTACACAAACAACAATCTTGTGTTTTTGGTCTTTATATTTGAAGTATCCTGGTTCGAAACGAGCTATAGACCTATTAATAATTTTTTTCTGCAGCGAAAAATTATTGTTGTTTTTGGGTTTCTTAATAATTTTTATTAATTATTAAAAGTTTTTTGTTGAGTTGAACAGGAAAAATTTAGAGACAACCGCCATAGCTTTTCTTATAGATCCATTTCGGAAGTTGCTAACTTCACTCATCAGAGAAATTTTGGCACGCATTGCTAACTATTAAGCTAACAATACGCTGGGTTTTTTGCCTTCTAAACGCCCTGTTCAATCAACTCTTTACCAATTCATGTACCAACAACGCCATTTGACGTTTTAGATTTGGTATCATGATGGATTTTTTTTTTTTTTTTTTTTTGCAAGTCTGTTTTGGTGTCACAGTTTGCCAACCATGTGCTCTTGGTTTTTTGTTATTGAGATTTTACACAAACAACAAGCTTGTGTTTTTGGTCTTTATATTTGAAGTATGAAGAATGTTTGTTATTTTCAACAGGTCTCAAGGTGTAAGGTACTGGACATGGTGTACTAAGAAGGTGACTGCAAGAAATCAGCTGATTTTTATTTCAAGCTGAATTTCGATTGTCAACCTAGAGAGAAAATCTTCGTGTTTCATGATAAGTGTGGCAACCAGGCGCGTATTCAGGGGGGGGGTTTCGGGGGCTCAAACCCCCCCCCCCCCCCCGAAATTTCCGAAAATTAAAAAATATACGTCTGTACTAGAATAATTGCTCTATTCACTTCTAAAACCCCTGTTAAGAAATAAGCATTAATAGCAAAATGAAAACACGAAAGAATAAAATTAAATAATATTTCACACTGATAGAAGTTATTGGTAGTCGCTAATCAATTATCAGAGCAAGTCTGAGAGGTCACAACTAAATTCCTGCAACGGTTCACTCATTTGGAGCTTTAAGAAACTCGCGCAAAATTATCAGACTTGCTCTGCATAAGATCAACTTAGCATCTCATCTACATAGCATGTTAACAACAGCAAGAGTCATTCGAACTCAAGTCTGTTGAAATTCAAATTAACTGCTTGGTCAAAAATCGTAAAAATGAGTGTCTCTCGTTATTGTAGTCACGGTTGCTATAAGTTTAACCAAAAAAATGACCAAGAACTTAAAAAAACTTACCAAAAATTACTAAGCAGTACACAACGCAGTCGTATTGAATTATAAGAGAAAGTAACAATTCAGTTGTACTTATACTTGTCAGGGGATAAAAGTTTAAAAGTAAAAGCCCGGTAGGTATGCTGTTGAAAAGAAAATGCTCAAGAAATATTTTCGATTATTTCTTGACCATGAAATTGATATGAATAGCCACGAAATTTTCACGTTCCGTTCTGCATGTTGAATAAATCCTATTGCCGCTTTTTATATGAATTTCAATGTTATTTTATTATATTTTTTGTTTTTATTTTTCCGAAGCTTAAGTTTTGCCTTAAGAAACAAAGCGACAGCTATTTACTTCTTGCCAAAGCCACAGTTGCGCGGGTCTTTTTTTTTTGTAAAAATTTTCCAGAAATTAGCAGTAGAAAAGTAGAAAATATTCTGACACAAGAAATTTTTCTTAAGCGTTTCGGCTCTACTCAATATCCACTCTACTTTTGAAGTAACTCCTGAAGAAATTCTAAACAAAATTTCAAAAGAAACAATAAAAATAAATATTGTTTTGTACACTGCTTAAAGTTTTAGCCTAGATTTAAAACTTTTTGGGGCTATATATACACCTAGACCAGTATGTCTGGGTTCAAAGTGTTGTTTGGAATTTCAAGTTAGATTAACTTCCTTTGACTAATTTAATTATTTTTGTATGAAAGAATGTGTAAAAACACAATAAAAATACTGCAACTCAAAGTTAAGAACTTTGTGGAAAATTCCTGAAAATTAAAGAAAACTCGAAAAATTTTCATGAAAATTTCTAAATTTTTAGTAAAAATATTTAAATTTTTTCGAGTTTTCAGTTTTGTGGCCCGTTCAATTACAGTGAACAAAGATAGCAATCTTAAGCCGCTAGAAGAATTACTCGATTTTTGGCAATTTTTTTTCTAGCCAAGTGCATTATCTTCCATACAAATTTATAAGCGTAATATTTTTATATTGAAGAAAATGCTCTCGGTCGGCTTTTGACAATTGAACGAGCAGCAAAACTGCATACCCGAAAAAAATCAAAAAAAATTTACGAGAAAGTTAGAAATTTCGATGAAATTTTTTCGAGATTTCTCAAATTTTCATGAATTTTCCACAAACTTTTGAACTTTGATTTGCAGAAGTTTCATTATGTATTTGCACATACTTTCATTCAAAAATAATTAAATTAGTCTAAAGAAGTTAATTTTACTGGATATTCCAAAAACAAAAATGCCAAAAATTACCAAGCAGTACACAACGCAGTCGTATTGAATTATCAGAGAAAAAAACAATTAAATTGTACTTATACTTTTCAGGAGATAAAAGTTTAAAAGTAAAAGTCTGGTATGCTGTTAAAAAGAATATGCTGAAGAAATATTGCCAATTATTTCTTGACCATGAAATTGTCACGAATAGCCAATAAATTTTGACGTTCCGTTCTGCATGTTGAATAAATCCAATTTATATGAATTTCAATGTTATTTTATTATATTTTTTGTTTTTATTTTTCCGAAGCTTCAGTTTTTCTTCAAGAAACAAAGCGACAAATATTTACTTCTTGCCAAAGCCAGAGTTGCGCAGGTCGCTTTTTTGAAAAAATTTCCAGAAATTAGCAGTAGAAAAGTAGAAGAGGTTCTGACACAAGAAATTTTTCTTAAGCGTTTCGGCTCTATTCAATATCCACTCTACTTTTGAAGTAACTCCTGAAGAAATTCTAAACAAAATTTCAAAACAAACAGTAAAAATAAATATTGTTTTGTACACTGCTAAAAGTTTTAGCCTAGATTTAAAACACCTAGACCAGTATGTCTGCGTTCAAAGTGTTGTTTGGAATTTCCAGTAAGATTAACTTCCTTTGACTAATTTAATTATTTTTGTATGAAAGAATGTGTAAAAACACAATAAAAATACTGCAACTTAACTTTGTGGAAAATTCATGAAAATTCAAGAAAACTCGAACAATTTTCATCAAAATTTCTAAATTTTTAGTAAAAATGTTTAGAGTTTTTTCGAGTATGCAGTTTCGTGGCCCGTTCAATTAAAGTGAACAAAGATACCAATCTTAAGCCGCTAGAAGAATTACTCGATTTTTGGCAATTTTTTTTCTAGCCAAGTGCATTATCTTCCATACAAATTTATAAGCGTAATATTTTTATATTGAAGAAAACGCTCTTGGTCGGCTCTTGACAATTTAACGGGCTACAAAACTGCAAACTCGAGAATAATCAAATTTTACCTGAAAGTTAGAAATTTTGATGAAATTTTTTCGAGTTTTATTGAATTTTCATGAGTTTTCCACAAAGTTCTTAACTTTGAGTTGAAGTATTTTTATTGTGTATTTACACATACTATCATTCAAAAATAATGAAATTAGTCTAAAGAAGTTAATTTTACTGGACATTGTAAAAAAACCCTTTGAACGCAGACATACTGGTCTAGGTGTATGACCAAACCAAATTTGGTTTAGGATTACGGTTACGCCGGTTGTCATAGAAATGCGCCTAATAAAAATTATTTAAATTTTAAACCGAAAATGTTAACAATTTTTTATTTTTTCTTATTTAATGTTTGGACTCGAACCGACGTGCGCCAAATCAGTGGCAATGCTCTACCTACTGAGCTTCGGCGCACTCATGAATTTTGTGCGAAAAGTAAACATATTCGCGGGTATACGACTTTTGTTGTATTTTTGTTTACCCCAGTTAAGTTTTAAATAAAAACCGCCAGAAATTTAGAATTTGTGTCGGTAATTGAAAGGTTTGGAATTTACTACCAAAAAGTTTTAAAAACTGTGTAAAGTTTTTAGCCGTGTAGAAAGAGGAAAATTTCCAATAAATATAAGTATAAAAATCTAATATGTAAAAATATAAATATGTATGTGGGTATTTACAGGTAATTCTTATTTACTGACACTTTGGCCAAACCCCCCCCCCCCCCCCCGAAATTTTTTTCTGGCTACGCGCCTGTCCATTAAAGATGATATGTAATATGTATCACAATCAACCTATCATCCTTGAGTGATAATGGAATAGTAGTTCTACCAAAAAATCATGATTTGAATGACAATTGAAAAACAAAGCATTTATTTTTAGTGGAACGACACTTAAGGCTGGTTTTCATTAGGTCAAAATGACTGACCATAAAAACTGACTTAACTGACACTATGGCGATTTGGTGTCAAATGTGTTTTCATTACGACTTAAAAACTGACATGAAGTCGATAAAGCAGAGCGTGTTAAAGACTGACGTCAAATTGTGGTGTCAGGCGATTGACATCCCGTTTTCACTACAATTGCCCAGTCAGTTGTTTGACAAGCTACTTCACTATCAATTGTAGGGTAGCGAGTTCCCACCCCAACTTTTGTTAAATGTTTTTTAACTTTTTATTAACTTTTCTTTGTTTTTTAATTGCAAGTATTATTTTTTTTTTATATATTTTCACTTTTTTGTTTTATCCCCGACACAAAAATATACAAATTTGAGATATGAATATAACGTAGCCGACCACAAAATGGTAATATTACAGAATTAAAAAAGAAAACAATAATATAAAATGGAAAAAATATAAAAAATAATATAAAAAAGGAAAAAAAAAATTTTTTCACAAAATTTGGGGTGCGAACCCGACTCCACAAACGAATTGAGTCAAATGAAATAGATTTGCCAACATGTTGGCAATCGTGTCAATCGTTGCAAACTGCGCTGTCATACTGGAATTTGACAGTTTTCACATGCATGTCATTTTATATGACAAAGAGTCGTCAAAACTGACTGCAAACGCAATTGACTCCATATGCCAGCCGTTTTCATTAGTATGCCACCATTTGATGTCATATTTTGACCTAATGAAAACCAGCCTTTAAATAAAGGTTTCGATAATCAAAGAGGTTGAGTCATTAGACACAAATTATCTGTCTAATACCGATAAATTAGACTCCATATATTCTCTGATAAATTATTCAATCAAATTTAGTTTCATAGGGATGTTATGGAGTTTTGTTCCGTGCACTGGGGGGCGCTTTCGGTAAGGCAGTCCCTGTGGATATCGCGCGGCCGCTCCTCCCACGCATGATCTGCTCTCAGGGCTTCGGCTAGGTCACGTCCCAATGGGAGACTCGCTTGATGAGCCCGGGGAAGTGTAGTTATAAGAAGTGCTAGTTTTAAGAATATTAAACCTCCTAGGGAGACTCAGGATGAGCCCGGGGAGTGTTAGTTTATAAGAAGTGTTAGTGTTAAGAAAGGTATACCTCCTTCCATGGAGACTCAGGATGTGCCCGGGGAGTGTAATTATAAGAAGTTTTAGTTTTAAGGAAATCAAACCTCCTGCCAGGGAGACTCAGAATGAGCCCGAGGAGTGTAGTTAGAAGAAGTGTTAGTTTTAAGGAAAGTGACCATGCTCCCAGGGAGACTCAGAATAAGAAGTTTGTAAGTAAATTTTAACCTCCTTCCCGGGAGACTCATAATGAGCCCGGGGAGTGATAGTTTGTAAGGCGTTGTAGTTTCGAAACTCGGGGAGGCAGATCATGCGGTAGGAGTTGCGGATCGCGAACTGGTAGTGGTGTTCGGAAGTTCTTAACTTATAAAAGGAGGGGAGACAGCAATATTTGGAAGGCGGGAGTTAAGACGTGGCTGATGGTTTCCCACCCTCTGTTCCTTCTGCGGGTAGCAGGATCAGTTTTACCAGCGGTCTTCTAACCTGCACTTTTTCCGTCCTAAGGTCAACGACACCTACTGGGTCATCTTCGCCGGCGTGGACGTTGACTACTCTTCCCATCTGCCATTCATTTGGTGCTAAATTGTATTCCTTTAGGATGAACAGATCTCCGACCTTTATATTTTGTTTGGAATGCTTCCACTTTACTCTTTTCTGCAGCTCGGATAGATATTCCACCTTCCAGCGATGGCAGAATATGTGATGCAGAGCCTTAAGTTTCTGCCACCGGTTGACTATTGAGGCTAGATCCTCACCCACCTCAGGTTCTGGTGGAGCCATAAGATGGCCTCCGGTGAGGAAATGACCTGGCGTGAGTGGCTCCAGGTCAGTGGGCTCGTTAGAGGACGGGCTGAGTGGTCGTGAATTTAGGCACGCCTCAATCCTGCACAGAAGGGTATGGAACTCATCAAACGTAAATTTGTGGGGCAATTCTACCTTTTTAAAATGGCTCTTGAAGCTTTTTACCCCAGCTTCCCACAGCCCACCCATGTGTGGGGCGCCGGGGGGAATGAAATGCCACGTTACTGCTTGGTGGCTACACTTCGAGACCGTTGTGTCTCGGGCTTTGGCGAGAAAGGCTTTGAATTCCGACCGTAAAGTTCGGAAAGCTCCGACAAAGTTCGTGCCAGTGTCGGAGTAAATATTTTGGGGGCATCGTCTTCTAGCGATGAATCGTGAGAAAGCGGCCAAAAAGGATGGGGTCGTCAAATCTATTGTCGCTTCAAGATGGATCGCTTTTGTGCTGAAACACCCAAAAAGGTAAACGTAGCCTTTTGAAATCCGGCAACCCCAGCCACGATAGCACTTGATCTCGAAAGGTCCTGCAAAATCAACTCCTGTGTTCGTGAACGCACGGCTAAAGGTAATGCGTTCGCTGGGGAGGTTGCCCAAAGTGCACACTTTGCAGTTATGTATGATGGCCGCTATCATGTTATTTACGTTTGGGATCCAATATTGGGTGTGGATCAGACGCAGCATAAGCTGATTTTCCCCGTGTAGTGTTATCGTGTGAATCAAGAGAACTAAAAGGCTCGATAACCTGCAGTTATAAGGGAGGACAACGGGATGTCTTTCATTGTATGCTAATTCCTGAGAGGCCCCAGATGTCCACCTGCCCTAATAAGGTCATCTTTGTCTATAAAGGGGTTCAATGAAAGTATTTCGCTCTTCCCATCAATGGGTTTCCTATCTGCTAGCTGTCGACGTTCTTCGCCATAATGCTGATTTTGGCATACCTTTACCAACCGTTTAGTCGTTGCCGTAATTTCCTCTTAGATTGGAATACATCTCTGTATGTCGGGTGTGTTCTTCGGTAGAATCGAATGACGTAGGATAGCACTCTTAAATCTCTTGGTAGATCTGAGAATCGGTCGAGAATATTCATTTGGTACATGTTAGTTGCATACGACTGGGTTCTCTTTTCCTCCACTGCCGTTTGATAATTGGCCACAGGGTTTTGTCTTCTTGCAACCAAGAAGGCCCCTGCCACCACAAGGAATTTTGCACCAATTCAGCAGCAGTTAATCCTCTGCTGCCTAGATCTGCTGGATTCGATTCCGAATTCACGTGCCGCCAATCCTTGTTTCCAAACGTGTCGATAATCTTGGTGATTCGGTGTGCCACGAACGTTGACCAAGAACAGGGCGGCTTCCTGATCCATGCGAGCACAATGGTTGAATCCGTCCATAGATGTTGTTTGACGCGTCTCAACCTGATACTTCGATTAATCGATTCCATCATTTCGGCCAGGTGTACTGCTCCGCAGAGCCCTAAACGGGGTAGAAGGTTGCGTTGACCTGATGCGGCATAAAGCCAGAAAATCCTCGCTGCGCAGATCCGTTTTGTTAATGTCTTTGAGAATATCCTCCGCATTCGCTGTCCATTTTCGAAGTGGAAATCCCGCTGAGTGTAGAGCCTTGCGAATGTCATCCCTCGCCCTCATGGTTGACTGAATAGTGTGCCCTCCAGATAGTACGTCATCTACATACATGCATTCCCGTAGTATGGTAGCTGCTGTTGGATGGGTACTCTCCACATCATCCACCAATTGCAGAAGAGTCCTTATCGCGAGATATGGAGCACAATTCACTCCGAACGTGACGGTTTTTAGCTCGAACAGGCTAATGGGTTCGTTGGGAGATGTTCGGTAAACAATTCGCTGATATTTGGTATGATTGTCATTCATCCAAATTTGCCTATACATCTTCTCTATATCGCTATTAAATACGTATCGGTATAACCGCCACCGTAAAACCAATATGGGAAAGTCTGATTGGAGTACAGGGCCGGGGTGGAGGATGCCATTCAGACTGATGCCATTGGCAGTAGGGCTGGAGGCATTGAAGACGACCCGCTCTTTAGTTGTGGTGCTTTCGCCTTTATTACGGCGTGGGCGGGAAGAAAATAGTTTTCAGACTCGTCTGCTGACACGTTACTTTTAATTTTCTGCATGTGTCCGAGAGTTTCATATTCGGATAGGACCCTGGTATATTCTCGCCCTAGCTCTGGACTTTTTGTTAATCGTGTCTCATTTCGAAAGAACTGAGAGCACGTGCGTTTAAGGGACCCTAATAGCTTCAGGTTTTCAGGGTAATCTTCTCGAAACGGTAGCGATACTATATATCCGCCGTCCTGCGCCCTTGTTGTAGTTTCCCTGTATAATTTTTTGCAGAATTTTTCGTCTTCCGTTAGATGTTTGTTCTTGGGTAGGTTTTCCACCTCCCAGAATACAGTTAGTTGCTTGTCCAAACCAACTTCCCTGTAGAATGAAACGAGGTTGCTGGGTGGATTTTGTGTTTGGGTACGACCAGTCAGTATCCAACCGAACACTGTTTCCTGGGCCAGAAGTGTGTTGAGCACATTCTTTCGAAGGCCGCTGAGTATGATTTGCGGATATATGTCTCCGCCAATTATTAGGTCTACGTCTTCGTTGGCGTAAACCCTCTTGTCTGCAAGTATCAGATCTGGAAAGGCCTGCATAGCCATTGAGCTGATATGGCAGGACGGTAACTTTACAGTTAGTTTTGATAGAATCAACACCGTCGTGGTCAGACGGAAACAGGCATCAACAGGTGAACGTAGTTCAATATCTGATGCCACCTTGACTTGAGCGGTCACGGCGTCTGTGATGCCTGATACTTGGGCATGCAATTTTCTCGGTGGTACATTGAGTCTGCGTTTGAGTCTTTCAGTCATAAAGGAGCATTCAGACCCAGAGTCAATTAGTGCCCGCGCAGAGAAATTTTCAGCATTGTGGTGTATGTATATATGGGCGGTCCCCAGTAATACGCCTGTGTCTGTGTTGACGTGACATGATGTATAATTGTGGTTCCCTGTCAAACCGTTGTTTCGCGCATCCCGTTTGGCAAGTGCCTGCGTGGATGTAGAATGATTTAATAAATTTGATTCTATCCCCGGGGGATAGATCGGAGAAGCGGGGACAGTTGCGTAATCTGTGCTCGTTGGATCTACACATGATACAGAGGGCTCTTGGTTGCCGAGACACCTTTGTTTGAAAGACGCCCAGTCTTTTTGCAGGATTTTCTGTTGTCTGCCGTGTCGCGACTGGCTTTTGGGTTTTTTGAAGTCGCATTTTCTACGAAACCTGACACTGTCTCTAATGTTTGAAAACGGTTGGACAAGAATTTGTCCATGTCCTCCCCACTTTCTGGAAGCTTCGTTGAGCACAGATACGCTTATTCTCGTATCTTCCACACATGTTTTTCCAGGCCATATCGAAGCCTTCGTTGGTGAGTGGGCATTTCTTTACTATGTCCTTCGCCTCCCCCTCAGTCTTGTTGTTGAGGTGGAACAACTTCTCAACCGGAGTCAGGCGCTTATTAAGAATGTATATGGCCGTGAACATGTCCCGGAATGTTGGCCAGGATAAGTAGTGTGTTTGAATACTTCTGTATCACTAGGAGGGAGGCGGATACTGTGCTCAAGCGCGGTCTCGCTTTTTTCGGTTTTTTAAGCCTTTCTTCCTCAGTAGCAATTGTGGACAAGCATCGCATGAAAAACACGTCCTATGCTTATTTTTTATTGCCAAGACGCTATCAGAAGATAAACTTTCAGAGCCCATCTGTGATTCGTAAGCGGCTTTGGCCTTTTTCCACAGGGACCTTAATTCCTCTTGCAGTATAGCAAGGGTATGTTTGGTATGTTGTTCTGGTGGAATGTTGTTGTATTCGGCCTCTTACTCTGAAACTGCCTCAGCGGCACGAATGTACGATTCCATAGCTACCTAATTTATTTCGAAATTAAAATGAAAATGAACAAAGATCCCCACCAAAAAAAAAAACCAATTTCCGCGTGAAATTATTTCGTGTGAAATTAAAATAGGATAACCCAACCAAAATCTCAAATTTCCGCTAGGGAATGTTTAATTTTTATATTCTTTATTTTAGCAGCTGATTGTTTTGCTTAACAAATTTCTAGTAAAAGGGTATATAGCCACCCACACAAGTACCAACAGTGATTTATTTAATTGTGACCGCGCGGTGTGAAATCGTCTGAAAAGTGTATATTTAATAAAAAAGTGCAAGCTCAACTCACAAATCACGATCGCGTGTTTTAATGAAATATATAAATTTATGATAAAGGCCCCAAGTGAAACTTATTTACCAGTGACGTGGCTTTGAAAGTTGTGAAAGTGAGGTTATGTCCTCCTTATGTGCAGTATGCGATTTGTATGGGCAATTCGCACTTACAAGAGCACGTAAATGGTTTTAAAGTTAAAACGGGGTTGGGTTCGCTTTGCACTCCTTATTTTATTTAAAAAAAATTACACTTATCTCGATTTTTTTTTTTTTTATTATTGCGACAGTCGTGTTGACAGTCAGAAATCAAGGTAGAGATAGGATTCGTTAGCTTATTGGTAACAATAGCTTCAAAAACTTTTGGGATGGCAGAAAGCTTTGCTATGCCACGATAGTTCTCTGTAGAAGCCTAGCTTTCACTTTTATGAAGCGGTAGAAGAAACGACTCTTTCCATGCTGTTGGAAAAACACCACACTTTAGTGACAGATTGAACAAATTAGTAAGGGGTTTGTAAATATGGTTAGCGCACTTCCTTAAGAAGCATGTGGGAGTCCTATCAGGACCGCATGTAAAAGATTCTTTCAAGGTTTTCAGATAAATAAGAACATCATTGGCGCATATGCATAGGTTTGGTTAGGTTAGGTAAGGTTTCTGCCTCTCTGCGGTGCCGAGAGGCGCACTTAGGCCGGCTGGCCCATTGTGATACCACTGAGCGGGCTAACGTCCCTTCTACCCTAAAGTGTACGTGTTCATTGGCAGAACCACCCTGTACGCTTAATGAAGCGCGGGATGTCCCCAATTTTGGCCGAGCCTATATCCGCTAGTCCGAGGAGTAGGCCCCTGCTTAGGCACTCCAGCCGGGTTCTGGCTAGAGCGGGGCAGCTGCAGAGGAATTGCTCGACACTTTCAATTTCCTCCTCGTCCCTGCAGCTGCGACAGAAGTCATTTGAAGGGGCCCCCATGCGCTTAGCGTGTACACCCATGAGACAATGTCCCGTGAGCACCCCTATCAACTGCCCAAGAGAGGGTCGGTCGAGTTTGAGCATGGACTCTGTTCGTTTGTTGCAAATGCGGGGCCAAGTCAACCTGGACACCTCGCATGTCGTTTCCCTAGCCCATCTAGAGTTTGCCTTCTTTTCGAACTCACGTAGGAGCCAGCTTAGTCGTAGCAAGAGGCGGGGAGATGCTCCCAGTGTGCTCTGTGGCCTTCCTTGCCAGCTCGTCAGCAGCACAGTTTCCAGGAATGCCGCTATGGCCTGGAACCCATACCACCGCTGTAGAGCATTTCGAAGGCAATTCATTGAGCAACTGCCTACAGTCTTGAGCTACTTTGGAGGTAGAGTTACTACCCTGAAGAGCTTTGATCACTGCCTGGCTGTCGCTGTATATGGACACAGATGTGCGGTTTTTCGATAAAAGCCTGCGTGCAGCCTCCTATATGGCCGTAAGTTCCGCCTGGAATAGGCTGCAGTGGCTGGGTAGTCGAAAGCTTAAGCATAGTGAAAGATCCTCCGAGTAGACGCCGCTGCCCACCCTGCAGTTGAGCTTCGAGCCGTCTGTAAATATGGAGTCTGAATGCGGGTTTAGAATATGTCTGTCCTCCCATTCCTCCCTCCCAGGGATTTTGGTTTAGAACTTGGTATTTGGGCCGTGGCCTGTAGGTGTGGCGTAGTCACGGTTTTCAGTTTTTGGGGTATGGTCTCCAAGATCTTTGCGTGTCCAAATCTGGTGTCATTCCATCGTTGAACAGCGCTCAATCTTACTGCACTATAGCTTGCTTGAAGTTTACCGTACAAGTCAACCGGGAGTAGGTTGAGCATGACCTCCAAAGCTTTGGTAGGCGTGGATGGAAGTGACCCCGTAATAAGCACCGCCGCAGAACGCTGTACTCTACCCAGCCTTCCAGTGATGCTGTTTCCTTCTAGTGCAGGCCACCATACAACAACACCATAGAAGAGGATGGGTCTAACCACAGCGGTGTACAGCCAGTGCATCACACGGGGATTCAGACCCCATTTCTTCCCTACGGCTGCTTTGGATGCATAAAGGGCAGTGATAGCTTTCCGGGATCTGTCCTCAACATGCCTGTTCCAGTTGAGTTTGCTATCTAAGATAACGCCGAGGTACCTGACCTCTTGGGAGAGCGTGAGCCTAACCCCGTTTAGGCGGGGTGGTGTAAAGGCTGGTACTTTGTACTTTCTTGTGAAAAGGACCATTTCCGTTTTAGAAGGATTTACGCTAAGGCCGATTACCATAGCCCAGTCCTCCACGAGGTTCAGGGCCGATTGGAGCAGTTCACTTAGGGTCTGAAGATGCTTGCCGGTGGCCGCAAGAGCGATGTCGTCGGCGTAGGCATTGATTTGGCAACCGGTGTTTTCCAGTTCCAGAAGTATTGTGTTTACGGTTAGGTTCCACAGTAAAGGAGATAGGACTCCCCCTTGAGGAGTGCCTCGTGATGCGTATCGTACTATTGGGGCCTCACCTAGATTAGCATGGAGCTGGCTAACGAATCCCACAAGTGGAGGTTCCAGTCCCGTTCCCCGAAGGAACACGATGACGGCCTGCGGAAGTACGTTGTTGAAGGCTCGATGTCGAGAAAGATACCCAGCGAGTACTCCTTGAAGGCAAGTCCCTTTTCTATCTTTGTGGTAATAGCATGGAGTGCTGTTTCCACGGACTTACCCTTAGAGTATGCGTGTTGAGCCTTCGAGAGGTCAAGAGGGGCTAAGCTCAGGCCAATGGGGTCACTACTGGCAGACAGTGGACGGCCTAGTATACTAGGCTAGCTGCGAATATAAAAATTAGCAGTCCTCGACCAAGAGCGGCTGGTGAGGAGGATCTGGCTTAAAAGGCCTTATGAACCCTGCGAACCTCCAGTGACAGGGCGTATAGGTGCCGCCCTAAAGTAAGCATCCACAATCTCCTTTGAGGTTGCTCCGTGGGAATACCTACCCAAGATAGGGAGGCAACATTGCGACGTGGGATACAAAAAAACAAAAAAAAAATATAATATTCGGAAAGAAGAGATAATGAAGAGAACCTGACCCGTATGTAAAGGGGGAGAGGTAATGTATTAAGACTGAGCCCAGTAAGGTCTTAATTAAGGTATACTGGAAACAAGAATTGGATATGTTTGCTGCGAGCCGCTGAGCGTGATATTCGGAGATCTTAGTAAACGGCTTGAAACCCCTTGGGGTACGTTCGAAGTCTGTCACCGTTAAGTTGGTGGTGCAGGTTCGGTTGAGATTTTCCCGATTAGTGCTGATCTGGATCTGAACGCAGTCCTCATGAGGGTCTGCGTCAACCTTCACGTGGCCTCCCTGCTCCGGCATAGATAACCACGGGATCAATCAAGGTGACTGCACATCCAGACTAAGATAGCGGCCTCAAGTCGGGACCCTTTTATCATGGATACATTTAAAAACAACAACAATAAAAAACAAAATGAAGAAAGAGAGAAGGACAGGAGCATCAATCCGTTTATAGGAAGAAAGCAACCACGCTCTCCAGAAGGGCTTGGCTCATCGGGCAAAAGCCAAGATACCTCGCCATTCACGCTGGCGAAACTAAAAGTAGCAAGGAGTAGTGTAGCCTCTCCTGCTGCTTCTTCGACAACAGGAAAGGCAAACTGCGACAACAAGGCACAAACAGGCACTCCTTCTTTAAGTGACCTAATAAAGCAGGCCTCGTCAGGGTTAGATGCCAAGAATCTTCTGGCCACAAGCGGGAGCGTGACTTCAGCAGCTGGGGAGAATAAGATGGCTAAAATAGGTAGGACAATTGATGACCTAATTAAATTCTTCGATGGGCGTAATAACATTCACGCCGAAATTAGGCGTCTGACCTCTATAATTAAGGCAGCGTACATTGAGTCGGCCTTGGAAATGAAGGGCCTAGAACTAAAGGCAAGGGGCAACGATAAGGCCAAGGATGGTAGCCCATCACCCCTCGGAAAGAGACCGGGGAAGAGTTCGTACTCGGCCAAGGAGAGGCAGGTAGACAAGTCGACTGCTTCATCCACTAAAGCTATGTTTTCAGAAGCGGCCAGGTACAAAAGCAGCGCGGAGACGCAGGAGAAGAGCGATCGGGAAAAAGGTAATAATTCATACCCGAAAGGAGGGTGGCAAATAGCCACAAAGAAAAATGGGAAAAGGAAAATTATGCCTAAGGCCAGGCCGGATGCAATTATAATTTCCAAGATAGGAGATGTGTCGTATGCTGACATATTGCGCAGAGTGAGAAGTTACGACGAATTAAAACAAATGGGGAAAGACGTCAAAACAATTAGAAGGACGGCTAAAGGAGACTTAATACTCCAAATGCAAAGATCTCAGGAGGGTGAAACAAGTGCTTACCAATCGGAAATTGAGGCGATGCTGAAGGAATCGGCAAAGGTCACTGCAAAGGCACAAACAGTAACATTGCAGTGCAGAGGACCTTGATGAGATCACTACAGCTGAGGAGATCTGCGACGCTCTCCATCAGCAATGCGGCATTAAGCGTCCAGATGTGACTGCCATAAGAAGTATTCGTGCACGGTACAGCGGCACGAAATGCGCACTTATTAGCCTTAGTGTGGACGATGCCAAGGCTGTCCTTAATACACAAAAAATACGGGTAGGATAGGTATCCTGCCGGGTAAGAGAGGTCAAGCAGGATAAATGCTGTTATAGATGCTGGGGCTACGCACATATAGCACAGAAGTGTACGGAGACCATAGATAGGTCAAAACTTTGCAGAAAATGTTGCCAAGATGGGCACAAAGCCGTAAACTGTACAAATGCCCCAAAGTGTGCATTATGCGAAGGAAAACACTCAGAGGTAGCAGATGCCCATAACGTGAGGGGAGCAAAAAAAACTGTCTCATGATTTTGTTGCAACTCAACTTAAATCATTGTGAAGCTGCTCTAGATCTCTTATCGCAAACAGTTTTTGAAGGAGGAATCGACATTTTAATCCTATCGGAGCAGTATAAAAACCGCCAAGAGCAGGGTTGGCTTTCGGACTCAGCAGGAAAAGCCGCAATTTGGACACTTGGAAAATTTCTTTTGCAGCAACAGATGACACCGACGGTGGCTGGTTTCACGTGGGCGAAAATCAACGGAATATACGTTTTCAGCTGCTACGCCCCACCGAGCAGACTATAGTGGAGTTCGAAGATATGATGGTCGGGATGACTGTTGAAGCACACGACAAACATCCGCTTCTAATATGTGGAGACTTTAACGCATGGTCTACTGTTTGGGGTAGCAATCGAACCAACGAAAGAGGAAGAATCCTCATGGAGAGCCTTTCGCAACTGAGGCTGGAACTGCTGAATGAACTGGGGAAATATACATTTGACACGGGCAGCAGACGCTCCATTATAGATCTTGCATTTGCCAGCAGCGAAGTCGCAAGACGTACAAAATGGTCCGTCAGTCACGCCTACACACACAGTGACCATAAGACAATTAGCATGGAGCTGCTGGAATCACCACGATTGGCAGTCTCAAACCGAGTACAAAACAGGAGATGGAAACAAAATCTTTTCGATACCCAAGCATTTGACATCGTTTGGAATGATACCACAATAGTAGGATCACACGCGGAGGACCTATCGGCGCAAATAACGAAAGCACTGTGGAGGGCATGCGACGTTGCTATGTCCAGAAGCCGCGCGAACGTCTGTCGCACTCCGGTGTTTTGGTGGAACAACGAAATAGAGGAGGAACGTAGAAAATGCCGTAGAGCACGACGAAGAGCACAGCGGGCCCGTCTATCCCCTCAATGCGAGGAACTGCACAGGACTTATTTATCCCAAAGGACAGACCTGAAAAATGCTATAAAAAGGAGCAAGAGAATATGCTTCAAGCAACTCCTAGAGAATGCGGAACTGGACCCCTGGGGACTGGCTTACAGAAAGGTCATGGGTAAATTAAAAGGGCAGATGTCGAAACAGCCCTCGTGTCCGATATTAATGAGTCGTATCGTCGAAACTCTTGCGATGACATCGAAGACATTGAAATTCCAAGGATCACTGAGCAAGAGGTGCTGGACGCAGTACAAAGAGTTGCTAATAATAAATCTCCAGGGCCCGATGGAGCGCCAAATATAGCCCTTAAAACGGCAATTAGAGGAAGGGTATCAGTATTTACGGATCTTTACAACGCCTGTTTTCAAGAAGGTGTATTCCCTCGCACATGGAAAAGGCAAAGGCTGGTCCTTTTACTAAAAAATGGAAAGATACCAGAGCAGCCATCCTCGTACAGGCCACTTTGTATGCTAGGTTCGCAATTAAACATTCTCGAGCGCATTATCATTGAGCGCCTACAACAGATCCTAGAAAGCCCAGGAGGGTTATCAAACTATCAATTTGGATTTCGCAAATCAAGGTCCACGGTGGATGCAATCCAAACAGTCGTCAGTATAGCCCAATAAGCCATTACGGGAGGTCAACATAAAAGGAAATTATGTGCACTGATTACTCTAGACATAAAGAACGCTTTTAACACCGCGAATTGGATGCAGATTATGACAGCGCTACGAAGCTTTGGCACGCCGGAGTACCTACTTAGAATCATTGGAAGCTATTTTAAAGACAGAGTTGATAAAGTAAGCGGAGCTCTTATGCGAGTAATGCCAAACATAGTTGGTCCAGGCGAAGCCAGCCGACAGCTAATGGCCACAGTAACTAGTTCCAAAATTTTATATGCAGCCCCAGTGTGGAATGGATCTAAACGGACCCACCAAAAAGAGATTTTAGCAGCCTACAGACTTACAGCTTTAAGAATAACAAGTGCCTATCGGACAGTGTCCGACATTGCGATCCTTGTTTTATCTCGGAAAATTCCAGTAGATCTCCTAACAAGCGAAATGGCCGACTTGTACACATTCTATGCCGATCAACCATCACAAGAAGCCAAGAAAAGCGCAAGATCAAGAACCATTACTAAGTGGCAAAACCGATGGGATGAATCTAGAAAAGGGCGCTGGACATACAACCTAATACGGGATATAGCTCAGTGGAATGAAACTACCATCTTACACAGATATTGAGTGGGCATGGCGGTTTTAAGGAGTATTTATACACCCGTAGAATAGAAGAGGATCCGTTCTGCCCAAACTGTCCTAGCGAACTGGAAAATGCAGAACACGTCATGTTTCACTGCCCCCGTTTTCACAGTGAAAGGAACACGGTGCACAGGGCTTTTGGAGAGGAACCCTCCACGAGGAACTTAGTTCCACATATGTGCAAAAGTTTAGAATGCTGGAACGCTGTGAGTAAAATGGCGTTCTTAGTTATGTCACGGCTCATGGTCGTGGAGAGAGAGCGCAGGGAATTACAACGCAAAGCAGTGGCGATTGAATCGCCTTTCCCCCCCGTGACGTAATGCCTAACGGCGGACCCACGGGGTGTGAAGATATGAGCAGGATTAGCCTGGTGTCATGATTCCACTTGAGGGCAGGGCGCTGCCACAACGTCCTTTTAAAAAATAAAAATAAAAAAAAGGTCAAGAGGGCGCAGATCATCCCTAATGTGGGCGTCTAGTATTCTTTCCTGTACCTTAAGAAGAAAGGATGTAAGGCTTATAGGCCGAAAGTCCTTTGGTTTTGAGTGCGAGACTCGTCCTCCTTTTGGTATGAAGACTATCTTGGCCTTGGTCCATTTGTGCGGAACGTGGCATAGCCTAAGACATGATGTGTAGATCTCGGACAGGGAAGTGCGTTTCCATTAGGAGTTCGACCATTTCGCCGCTGGACGATGTCCAGTCTCCGTCCGGTTTCTGGATGAAGGTTGGAACAATGGGACTTTTAGATAGAACTTTACGCAGTCTATTTGCCTCTGAGTTTGTTTCAATGCTGGTACAGTAGTCCATCCATGAACTTTTCTGGGCTTTGTTGACTGCTTTTTTGAAATTTTTCAAGGCCTGCTTGTATTCGTGCCAAGAACCAGTCCGCTTAGCTTCATTAAACAATCTCCTGCTATTTTTCCTGAGTCGGGAAATTTCGGAGCTCCACCAAGGTGGTCTCGTCTTTTTCCTCGGTCTGGTAACCGGGCAGGAGACGTTAAAAGCAGCGTTACAGGACTCTGTGATCGAGTCTACCGCCATCGTCAATTTTAGACGATGAGTCGAGCTCACCGTTCGAAGCTGACCCGTTTTTCAGATGTATGTGCGCTTCATCAGGTCTTTGCGGTAGGCCGAGTCTACCGTGAGAAGCGTGTTTACAAAGCGCGTAAGAGTAGGTGGGCTCACAAGGAGACTGAAACAAATGTATTTATGATCAGAGAAGGAGTTGTCCCTTGAGACATGCCAGTTCTCAATTGGGCCCAGTACCGGGCCAGAGATTAGCGTAATGTCAAGGACTTCCTTTCTATTTGCGGTAACGAACGTTGGTTCGCTTCCAAAATTGCTTATATACAGATTGTGTAATAGAATAAAGTCGAGAAGGCACTCACCTCTGGTGTTGGTGTCAGTAGAACCCCATACTAAATTGTGTGCGTTGGCGTCAGCTCGTATAATCATCGGCAGCTTTCGTCGATTTGCCTCCATCACTGCATCTGGATGGAAATTCGGGGGCGTCGTGCGCTGTATCTGCGTCGCTGAAATTGGATAACAGAAAGTGAGAGTGGGTCTTTTTAACAAGGATGCAAGCTCTGGTCCTACCTGTAGTTGGGGTCTTAACCACCTGGTAGACATCAGAGGTTAGTCCGCACACCTTGTTACCGACGTTCCAAGGTTCTTGGATAAGTACGAGCTCTTCGGCTGTTTCGCCGAGGTGCAAGAGAAGGGCAGCCGAAGCTGCCTTGGAGTGATGCAGGTTGATTTGAAGAACCCGCATCATCAGAATTTGCAGGTCGGTATCCGAGCCCGCGTCCATCGCCACCGCCTCTTCGCGTTCGGGAGCGGATATGACTGTGAGTCGAGTAGCTGGCTCTCGGACTGGTGCACCCATCGGCCGAAGGTAGACCCGACGAAACCCGACACTGAGGCCGAGTCGCTCCCGGAGTTGTTTGCCGAATCGTAACCAACCAATGAGTGCGCCCTCCCAACGGGTTCACTCAAGGTGCTGCCCATGGGACCTTCACTTCCTGCAACGGTCTGCGAGACGACGGAAGCATCATCCGCTCCACTCAAGGCGTTTTCGCATGAAGTGCCCCCATCGCTGGCTTTAATGGAAGGACCAGGTTCACTCACGGTGCTTCCTGGTTCTTCGGCCCCAGTATCATCCGTTGCGGGTTCACCCTTCTTCTTGATCCGCAGGGTGATGGAGTAGAAGCAGTAGCTGATAACTCCACGAGCAGGGAGAGAATCTTCGATAATGACTAGCGTCACATAGCGCTGCTTCTCCCTGACCTCACTAACTCTTACTACCCTCCATTCGCTGGTGGGTAGCCCTGCGTTCCCATTCTGGATGTTCTTCAGGATGGCATCCTGCGTCGACGGCTCGGCCGCTGGAATCCAGGCCCAGGCCCGTAGCCTGCAAGGAATCTCGTTCCTATGCACCGCTACCAGGTCTGACCCGCACCACAGCTCGCCTAACGCGGAGCTTGCCTCCTTGTATAGCTTGACCGAGCGCTCATCGGCACAGGAGACCATCTTGATCCTCCGCTGATACCAGCCGGCATCACGGATGATAGGTGCAGGGCCCGGAAATTTCTCGAGGACTTTTACCGACTTCCAGTTGTGTGGAGTGATATTGCCGTCTGGATCTGATTTGTCCAGTACCACGAGGGTGAGGTGGTCTTTGGCCACCTCACTGAACGGTCTGGACGGGTTCACCACAGCGGTTCTCGGGGATGTCGCCGAGGGTCTGTGCCTCTTGGATTCACTCAAGGTGCTTTCCTGAGAACGCTGTCTCTTAGAGGCAAGTGCCTTCAAGTGGCTTCCCTGCTTCGCGTTCCTGCCTCGCGGCTAGGTGGTTGGTGGCCTAAGTTAGGGAGGCTTTTTGGTCCTCCGTTAGTCCGCTTGGGGGCACGCTTCCCAGTCGCAACACTATCGTGGCTGCAGATTTGCGGTCCCGTTGCGGCCGATATTCGGTGCTGGCTGAACGGCGCTGCTAGGTGCCCTTGGGGCTGTACGCCCTCCCGTGGAGGGATTGGAGCCAACACCATTGGCCTGTTTTGTGGTACCTTGAACAGGCCTAGGAAGACTGGCCGTCTGCCCACTGCTCCCCGCGTTTGCCGTACCCTCAAGGTGTTTGGCCGGTGCGGTTACGCGTGGTAACGGCTTTCCCTCAAGGGGTTTAGCCGCACCACTTTGTGCAGACGACCGAAGTAGGGAGGCTGCTGGCCGTGAAGGCCTGCCCGAACACGTCGATGCGGTACTCGGGCGAGTAGCCCTGGTGGGGCCGACTCTTTTTGGTACATTTTTAACGCCCTGTCCAGTGGCGGCATTTTTACGCGTGCAGTGATCCGAGGCGGAGTTTTGTTTTGGCATTTAGCATCTGGTTCGTTGGCCACCTACTCCGACGAGGCCTTTCGGTGACCATAAAAAATATAGAAGGGGAAGGGAACGGTCAGCTGCGGCAGCGCCCCATACCGCAGTAAGTCCGATTTACTCCCGGAGGTGAACCGGTATCCGTTAGAATACAGTCGGAAGCCCCTGACTGCAAACCACCCAGTAGGCACGGATGCGCTTAACACCTTGGGTTAGGGGGAAGGGTAAGATCGACACCCTCCGGGTCTAGATTCGTAGTGTTCTGTGTAAACAGGGTCATTCAGAGTATTCATGAAAGTTATAAAGCCTTCGGCACAGCCGAAGACAGCCCTTTCCTTACTTGTTTTTTTTAATTTTGGGGGTTCCGACCCTGCTAGGGACCGTTTCTTTTCGAAATTTTTTTTATTCCATATAACTCTAAGTATATTGAACCTATACTTATGATATTTCGCATATAGGTATAGAAAGATCGTACAATATGGGTATCAAACGAAAGAAGATAGCTCCAGGTTTCATTTGGACTTCGATATATTTCGATAAATTTCTTGATAACAACTGAGTTATCGCTGAAAATGCTATTGCACAAAAACCTTAAAATTGCCCTACAATATGGGTATCAAACGAAAGGAGATAGCTCCAGGTTTCATTTGGACTTCGATATATTTCGATAAATTTATCGATAACTGAGTTATCGGTGATTGTTAAAACTTAACATTACTCTATAATATGGATATAAAACGAAAGGAGAAGGCAGCAGGTTTCATTTGGACTACGATAGGTTTCGATAAATTGATCGATAACTGAGTTATCGGTGAAAATGTGATTGCCCAAAATCCTTAAACTTTACCTACGATATGGGTATCAAACGAAAGGGGAAGGCCCCAGGTTTCCAAAAACCTTAAACTTGCCCTACAATATGGGTATCATACGAAAGGGGATAGCTCCAGGTTTCATTTGGACTTCGATCTATTTCGATAAATTTATCGATAACTGAGTCAACGGTCAAAATGCGATTGCCCGAAAACCTCTATATTACCCTACAATATGGGTATCAAACGAAAGGAGATAGCTCCAGGTTTCATTTGGACTTCGATATATTTCGATAAATTTATCGATAACTGAGTTATCGGTGATTTCCCAAAAAACTTAACATTACTCTATAATATGGGTATAAAACGAAAGGAGAAGGCAGCAGGTTTCATTTGGACTACGATAGGTTTCGATAAATTGATCGATAACTGAGTTATCGGTGAAAATGTGATTGCCCAAAAACCTTAAACTTGCCCTACAATATGGGTATCAAACGAAAGGGGAAGGCCCCAGGTTTCATTTGTACTTCGACATATTTCGATAAATTTATCTATAACTGAGTTATCGGTAAAAATGCGATTGCAGAAAATCCTTAATATTACCCTACAATAGTGTATCAAATCAACATTTGAAGTTCAATTCATCCTGGCACAATTTGTCAAAATTGAATTCTTGAAAGGCCCCCTAACGTTACCAACGAATACCTCAAAAGAACATTTTTGAAAACCAGTTTTTCAATATTCTTTTTCAAAATTTGGTAAATTCTTCAGTAAGCAATAATCATACTAATATTATAAATGTGAATGTAGCGATGTTTGGATGTACAGACGTTTGCTTCTGTTACTCAATCACGTGAGAATGGCAAGACGGATTTTGATGAAGTTAGGAAGGCATATCTACAGGTTATAGTCTGGAAGGAGTTATCGGCTTTTTTTTTTTATTAATTTTGGGGGTTCGGACGCTTCTAGGGACCATTACTTTTTGATATTTTTTTCCCCCATACAATTCTGAGTATACTTGACCTATACTTATGATATTTCGCATATATGTAGGTATAGGATGGCCCCAGGTTTCATTTGGACTTCGATATATTTCGATAAATTTATCGACAACTGAGTTATTGGTCAAAATGCGATTGCAGAAAAAGCTTAATATTACCCTACAATATTGTATCAAATCAACATTTGAATTTGCATTCATCCTGGCACAATTTGTCAAAATTGAATTCTTGAAAGGCCCCCTAACGTTACCAACGAATACCGCAAAAGAAAATTTTTGAAAACCGGTTTTCAATACTCTTTTTTCAAAATTTTCAAAATATTCGAATTTGGTAAATTCTTCAGTAGGCAATAATCGTACTAATATTATAAATGTGAATGTAGCGATGTTTGGATGTTTGGATATTTGGATGTCCAGACGTTTGCGTTTGTTCTCTAAAAACGTCAGAATGGCTGGACGGATTTTGCTGAAATTTCGCACGCCTACAGGTTATAGCCTGGAAGGAGATAAGGCTATTTTTGAAGTTTACTTCTATCTGTCACGAAAATTGGAAGACAACAACCATATGAGTGTTGTTGTTGCGAAGCGACAGCGCTTTACAGTATGTAGGTATACACACGCACAAACACACGCATTGATAAACACAAAGCCTACTAGTAGTATAGATATTTATAAAAATAGCAGACGCTGTTCATTCGGTGCTCATGTGCGCATATTAAATTTTCTTTGGACAGCTAGAACGTTTCATAGCAATATCGTGTGATTCTCATTCACTTTATTTGCTAGTTGATAGAAATAGTTCGTTTTTAGCTGATGAAAGCATACTTACCTGGCGTAGAGGTTACCGTGATCATGAAGGCGGTTCCTCCGGAGCGAGGCTGGGCCATTGCACTTCGGCTGAGTTGACCTTCGCGATTTTTCCTAATGCGAATAATTTTGACACTCATGTATGTATATCATTTGACTCAATTTGTTTGTGGAGTCGGGTTCGCACCTCAAATTTTGTCAAAAAATTTTTTTTTTCCTTTTTAATACTATTTTTTTATATTTTTTCCATTTTTTCAATTTTATATTGACCTTCGCGATTATTCCTAATGCGAATAACTTTGACACTCAAAATAGATTTGTCAACATGTTGGCAAATCTATTTCATTTGACTCAATTTGTTTGTGGAGTCGGGTTCGCAAAATTCAAAAACCCTTGATAAAAATATTTTTTTCCTGAATATTTATCAAGATTGACAAATTTGTCAAGAGCACAAAATCACCTTGTTAAATCTTCTTCTAAATATTGTGAATAAACATAATTTGTAACAAAATAATAGTTGAATTCCGCATAAACCACACAAAACTCATATAGCAAAAGCACCATAGACTTCATTTGACATAAAAACAAAAATGTCGATATGGCATATGAGGTAAGCGTGCGAATGAGCACGCAAAAGGTCGCGGGTTCGAGGCTACTTTTTTCCAATTTGTTTTTTTTTTCATTGTTTTTTTTTTTTTTTACTTATTTCATGCAAAACGTCACTTACATCATAATTGCATTTGATTTTTCTTTGTAATGGAATTTATTACGGTTGTGATATTTTGTGAGAAATAGAATTACCCATATCTGTAAACAAATGAATTTTCATAATTTTGTTGGTTACGTTTAGGGACCGATATGCCGAAAGATAACAACAGGGCTCGTGATAGACGGCGAAATGCTAAATTATAGAAGTAAACTTCCCCTGGGTGTGCACGGCACACACTTTCTTTTTTATACCTTTCATGAACATGAAATGGTATTATAACTTTGGTCCGATGTTTGTAAGTATGAGAAGAAGAAGAGATAGACCCACCATTAAGTATACCGAAATGATCAGGGCGACGAGCTGAGTTGATTTAGCCATGTCCGTCTGTCCGTCTGTCTGTCTGTCCGTCTGTCTGTCTGTCCGTCCGTCTGTTTGAACGCAAACTAGTCGCTCAGTTTTAGAGATAAGTCGATGAAATTTTGCAAGCAGGCGCCATTTTGCATAGGATTAATCATTTGTCGGAACCAGCAAGATCGGACCGATACAACGCATAGCTCCCATACAATCGATTGTTCCGATAAACGGGGTTTGGCCTATAACTCTTGCAATTAAAAAGCTATTAGAGCGAAATTTCGCAGGTTTAGTACATATTATATGCGTAATGTGTGTAGTGAAAATCACCTAGATCGGATCAACATAACATATAGCTCCCATATAATATATGTGATGTGTGTAGTGAAAATCATACAGATCGGACTTACATAACATATAGCTCCCATATTACCGATTGCTCCGATAAATGTGGTTTGGCTAAGTATTTTTAAATTAACAGTTTTGGAGAGTTTGTAAGTAATTGTAAGTAAGGATCGGACACTTAGAAAAGTTGTGCCTATTCATGAAAGGTATAAAGCCTTCGGCACAGCCGAAGACAGCCCTTTCCTTACTTGTTTTTTTTAATTTTGGGGGTTCCGACCCTGCTAGGGATCGTTTCTTTTCGAAATTTTTTTTATTCCATATAACTCTAAGTATATTGAACCTATACTTATGATATTTCGCATATAGGTATAGAAAGATCGTACAATATGGGTATCAAACGAAAGAAGATAGCTCCAGGTTTCATTTGGACTTCGATATATTTCGATAAATGTATCGATAACTGAGTTATCGGTGATTGTTAAAACTTAACATTACTCTATAATATGGATATAAAACGAAAGGAGAAGGCAGCAGGTTTCATTTGGACTACGATAGGTTTGGATAAATTGATCGATAACTGAGTTATCGGTGAAAATGTGATTGCCCAAAAACCTTAAACTTTACCTACGATATGGGTATCAAACGAAAGGGGAAGGCCCCAGGTTTCCTTTGTACTTGGATATATTTCGATAAATTGATCGATAACTGAGTTATCGGTCAAAATGCGACTGCCCGAAAACCTCTATATTACATTACAATATGGGTATCAAACGAAAGGGGATAGCTCCAGGTTTCATTTGGACTTCGATCTATTTCGATAAATTTATCGATAACTGAGTTATCGGTGATTGCCCAAAAAACTTAACATTACTCTATAATATGGGTATAAAACGAAAGGAGAAGGCCGCAAGTTTAATTTGGACTTCGATAGGTTTCGGTAAATTGATCGATAACTGAGTTATCGGTGAAAATGTGATTGCCCAAAAACCTTAAACTTGCCCTACAATATGGGTATCAAATCAACATTTGAAGTTCAATTCATCCTGGCACAATTTGTCAAAATTGAATTCTTGAAAGGCCCCTAACGTTACCAACGAATACCTCAAAAGAACATTTTTGAAAACCAGTTTTTCAATATTCTTCTTCAAAATTTGGTAAATTCTTCAGTAAGCAATAATCATACTAATATTATAAATGTGAATGTAGCGATGTTTGGATGTACAGACGTTTGCTTCTGTTACTCAATCACGTGAGAATGGCAAGACGGATTTTGATGAAATTAGGAACGCATACAGGTTATAGTCTGGAAGGAGTTATCGGCTATTTTTTTTTATTAATTTTGGGGGTTCGGACGCTTCTAGGGACCATTACTTTTTGATATTTTTTTCCCCCATATAATTCTGATTATACTTGACCTATACTTATGATATTTCGCATATATATAGGTATAGGATGGCCCCAGGTTTCATTTGGACTTCGATATATTTCGATAAATTTATCGACAACTGAGTTATTGGTCAAAATCGATTGCAGAAAAACCTTAACATTACCCTACAATATTGTATCAAATCAACATTTGAATTTGCATTCATCCTGGCACAATTTGTCAAAATTGAATTCTTGAATACCCCAAAAGAAAATTTTTGAAAACCGGTTTTCAATACTCTTTTTTCAAAATTTTCAAAATATTCGAATTTTGGAAATGGTATTATAACTTTGGTCCGATGTTTGTAAGTATGAGAAGAAGAAGAGATAGACCCACCATTAAGTATACCGAAATGATCAGGGCGACGAGCTGAGTTGATTTAGCCATGTCCGTCTGTCCGTCTGTCCGTCCGTCTGTTTGAACGCAAACTAGTCCCTCAGTTTTAGAGATAAGTCGATGAAATTTTGCAAGCAGGCGCCATTTTGCATAGGATTAATCATTTGTCGGAACCAGCAAGATCGGACCGATACAACGCATAGCTCCCATACAATCGATTGTTCCGATAAACGGGTTTAGGCCTATAACTCTTGCAATTAAAAAGCTATTAGATAAATGTGGTTTGGCTATGTATTTTTAAATTAACAGTTTTGGAGAGTTTGTAAGTAATTGTAAGTAAGGATCGGACACTTAGAAAAGTTGTGCGTATTCATGAAAGGTATAAAGCCTTCGGCACAGCCGAAGACAGCCCTTTCCTTACTTGTTTTTTTTAATTTTGGGGGTTCCGACCCTGCTAAGGACCGTTTCTTTTCGAAATTTTTTTTATTCCATATAACTCTAAGTATATTGAACCTATACTTATGATATTTCGCATATAGGTATAGAAAGATCGTACAATATGGGTATCAAACGAAAGAAGATAGCTCCAGGTTTCATTTGGACTTCGATATATTTCGATAAATGTATCGATAACTGAGTTATCGCTGAAAATGCTATTGCACAAAAACCTTAAAATTGCCCTACAATATGGGTATCAAACGAAAGGAGATAGCTCCAGGTTTCATTTGGACTTCGATATATTTCGATAAATTTATCGATAACTGAGTTATCGGTGATTGTTAAAACTTAACATTACTCTATAATATGGGTATAAAACGAAAGGAGAAGGCAGCAGGTTTCATTTGGACTACGATAGGTTTCGATAAATTGATCGATAACTGAGTTATAGGTGAAAATGTGATTGCCCAAAAACCTTAAACTTTACCTCCGATATGGGTATCAAACGAAAGGGGAAGGCCCCAGGTTTCCTTTGTACTTGGATATTTTTCGATAAATTGATCGATAACTGAGTTATCGGTCAAAATGCGACTGCCCGAAAACCTCTATATTACATTACAATATGGGTATCAAACGAAAGGGGATAGTTCCAGGTTTCATTTGGACTTCGATCTATTTCGATAAATTTATCGATATCTGAGTTATCGGTGATTGCCCAAAAAACTTAACATTACTCTATAATATGGGTATAAAACGAAAGGAGAAGGAAGCAGGTTTCATTTGGACTACGATAGGTTTCGATAAATTGATCGATAACTGAGTTATCGGTGAAAATGTGATTGCCCAAAAACCTTAAACTTTACCTACGATATGGGTATCAAACGAAAGGGGAAGGCCCCAGGTTTCCTTTGTACTTGGATATATTTCGATAAATTTATCGATAACTGAGTTATCGGTCAAAATGCGACTGCCCGAAAACCTCTATATTACATTACAATGTGGGTATCAAACGAAAGGGGATAGCTCCAGGTTTCATTTGGACTTCGATCTATTTCGATAAATTTATCGATATCTGAGTTATCGGTGATTGCCCAAAAAACTTAACATTACTCTATAATATGGGTATAAAACGAAAGGAGAAGGCAGCAGGTTTCGTTTGGACTTCGATAGGTTTCAGTAAATTGATCGATAACTGAGTTATCGGTGAAAATGTGATTGCCCAAAAACCTTAAACTTGCCCTACAATATGGGTATCAAACGAAAGGGGAAGGCCCCAGGTTTCATTTGTACTTCGACATATTTCGATAAATTTATCTATAACTGAGTTATCGGTAAAAATGCGATTGCAGAAAAACCTTAATATTACACTACAATAGTGTATCAAATCAACATTTGAAGTTCAATTCATCCTGGCACAATTTGTCAAAATTGAATTCTTGAAAGGCCCCTAACGTTACCAACGAATACCTCAAAAGAACATTTTTGAAAACCAGTTTTTCAATATTCTTCTTCAAAATTTGTAAATTCTTCAGTAAGCAATAATCATACTAATATTATAAATGTGAATGTAGCGATGTTTGGATGTACAGACGTTTGCTTTTGTTCTCTAAAAACGTGAGAATGGCTGGACGGATTTTGCTGAAATTTCGCACGCTTACAGGTTATAGTCTGGAAGGAGCTAAGGCTATTTTTGAAGTTTACTTCTATAGCGGCATGCATTTGGGAAAAACTGTCACGAAAATTGGAAGACAACAACCATATGAGTGTTGTTGTTGCGAAGCGACAGCGCTTTACAGTATGTAGGTATACACACGCACATGCTGCATCCTGTTGTTGTGACTATGACATTATAGTTTTGGTGGAAACGTGGCTCAATGCTGAATTTTTTAGTGAAGAATTTTTCGATAGAAATCTTTATTCGGTGTTCCGTAAAGATAGGGACAGCCTGGCTACCGATACTACTCGTGGTGGTGGAGTACTTATTGCTGTTAGGCATAACTTGCATTCTGCCATCGTGCTGCTAAAAAATCCCGATTTGGTTCTTGACCAATTATGTGTATCTGTTACTGGTCAGGATTCTGTATTATATATATGTGTTTCGTACATTCCCCCAAATAGCCCGGAGAAAATCTACTATGACCATGTTGATAATATTTTAAATATTGATGTTACTGCGAACAATGCTGAATTATGTGTATTAGGGGACTATAATTTAAGTAAAATTGTATGGTCATCTACAGATGATGAAACGCTCATACCGGCCAATGTTAATAGTTCTCATGAGATCTATGTATTAGATGAGTTTTACAGTCTGCAACTTTCCCAAGTTAATTGCTTTTTTAATGAGCTCAATAGGATTTTAGATCTCATTTTCATTTCTAGTGAGTTAAGGTATTCGATTTATAAATCTGATGTTCCAATGTATGCTACTGATAGGCATCATGTACCGGTTGGCTTGGAACTTGAGTTTTATGCATTCTCTCGCTCATTACCTGATAATGTGGTAACTTTAAACTATGATAAATGTGATTTTGCTCTGGTTAATAGCCATATTTCATCCATTGACTGGATTTCCTTATTTAGTAACCTCAGTCTTGATAATTGCTTTGAACCATTCAAGATAATTCTGTCTGATATCTCGATTTGTCATATTCCGCGGTACTCGAAGAGGGCCTACAAATTGCCTTGGTATAACAGTAGATTGAAAAGACTTAAAAACTTACGGAATAAAAATTACAAATTATTTAAGGATACTGGTAACTCTTGGTTTAAATTACTTTATGAGAAATTTATGCGTGAATTCAATATTTTGAATAAATTTCTTTACAAGAACTTTATTGTTGGTTTTGAAGATAGTATCAAATCAAATCCAAAGGCTTTCTGGAATTTCGTTAATTCTAAACGGTCCTCCTCTAATATTCCGGATTCGATGGCTTACAAGGGCGTGATCTCTACGTCCCCAGCTGAGACGGCGAGCATGTTTGCTGATTTCTTTAGCTCTAACTTTGTGGTAGACTCTGCTGATGTTAATTATTGTAGCTCTCCTACATCTATTGACTTTGGGTTGCTTGAACTTGCTGAAGAAGATATTTTCAATGCTGTTAGTGATCTAAAAAATTCTAAGCTTGTTGATGTTCATGGACTCTCAGCTTTTTTTATTAAACAATGCGTTGAGTCTTTATTTCGCCCATTACTAATTTTATTTAATCTATCTCTAAAGCTTGGTGTATTTTTGGATGACTGGAAGGTAGCTTCGGTTGCTCGCATCTACAAGGCTGGTGATAAATGTGACATATCTAATTATCGGCCAATTTCGAAGCTCTCCAACTTCGCTAAGTTGTTCGAAAAGATTATCAGCTCTAAACTCTCTTTTGCGATTAAACCGTTAATTTCGTTGGCACAACATGGTTTTGTACCTGGGCGCTCAACTGTTACAAACCTTTTAGTTTTTTCCAACTACTGCACATCGGCCTTTGTAAGAGGTTATCAGGTTGACTCTATCTACACGGACTATAGGTATAGAAAGATCGTACAATATGGGTATCAAACGAAAGGGGAAGACCCCAGGTTTCATTTGGACTTCGATAAGTCTATCGATAACTGTGTTATCGGTGATTGCACAAATATAATATGGGTATCAAACGAAAGGGGATAGCTCCAGGTTTCATTTGGACTTCGATAGGTTTCGATAAATGTATCGATAACTGAATTATCGGTGAAAATGTTATTGCACAAAAACCTTAAAATTGCCCTACAATATGGGTATCAAACGAAAGGGGAAGGCTCCAGGTTTCATTGTTACTTCAATATATTTCGATAAATTGATCGATAACTGAGTCATCGGTCAAAATGCGATTGCCCGAAAACCTCTATATTACCCTACAATATGGGTATCAAACGAAAGGAGATAGCTCCAGGTTTCATTTGGACTTCGATAAGTTTATCGATAACTGAGTTATCGGTGATTGCACAAATATAATATGGGTATAAAACGAAAGGAGAAGGCAGCAGGTTTCATTTGGACTACGATAAATTGATCGATAACTGAGTCATCGGTCAAAATGCGATTGCAGAAAAACCTTAATATTACCCTACAATATTGTATCAAATCAACATTTGAATTTGCATTCATCCTGGCACAATTTGTCAAAATTGAATTCTTGAAAGGCCCCCTAACGTTACCAACGAATACCGCAAAAGAAAATTTTTGAAAACCGGTTTTCAATATGTACTCTTTTTTCAAAATTTTCAAAATATTCGAATTTGGTAAATTCTTCAGTAGGCAATAATATTATATAAATATGAAATCTTAAAGTATATTATTGATTTTGAAAGGCCACCTAACTACTTACATCCCGAGCAACGCTGGGTACCCTGCTAGTAGTGTATAAACAAATATGAATGTACACAAACAACATTCTACCCAAATTAGTTATATTGAACTCAGCGGAAGTTCATGCAAAGACTGCACACGCCGCACATAACGAGGATCTTGTTACACTTGTGCGGACGGTCAAAGACACCGCCAAAGACAGTCGCAATGACCAACTGATCACAACGTCAGTTTGTCAATGCGGCTGACATATTTATATATTTATTGCAACCATATGTTGACTTAGCATATTTTAGAACTATACATTTTAGTTTGTATGTATTAGTAATATGTAAGTTAACACACTACGGCACCCAACATGTTGCATTCCCACACTATACCAATACACGTGCCGCCATGTCAGCATAATTGCAGTTAGCTACAACCTAACACCCTAACTCAAGGCCAGTCGCTTCCCACCGTATTTACCTGTGGGCTCATGCAATAGGAACCCAGCCAGACATAGCGTCAGCAAAATATGTTTCACACGATTGTGAAATACCTGCACATGACATCGGTGCATGCTAACCGTGGGAAGCGGGATTCTAAGCCGGCGCACCAAAACTCTGCGCTTGAAGACAGCAGCGCTAAACATTATAAATGGGAGCAGCGCAGAATTTAGGGGCAGTTGCGTGTGGACTACTAACCTTATTAGTAATCATACTTTAAGTCTTGGTGAAAGAATTAATTCATTAAACTTGTAAAACTCTAATCTCTTGCGTTTCATTTCTAAAAAGCAACTAGGTTGCTAGAAGTGGAAAAAATTATTAAAAATATAAAGAAAGCAACAAGGTTGCTAGAAGTGAAAAAGAAATAAGAAAAGCAACAAGGTTGCTAAAAGTAAAAGGAAAAAATAAAAAGCAAGAAGCTTGCAAAAAACTGAAAGGAAAAGCAACAAGGTTGCTAAAAGTGAAACCTTAAAGGAAAAATAAAAAGCAACAAGGTTGCTGGTGGTGGACAAATAGCCCCGAAAGGCAAAGATAGTGAACAGTAAATGATCGTGTGGATCCTGTGAGTATCATAACTATTTTTTTTCCTTTTACCTACAGATGCTGACTAGGTCAAACATGGACTCACTACAATCTACGGTGACAAACCTGACCGGAGCGGTCAACGCTCTCCTAGAGCAGATGACGAATACAGAAAGGCGAGTGTCTTCCTTGGACAGCCTTAGGTCACGACTCACCGTAGGTGAGGCATCTAATACTCCGACACAGGAAGTAGAAATAGTACCACGCAGCCCAGCGACAGAGGCTGACTTGAAGGACATCTCGCGTCTTCCAGACTCTGTTTAGGAGCTTCGACCATTTGACGGCAACCCAGTGCAGTATGTATCCTGGATACATTCTGTGGAAAGCATACTGGCTGATTTCAAGTTGGTTAGGGATAAGCCGATATACAGTGCAATTCTTCAGCACATACGGCAAAAGGTGCGAGGTGCAGCCGATGCTGCCCTAATTTCTTACAATATTTTCGTCTCCAACTGGAGCGCCATAAAGGAGTGTCTATCTCTCCACTATGCTGATAAACGCGATATTCGTACATTGGAGTATCAACTCCACCAACTTTCCCAAAAGGATTCACGGCTGGACGAATTCTACGCTGCCGTGAATCACCAATTTTCGCTTATTATAAATAAGCTCAAAACGGAGTCATACTCCGAAGAAACGGTTAAGGTGTTGATAGACACTTATCGGAACCATGCTCTGGATGTGTTCATCCGTGGGTTGAAGGGTGAACTGAGCAAAATGCTCCTGATTCAACGCCCCAAGACTTTGCCAGAGGCTTACTCAGCATGTCTTGAGATTCAAATACCAACTTTCGCAATTTCACATTGCACACGGCACGACCCAATAATCGTCTCGTGATACCAACCAATTCAATTCCAGATCGTATGCATGGCTTTAGTGGTAGCCAGGCACCTCCAATTCCACCGAAACCAACATGGCATCCTCAAGAACGCAGGCTCCAATCTGATAGTCACGAAGTCACCAGTTCGCTCCAAAACAGGATGCGCCCTCAACGTCACAACCGGTTGTCGAAAAAATGGACGAATCTATTCAAGCAGGGTGCAAATTCCGAAAATCTTCCGAGCAAACAACAAAAGCTCTTCAATTTAGAGACAACCGCGGATAACGAAAATATGACCAATTATGTGGAGGCCGCTGAAGAGGAAAATTTTCTGGACGACGGCCATCTAGCGTACCATACATAGAGTACGTTCTTCCTGGCGGCCGCAAACTAGATTTCCTTGTTGACACAGGTGCCAACAAAAACTTTATCAAACAAGCGGTAGCTAAACAAAGCATCGCAGTCAACAACCCCTTTTCTGTAAAATCGGCTGGCGGAAATATACCAGTAAATGAAAAAATTTATTTAAAAATATTTAAAGATGTAGGTGTTAGCTCGGATATAACTTTCTTTGTGCTCCCGGGGTTAATATCCTTTGATGGAATCTAGGGGATGACACACTTAGGGATATAGGCGCGATAGTCGATAGAAAATCGAATACCTTAACGGTGAACAAATTCAAAATCCCCTTAAAAGCTCGTGTGTCCACACAAGTCAATTATACGTTGTCCAAGGATCTTTCTCTTGAAACAGAAGAGAAAGTAAATAAACTCGTTGATACATTTAGTGATCTGTCTTTACCCCTAAATGGTAAGGAATTGATAGATACATGCGTACGCGCAGAAATCAAAACATCAACTTCCGAGCCAATCTATAGCAAGAGCTATCCATATCTTTCTTGTATGAGAGAGGAGGTCGACCGTCAAGTAAATGAATTGTTGGAATAGGGGATTCCTCACCCCACTCGTTCTCAACTACATTAGATCCCTCGGGATTGAAATCCATCAAACGCCCACTCAACGGAGTGAAGCCAATGGTCAAGTAGAGAGGTTGCACTCAACCCTAATATAAATTTATCGGTGTATTTCTAAAGACTTCCCTAGGATGACCCCTAAAGAAAAGATAGCGATAGTTGTTGACAGATACAACAATACCGTCCATTCCACAACAAAAAGGAAGCCGGTAGATGTATTCTTCAACAGAACAGCTAGGGTTAACTATCAAAGCTTGAGGGACTTTAGGGATAGAACACATGAGAACATTAAGGCACTGTTGTTACATGAGCAGGAAACTAGAAATGCGAGGATCAATTCCAAACGCTCGCCACCACGCAATTTTAAAAGCGGCGATGGGTTATTCGTCGCCAACAAACAAATAAAAAGTAAGCAAGAGGCCGTCGCTGAAGATAGAAATGTAACAGTTGTTACTCAAAGTGGAAAAAAGTTCCACAAAACTGATGTAAAAAATGTGTAGATAACATTGGTCAAAAGGTTAGTCATAAGCTTAGGATCATTAGAATCCGGGGGTCCGGAATGCAAGTGTTTCTGCACTTGTAGTCGTTGAAGTTATAGTGGTTCAATACCACTTTTCTCACTGGTGTGGGATGACTGATTCGAAGGGGTTCAATTCCTCCAACATGATCTTCTGCTTACTTGCGTGAAGCCATCCGTGCCATGCGTAGGTCGTTTGCAATTATAAACGCTCCCGACTAAAAGGGATCAACGCGGACCTTCCAGAGTCAAGTCAATACCTACATATATTCCAATGCAAAAATACAAAACACATACAACTGCAGGAAAATGAAGTGAATAAATTGAAAATTGCCACAAATATGCGTAAAAACGCAAAAACAATATAAGCAAAATGCAAGTGTGCGCAAAAGCGCCAAAAGCCAAATATAAGTTGCAAAAACGCAACACAAAGATGCGCCAAAATCCAAATATAAGTTGCAAAAACGCAACACAAAGTTGCGCAAAAAGCGCCAAAAAAAAAAAAAAAAAAAAAAAAAAAAAACCAAGAGGGGAAGGGTTACTCTCAAAAACGAAATTTTTAGTTTAGCTAATACGCATCGAACTAATGGCATGCAACTAATATAACTTAACCACTTCACTACTGGGTTCCCAAACCTATTAGAAACTAAAACATTTTGAGCTTAACATTTTCAACTAACATTTTTAACTTAACATTTTAAACCTAACATTTTTAACTTAACAAACCCACCGGCTTTTACTAACTTACATTCCCCACGCAACTCAAAATTAATATGGCCTATAGAATATATTAGAATAAAAAATAACCAATAAGTTAGCATATTCTTAAAGTGAACATTAAGAAAATAAAATGTTAATGAATCATGAACTTTATAGAGCAGACATTAAGATAATAAAATTTCAATAAATCATGAACTCTATAGAATAGACATTAAGACGATAAAATTTCAATAAATCATGAACTTTATAGAATAACCTTTAAGAAAACGAAAATAAGTTAATTTAAAATTGACTAGCACCATAAGAATAGATAGTAATAATAAAATAAAATTTTTTGGATAAGCACACAATTTACAAACACTACTATAATTCATAGCATCTGCCTCTGCGCAACCGCGCACCCCTACGACATATTTAAAATAGACTCACCAATAGCCACCATACGAGATGGGTACGGGTGGATCATCGATGGACACTTTAAACTAATTCACGTTATAGACCTGGAGCGTTACGACATGGCAGCAAATCAACTAGAAAATACATTAACAATTCTCAACGAAACAACGACAACAACGGAAATCCTATTGTTCCAATTAAACAAAGTCCGCACACACTTAAAGGAGCTAAGAGGGCACCAACCTGAAAGGTCAAAACGATCCATTGATTGGATAGGCTCCGCCTGGAAGTGGATAGCTGGCTCGCCTGACGCCACGGATTGGGATAAGGTCCTTAACAACGAAAACTCCCTCAATGACAACAACCAACAACAATATAAGGTAAATAATGCAATTTTCAAGAAAACTAATGAACTATTGCAGAAGCTAAATACCATTGTGACGGTTACGAACGACGTTGTTGGTCAAAGAAACATCGAAAGACTTGAGCGGGACTTCCAAAATAGAATCACCATCCTGGGCGAGGACGTCAATGAATTGGTACGCGCCTGACAAATGGCTAAGGCTGGCATTGTAAACACCAATCTCTTGAGCAAGGAAGAAGTCAACCAACTTGTTAGCGAAATCGACATCCTACCATACAGCAACGTCATTGAAGCAATCGAATACAGCAATCCTTCGATCTACACTAACAACACGCTATTGCTATATGTGCTATCCCTGCCCAAGGTTACAGAAGAGAGATTTAATCATCTTATTACAAGAGCTAACGTGGAAGCGGGTCAACGAATAGATTTGGCTTACAAAACCGTCCTCGTAAACAAACGAGAGACATATGGCATAAGAATTAATTGCTTACACCTATCCTCGGCAATGGTGTGCGAGAAGAAATCCTTGGACTTGCTGCCGGAGACCAGTTGTTTGGCACGTCTCCTAAAGGGCGGAAAAACTAGCTGTGCCTACGTGAAAAGCAACGAATCTACCGTTGAAGTAATCAAAGAGGATACTATTTTTCTTGACAACTTTGTTGGTACCATAGGATCGGGTAAGACCACTGCTAACCTTAACGGCTCTTATATTCTCCAGATGGACAACGAGACCGTTATAATCAACAACAAAACATACTCCGGCATCACCGCGTCAGGAGTACGGGTACTTCCACCTATTTTGGCCAATGTGACGAACCGCACGGTTGCACTAAATTTGGATTTGGTACATGGAATGACGATAGACAATTTGAAAATATTGAAATACCTAAGGATAAGACAAATTGGTTCGCGCTATCAGAAGGATCAGGATTGCTTTTACTTTTGCTACTCATTTGGTGTATTTGGAAGAAGATCACAGGAAAGATTCACTTACCAGAAATAAACATTGCGAATCGGCTCAGTCAAAGGACCAGGAACCGTTCCTTGCCAGCTAATCTGCGGGACGCAGATATTTAAAGGGGGAGGAGTTAACACACTGCGGCACCCAACATGTTGCATTCCCACACTATACCAATACACGTGCCGCCATGTCAGCATAATTGCAGTTAGCTACAACCTAACACCCTAACTCAAGGCCAGTCGCTTCCCACCGTATTTACCTGTGGGCTCATGCAATAGGAACCCAGCCAGACATAGCGTCAGCAAAATATGTTTTACACGATTGTGAAATACCTGCACATGACATCGGTGCATGCTAACCGTGGGAAGCGGGATTCTAAGCCGGCGCACCAAAACTCTGCGCTTGAAGACAGCAGCGCTAAACATTATAAATGGGAGCAGCGCAGAATTTAGGGGCAGCTGCGTGTGGACTACTAACCTTATTAGTAATCATACTTTAAGTCTTGGTGAAAGAATTAATTCATTAAACTTGTAAAACTCTAATCTCTTGTGTTTCATTTCCAGGGCAAGTTGGCCCTTTAATTTTTTTAGTATACCAGGACCTTCAGTCTTTAACTTGTATATTCATTTGTATATGTTTTAGTTCGTAAATAATTTGTAAGTATTAGATAGTGTAAGAATTTTGTATAAAAAGGAAAGTAAATTCAATAAAGGATCAATTGATTCTACACCGTAAACAAAAGCTCATTCATTTAGTCAGGTAGTAGTTTTCAATTCCTTACATGGCGATCCCGCCAGTGTCGTAACGAGGTAGAAAATTTGCAATGAAAAATAGCAAAACGCTTAAAAAACCTTAACATTTCAAAATTAGAAATACTAAAAAAAAAGAGGTAGTTTTTGCCTCTGAGCGCATAAATTAGAATCTAAATACGCTGTCTACACTGAACACCCAATAAAGGATGGTCCTGCAACTGGCGAGAACACAAGACAAGAGGAAAGTTCAGTTACTATAACTGGCTTTCACAAAACCTCCATATGCGACTGGCAGCAATAATGCATAAAAGGGTGGAATAATTTGGTGATATTAAACCACAAGACTGGCAGCAATAATGCATAAAAGGGTGGAATAATTTGTTGATAGTATCTAAACCACAAGACTGGCAGCACAAAACAAAATAAATTGCGAAGACATTGGCAACCAGAAGACAAAAATAGCGGCAAGAATGGCAGCGTAAGGTAAGTTAAGAAAAAAATTTTGTAGAAAACTTTGGCACGCCTCATGGTCGCCATCCAAATAGCAGTAATTGGCTTAGGGGTAAAATTTAAAAATCAAAAATAAAACAAAAAAAATTTTTTTTATTATTTTAAATTCGTAAAATATATGCAGAAGATTTCGACTCAAGAGGAGTCTGTTAAAATAGTTCAAGAAAAAATCGATGAGCTTTTCCAAAAGTGCGTAGATACTTTTGTTAAAGCTACAAATCAGATCCTCGAGAGTCACAAATCCGAAAAGGTCGGCATAAAAGAAAAAGGGCTGGTAAAAAAGGAGAAAGACGAGTAGAATTAGCAAAGTTACATCATCAACTTAACTTTACTACTAACTCAGATAATAGATTGAAAATACAGGAAAAAATAGAAATGTTAAGACATCAATAAATTTTTTGAGTAAATTCGAATTGTTAATGCTAAAATTATTCACTTTAAATAACCTTTTGTTATGGATAGTGCATTGCCCGCCGATCTTGACTACGACAAAATAAATTATATCGTTGATAATTTAGAGCGCGAAAACGCCAATGAAATACGTGACAAAGGAAGTAATAGAAACTATCTAAACTGGTTGAAACGGTTTTGGCTTCAAATAGGAATGGGTAGAAAACCCACAATAAAAGATGGTTTATACCCTACTGCATTGATAGAAGAAACAATAAGAATGTTTAATTTAGCAGACCGAAATAGATACTAAGCAAAATTTCGTAGCAAGTTAAATAAAGTATATATATATTAGAGCGGTTCGATTTTTTTTGCATCAGGGGCACATGGAGATTATGATTATTTGGATCATTTCAAGAATTTTTGCCGAAGAAACTATAGGTCTAACGTGAATTTCGAGCTAGCAGTTTTTTTGATAAACTCTTTTTTTTTTCTTCAAAAAGTGATTCACTTGTTTCAAAACCGTGTTGAAAATTAACAAAAATCATTCTCTATATGCATCTGGGGGTTTTTGGGGGAGAGAAATCCATTTCCGGTATTAATTTTTTCTTTTGACGTCCGCTAGAGGGCTGTTTCGCTGTTTTCTTGGTTTGATTCTACATCCTTTTTTTAGAAAATCGACAATGTGTTCCAGAAATCTATGAAATTTAACTCTCTTATAAGGCAATTACAATTACTGAACAGCGCAGCGTGAAAATTAAGGTATAGGGAGGTGTATTTAAGCAAAACTTATATCGATATTATATGGTTCATAAAAGTTTCATAGTTTTTTAATTTTTTTATGAATTTTGCAAAACGAATTGTTTTCATTCAAATTAAAATTTCATTCTTTATATGCATCTGGGGTTTTTTTGGGTCGGTAAATCCATTTCCGGTATTAATTTTATCTTTTGACGTCCGCCAGAGAGCGCTTCCGTAAATTTTTTGGATTTTTTTATCTTTTTTCCATTGTTGTTCCGAATATCTATGAAATTTGACTTTCTAAATGAGAGCCGCTGCAATATTTTGATGTAGCAGAGAGTAATTATGAAATATCTACATACTGTTCAATTTCTGCTTTGTCTACACTATTATTGCTTAAATAAATAAAAACACTATTAGTAATTATACTAAGTTCTAGTTATACACCCAAAGACACCCTGCAAACCTACAAAGGGATTGCAAGTGCCCCTGTGCGTTATAAATATTTTAACAAAAAACCAGAGAACAGACGAGAAGTGAAAGTAATGCGTCCGAAACCATGGTCAATGCTATTAATTCGAATACATATTTGGTACTTCGCTCAGCTATTGATGGCATTGAACAACACCAACATTCCCTCATCATTGAAGGAAATTCCAAACACGCCAAAAAAATTTTCACTAACAGTATCAAATACAAGCATGCATAAATTGTTTTTGAACCAGTTGCCATGCTCGAATTGTGCATCAGGTAGCTTTTATCACCAGCTTTGTACACACTTTCCTTTAGAACCAAAAACTTGGGGTTTTCATAATGCCCGTATGACACTATGTATTTTTCTTGTATTTTTTTATGTATTTTGTGCGAAAGAAACTGCCTTATACAATTATCATATTTGTGGAAACGGGCGAGCTATGTTAAAAATACTAACGAAATACAACCAAAATAAAATCTGAAAAACAAACGAAAAATTTTGTATTTCGATAGCTTTTTTCGACAGTTGGCTGTTTTTCTCAATAAGCAATATACGTTTTCTGTAAGCTTATTATAAACTTACTTTAGCAAGCTTTTCGTTTGGAAAACGTTTACTATAACCATTGTAACGCGTTTGGAAAAAATTTTCGACTCAGTGAAAGTGATCCCTTTTTAAATAATTGGAATTGAGGCTTGGAAAACAATTTAAAACAAGTAAGGAAGTCTAAGTTCGGGTGAACCGAACATTACATACCCAGCGTTAGTTTTCAGAAAAAGGGGGAGTGGTTTTCATCCAATTTCGCTCATTTTAAAAACCAATCTATTCCGAGCCTAAACAATAGCGAATTTGGTGGGCGCGGTCACGCCCCTTGCTTATAAAGCTTTAACCTTTTGCATGAGCCAAAAGTACTCAATCGATCTTTTCAAGGCTTATACCATGCCCTATATATAACTTTGGAAAAGAAGGCGTGCCATGCCCATAACTTTTGACTACGGATTTTATTATGTTGTTTGTCCCTATTTGAAGATCAGTTTTCATTGCAGATCTTTATGATACTTTCACAGTGGCTTGTTAATAGTGAAATGTCCCATTTCCAAAATATTACCAAAAAACCTTTAAACAACACTAATAACATCATCAAGTGAATGAGTGTACTAAATTTTAGCATTATATCTTTATCAGTTAAACAGATATTGCATATTCCGGTGCGGTGCCACGCCCACTTTCCAAAATTTTGCAAAAATAATGTTAAGAATATGAAAATTGATGTATGTACCAAATTATATTATTATAGCGGTATCAGTTAATTAGATATGGACTTTTCAATATTTCCAGCTCCTTTCAATATAACTTTTATGAAAAAGTGGGCGTGGCTGCGAAGAGATTTCGTTTATTTTCTATAGCTGAATTTAGCACAACAATAGTATGCCCTCTACAAAATTTCGTTATAGTAGCACAAACTGTTCTGAAGTTATGGAGAGTCAAAATTTTAAAATGTCTTCAAATATATGTGGGCGGTGCCACACCCCTTTTCAAAAAATTTGATAATATCGGCCTTAGAATATCGAAATCAATACATATTGCAAATTATATCATTGTATCTGCTTCTAATATTGAATTAACCCGTTTTATACGTTTTTCGAAATTTTCGATATCGAAAAAGGGGCGTGGTTATGGTCCGATTTTACCCATTTTCAATACCAATCTATTCTGAACCCAAATAAGTACGCATGCCGAATTTGGTGAAGATATCTCATTATTTGCTCAAGTTATCGTGTTAACGGACAGACGGACGGACGGACGGACAGACTGACGGACGGACATGGCTCAATCAAATTTTTTTTCGATCCTGATCATATTGATATATGGAAGTCTATATCTATCTCGATTCCTTTATACCTGTACAACCAACCGTTATCCCAACAAAGTTATAATACCCTTGTACTAGTACTAGTACGCTGGGTATAAAAAAAAGAAATTGCATTATGGGAAAGTCATAGATTTTTGGAACATTGTTGTTGATTTTCGGAAAAAAGATGTTGAAATACAAAAAATGGACGGAAGCGCCCTCTGGCGGACGTCAAAAGATAAAATTAATACCGGAAATGTATTTACCGACCCAAAAAACCCCCAGATGCATATAAAGAATGAAATTTTAATTTCAATGAATACAATTTTTCAAACTTTTATAAACCATATAATATCGATATAAGTTTTGCTTAAATGCACCTCCCTATACCTTAATTTGTAATAATTGTAATTGCTTTATAAAAGAGTTAAATTTCATAGATTTTTGGAACACATTGTCGATTTTCGGAAAAAAATATTTAGAATCAAACCAAGAAAACAGCTAAAGCGCCCTCTAGCGGACGTCAAAAGAAAAAATTAATACCGGAAAAGGATTCCTCGACCCCAGAAAGAGCTATGGCATTGCTAGCTGCTCATTTTCCGGATGCATCGACGGACCTTGCTGACAACGAGGTCAGTCAGACGAGACCATCGGCCCAAGACTGGAACCTTGCGAAGTCTCTATTCAGTAAGAATGCAGTCAGATGGCATTGCTAGCTGCTCATTTTCCGGATGCATCGACGGACCTTGCTGACAACGAGGTCAGTCAGACGAGACCATCGGCCCAAGACTGGAACCTTGCGAAGTCTCTATTCAGTAAGAATGCAGTCAGATGGGCAATAGCATCCTTCGAGCAGTTTAAGTCGCCGGGGGTAGACGGGATATACCCGGCTTTCCTCCAACACGGGGAGCAACTCATCCCACACCTGACAGGGATAATGAGGGACAGCATGGCCCTGGCCTACATACCAAACATATGGAGGCGGGCAAAGGTTGTATTTATACCAAAAGCAGGTAAAAAGGACTACTCGGTGGCGAAGTCCTTTAGACCAATCAGCTTGACCTCCTTCGTGCTAAAGACAATGGAAAAGATCATAGATCAAGAGATAAGATCACACACTCTGAAGCAAAGACCTCTACACGTGGGCCAACACGCATATAGGGCAGGAAGGTCAACAGACACGGCCCTATACCAGCTGACCACTGAAATAGGGAATGCGTTCGAGCAAGGAGAGACAGTGGTATGTGCCTTTCTGGACACTGAGGGGGCCTTCGACAACACCTCGCATGCGAATGTTAGTCTGGCACTGGAAAACAGAGGAGTCTCACAGACTATCACAAGATGTATAGATGCACTGCTTCGAACTAGGATAGCGGAGACCGAGATCGGAGCAGACACAGTTCGGGTGAGAACAAAGAAAGGTTGCCCACAGGGAGGAGTACTGTCACCCCTTCTGTGGAGCATAGTAGTGGACGAGCTTCTACAGCTCCTGACGGACAATGGCATTCGCTGCCAAAAGTGATCATCGCCAGAGGGAAGTTCGAGGACACGCTCTGTGATATCATACAAAGAAGGTTAAACTTAACAAGGAGATGGTGTGTCGGGGCCGGTCTGAGCATCAACCCCGGAAAAACTGCCATCATCCCATTCACAAGGAGAAGATCACTCCCGGGAATGCGGACAATCACCCTAGGGGGAGAGCAATTAGAGCTAGCCTCCGAGGTTAAATACTTGGGAGTCACATTCGACTCCAAACTTCTATGGAGGACACATGTGGCAAACACGACTATAAAAGCAACGAAGGCGATAATGGTGTGCAGACGACTCGCAGGCAAATCATGGGGATGCACCCCAGCGCTGCTGAAATGGATGTACATGATGATCGTCAGGCCGATAATAGCGTACGGGGCAGTGGCCTGGGCTCCCAGATCAGGTCGGAGCACGGTGCAGAAAGCGCTGGCAAAAATCCAGCGTCTAGCATGCGTATGCATTACGGGCGCTATGCGCACCTGCCCTACGGCGGCACTGGAGGTGCTACTAGACCTGAGCCCACTGCGCGTTGTGTTAGAACAAGCAGCCAAGCGAACCTTGCTAAATATAGCAAAGGACGGATTTGGTAGAGGTAAGGTCATCTCGTCCATGGGAGCGGAGAAGTTGAAAGAACAGCTTCCTATTTGCCAGCTCCCACGTGACGACATCGCCAAAGCGATCATGTTGAACAGGACGTTTAAATTGGAACTGGGGAACAAAGCCACGTGGGATTCCGCGAAGATCGAGGAATTCCACCAAAATCGGGCCATCGTATGGTACACCGACTAGGAATACACCCCAGCATATTCCAGGCTGAGGTAGCGGCCATAAGCATGTGCACAGACATAAACCTGCAACGTGGATACACAAATGAGAATATCACCATACTTAGTGATAGCCAAGCTGCCCTGAAAGCCCTATCCTCCTTCGAAATCAAATCACTTTCGGTTTTGGAGTGTGTAGAGAGGATAAACCGCCTGGCGTCGTGCAATAACGTCCGACTGGCCTGGGTTCCAGGTCACGTCGGCGTGGATGGCAACGAACGGGCAGCAGACAGCCGGACTGCGCCAGTCAAAGGCCATGATAGGGGACTATAATTCAAAGAGGTTAAAGAATTAATAACCCTATCCAAGAACAACCTAAGGATCATCACAGGGATACTTACAGGACACTGCAGGCTAAACGCCCATTTGCACAGGCTGGGCATTAAATCCTCTAGCCTGTGCCGGTTCTGCGATACTGAGGACGAAACAGTGGAGCACATATTGTGTAGCTGTGATGCTGTGTCGAGAAGCAGACAGAGACACTTAGGATCTACTACACTTGAGTGCAGGCGCCTGCCCGACTTAAAGCCGATCTCCATTCTGGACTTCCTGAAGCGGATCGGCCTGGACAAGGTGCTATGAGGTTATGAGGGCACAATAGATCTCTAAGGTCGCAGTGCATATCCTCAACATCATTATTATTATTATTACCCCTCAATCAAAATATTTTAACATTTGACAAATTTTTATTTCAAATTTGATTGGGGAAAAAACAATTAAATCAAATGAGCATATTTTCGCTTTTGAATAATTTTTAATTTAAAAAAAGTTTATGTGCTGGTGTTATATTACCATATTGGCTATTGAATAATTTGTTATAGAAAAAAATAGTTTATGTGCCGTGGATGTATTATTGGCTAATTAAATCATTTTATATAACCGTTATTTTTTAAAGAAATACAATGAATTGAGAAAATAAGTGGTGTTTATTTTCATAGTTTTCTTTTTAACCGAGGCTCACTATGATCTTAGTTGTATAACAAAAAAACAAAGGCAAAACAACGTTTGCCGGGCTCAGTTAGTATATATATATATAAAAAAAAATTATAATAAAATTTTATTAATAGAAAATGGCATGGTGCAAAGTTGCACTTAACGGCATTTTAGTAGCTATAGCAGGATATGAGGTAGGAAAAGAAACCTCTCAAGATAAAAATAATGAGAACAAAATAGCCAAAATTGAAGCACACCCAATTCTAGAAGATAAAGTAGAAATCTCAGATAAATGATTAGTAATTTTCATATGCGTAAGTACATTTTTAATTGTCGAAGTTACAATTTTAATAAAAAATTATGTAAAAAATAAATTGAGATAGTTAAACAACGTGCAACAATGTGCGTGACTTAACATCTTTTACTAAGAAATGAATCAATGGAAAGAAATCCACGATATACTATAATATATATTATGAAGAAAAAGCAAAAGCTATTAAGTCGTACAAATGTATAAATAAAGGCATTACAACAGAAACCATAATAAAACAATTGAACATAATTCTAGAATCTCTAAATAGCATAGGACAGGTGATCAAATAGGTAAATAACATACTTAACAAAGAACACCGAAAGGAAGCTTATCAATTTTTCTCCACCGTCCGAGATAAACTTGTATCCTCCCTAGCTAGATACAACATAGAATTTAATGTACCAATAACAGTAGAGGAAAAAATCCGAGCAGTCAGACCACAGTAGTAGAAGATTCCAAACCAATAGACATCCCAATAATAAAAGTCACAATGCCACAAACCGTAGTAGAATTTATTAAAACTGCTTCGTTAGTATTACCAGAGTTTGATGGTAAACCAGAAAATCTACATAGTTTCCTAGATGCACTCGATATACTTGAGCAAATCAAGGATAGACACGAGGCGTTGGCCAAAACAAAGCTGAAGGGTACAGCAAGGAATTTAATTAGTAATGAGACCACAATCGAACAAATAAAAGACCGCAATAAAGGGTGAAACAGTAGAGATCTTGACCGCTAAACTACTGAACATCCAGCAACGTAACAAACTGCTAACCAATACACAGCGGAAATTGAAAAGATCACAAGATCATTAGAAGGAGCATATATTTCTTATGGACTCAACCCAGACTTAGCCACAAGATACTCAACACAGGCAGCAGTTAAAGCCATGTGTAAAAACTGCTCTAATGACAAGGTCAAAGTGATCAGGCAAGCAGGAACGTTCACAACAACGAACGACGCAGTCTTGAAATTTACTAACAGTTGTAACGAAACCACTGGCAGCTCAAACACTTGAATGTCAACATTAATGTCAGTACAAGAGTAATTTCCGGGGAGGTTACCGTAGTAACTACCAGGCGCGTAGCCAGAAAAAAATTTCGGGGGGTGTTTTGGCCAAAGTGTCAGTAAATAAGAATTACCTATAAATACACATATATTTATATTTTCACATATTACATATTTATACTCTTATTTATTTGACATTTTCCTCTTTCTACACGGCTAAAAATTTGAGCCTAAATTTTAAACCATTCATTGGTTTACACAATTTTTAAAACTTTTTGGTAATAAATTCCAAACCTTTCTCAATTTTTTGCGGTTTAGATTTAAAACTTAACCGGGATAAACAAACACTGTACTTTTCGCACAAAATTCATGAGTGCGCCGTAGCTCAGTAGGTAGAGCATTGCGCACTGATTTGGGGCACGTCGGTTCGAGACCTAACATTTTTTAAAAAAACAAAAAATTTTTAATAACATTTTCGGTATAAAATTTAAATAATTTTTATTAGGCGCGTTTCTATGACAACCGGCGTAAATTTAATTCTAAACCAAATTTGGTCATCCACCTAGACCAGTATGTCTGCGTTCAAAGGGTTTTTTTGGAATATCCAGTAAAATTAACTTCTTTAGACTAATTTAATTATTTTTGAATGAAAGTATGTGCAAATACATAATGAAACTTCTGCAAATCAAAGTTCAAAAGTTTGTGGAAAATTCATGAAAATTTAAGAAATCTCGAAAAAATTTCATCGAAATTTCTAACGTTCTCGTAAAATTTTTTTGAGTATGCAGTTTTGCTGCTCGTTCAATTGTCAAAAGCCGACCAAGAGCATTTTCTCCAATATAAAAATATTACGCTTATAAATTTGTATGGAAGAGAATGCACTTGGCTAGAAAAAAAATTGCCAAAAATCGAGTAATTCTTCTAGCGGCTTAAGATTGCTATCTTTGTTCACTGTAATTGAACGGGCCACAAAACTGAAAACTCGAAAAAATTTAAATATTTTTACTAAAAAGTTAGAAATTTTTATGAAAATTTTTCGAGTTTTCTTGAATTTTCATGAATTTTCCACAAAGTTCTTAACTTTGAGTTGCAGTATTTTTCTTGTTTTTTTGCACATTCTTTCATACAAAAATAATGAAATTAGTCAAAGGAAGGTAATCTTACTGAAAATTCCAAACAACACTTTGAATATGTAGCCCCAAAAAGTTTTAAATCTAGGCTAAATCCTTTAGCCGTGTACAAAACAATATTTATTTTTATTGTTTGTTTTCAAATTTTGTGTAGGATTTCTTCATGCTTTGGCAAGAAGTAAATAGTTGTCGCTTTATTTCTTGAAGAAAAACTGAAGCTTCGGAAAAATAAAAACAAAAAATGAAATAACATTGAAATTCATATAAAAAGCGGAAAATTCCAATTATTCAACATGCAAAACGGAACGTCAACATTTGTTGGCTATTCATGACAATTTCATAGTCAAGAAATACTTGAAAATATTTCTTAAGCATTTTCTTTTCAACAGCATACCGGGCTTTCTTTTAAACGTTTTCAATCTTTTTTTGCCAAATTAGCGTCACTTTTTAGTATCACTTCACAAGTATAAGTACAATTTAATTGTTACTTTCTCTGATAATTCAATACGACTCCGTTGTGTACAGCTTAGCAATTTTTGGGAATTTTTTTTAACTTCTTGTTCATTTTTTTGGTTAAACCTTTGGCAACCGTGACTGACTAACGAGAGACACTCATTTTTACGATTTTTGCCCGCTGTATTCATAGCTCGAAAAGCAGTTAGTTAGTCTTAAAGGGCCAAATGAGTAAACCGTTGCAGGAATTTAGTTGTGACCTCTCAGACTTGCTCTGACAATTGATTAGCGACTACCAATAGCTTCTATCAGTGTGAAATATTATTTAAATTTATTCTTTCGTATTTTCATTATTACTATTAATGCTAATTTCTTAACAGGGGTTTTAAAGGTGAATAGAGTAATTATTGTAGTACAGACGTATATTTTTTAATTTTCGGAAATATCGGGGGGGGGGGGGGGGGGCTTGAACCTCCGAAACCCCCCCCCCCCCTGAATACGCGCCTGGTAACAACTATGGAAATTACCAAAATAGAAGATAAAGACCACAGCCAAGTTATAACAATAATTCTAGATCATACAATAATAACAATCAAAGAGGATCACAATCCCGAAATACAAACAGACCATACACACAAACCCGTAACGTGCGCAGTTGTACCGAAACCAGTTGTACTACTTCAAAATTAACAAAAAGACAAATATGCGTACTTAATCTAAACTTAAACAGCTATATATCTACAAGGACATCATTAAACAATTCATACTCAAATTTTTTAATTGATGCTGGGGCCTATATCTCCATAATTAAAAAACAGCAAATAGATAATAAAGAAAAAATAAATACTGAACAAATCACAGATTTGAAAGGCATTGGTCAGGGATTAACTAGCACTTTAGGCACAATCATAGCAGATCTAAAAGGCGATAACCTTCCATTTTATCATAAATTTCATGTTGTAGAAGACAACTTTCCAATTCCATGTGATGGAATAATAGGCCTAGACTTCATAAGGAAATACAATTGTATTCTAGATTATGGAAAAACATAGGACAAACTAATCCTAAGACCATATGATTTCCCTCAAACAATAACAATAAATCTAACAAACTGTCTGTCCGTCAACACAATCACAATTCCAGCTAGATCGGAAGTTATTAGACAAATTAACAAATTAAATTAAATACAAATAACAAAAAAATGTTCATACCACACCAACAACTATACGAAGGCATTTATATTGCAAATACCATTACAAATAACGAGCAAACTTTTGTTAGAATTATTAACAGAACACATAACAGCACAGCTATTCAAAATTATAAAATTAATACTGAAAATTTAGACGATTATACACTAATTAAAGCAACCGCACACAGTAAAAGTTGCACAGATACAGAAAAATTAAAAAAATTAACCGAAAATTTTCCAAATTTTGTTAAAGCTCAATTAACATCACTTTGCACAGAATTCATAGATAGATTTGCATTAGAAACAGAACCAATTACTTCTAATAATTTTTATAAACAAAAATTATATATGAAGGATGACAACCCAGTTTACACTAAAAATTATAGATTACCCCAAACACAAAAAGGTGAAATAACCAAACAAAAAACATGTCAGTCGTCGTCGAGTGCGGACGTGTTTGCTTTGTGCTGTGAGGTGCGCGCTTAGTTTACACAACCAATAGTGTTAAAAGTATATAATAAACAATTTATAAGAACGCTAATTTCTATTTATAATTGCCATATAAATATTCGCTGCTAAATCTTTTATTAACTTAATATATAAATATGAATTGCGTATTGTGCAAAGGTAAAGTCGAACGCTCTGACCATAACAACATTGTGTGCATTGAGTGTAATTGCATTTTCCACGGTCTGTGTAAAAATGACGGCCGCTGAGATTGATTACATGAAAGCTAAAAGTGTCAAATATCGCTGTAATCAGTGTTCAACTGCACGACGAAACTCAATTCAGCGAGATACTTTGATACCAGCGCAATTAATGCAACCACGGTTGCCACTCCAAAAAACATTTACGTACCATAATTTTCATAAAAATGTAATTTTTATTTAGATGAATGCTAATTTTTATTTAGATGAAAACTTTTATTGCTTTTAAAAATGTATGTGTATTCCAATTACATAAACTATTTTTTACACATTAAAGTATCTAAATTAAATATGGATTGTATTAAATACTGCTTTATACTTTTAGTTTTAAGTAAACATGAGGTACAAATAACACTTTTTATTAAAGCATATTTAAAACGTAGTTTAAATTCATATTGTAATATTTAGAGAGTTCTCCTTTTATAGCTGTTAGCAAACAGCTTTTGTGGATTATAATTCATTGCTTTTCAAAAATAGTGCTTTTGTGGATTGTAACTTACAGCTGTTGTGGAATGCAATACAATCCTTTTCAATAAAGGGTTGCCATTGATATATTAAAGAAACACTTATGCTACTAAAAGTAAATACTTATACTACGAAATTATGCATCTGCTACAATATATAATTTATCAAATACCGCTTTTATTAAGGCTGTTTAGTTAACATTAGGACATATAACACACGTTTTTTATTGGGGCATATTTAATAGGTGGTTTTTATCTTTTGAGATCTACACATTAATGTATTAAATACTATTATTATTTTTAGGCATCATTAGTTAGTAATAGGTATGTATCAGACTTTTTATTAAAGCATTCTTAGTGGGTGTCTTATATCTTTTGTGATCTGCACATTTATAAACTTAAAGGAAATTCTGATTTTAATAGTCTGATTTTAATAGTTTGAGTTAACATTGGGTGCAAATAAAGGGCTTCTTAAAGTATATATAATACGTAGTTTTGATATCTTTTGGTGACCACACATAGTGACCAGCCTGATTTGCACATATGTAGCTCCTTGCACAGCATTACGTTATTAACTGTTTCGAACTCAAGCTTATTTCGTAATTTAGTCTTGATTAAACTCATTTCAAAGAACTTGCGCTCGGCAGCTGCAGAGCTATGAGGCAAAGACAAAAGGTTAAAAATAAAAGAAGTAAGCTCTTTAAAAGCTGGATCGTTAAGCCCGTTTAAATATCAAATCAAATCAATTAAGCCCATTTAGATATCAGCAAATATCTTTTCACAGAAACGAAAAATTAAAAAGCGCTTTTACCTAATTTGCTAGGCCTAAAGGATGCAAATACATATACTTACATATCCATTTTTTGCAGCTTTGATTAATGGCTGGATCCTATTAGTTTCACTTTTTTGCTTTTTAGCAAGATGAAACTTTGTTTTACTTTGCAAATAACTTTAAAAGGAAATTAGCGATGAACTCTTTATGGCGTCTTAAAATCGATTATGGTGAAAAAGTACCATATCGGCCAAATCAGTACCAAAGTACCATCGCTAAAAAAAGTACCACTTATGGTTCTTCCAGTAAGAGATCTTTATTATTTTAAAGTATTAAAATTTTTTTTCAGGTGTGGATACCCACATAGTATGAGATCGGAAACCTATAATCTAAGGATTAACTTACATCCTGCAGCAGTTGTACCTTCCTCGCGAACCACACACTGAAGCAAGTTTTATACGATGGTATCTAGAAAACTTTTTAATGCACTACCTGCTGATATTCGTGCTTTACGAAATTTACAACAATTCATGAAAAACGTGAAATCCTTTCTTTCGGGCCTTACGCATACCGAAATCGAAGTTTTGCTGCGGACCAATTCACAAACAGTATTTATTTAACAGATTTTGACTTATACATATTCATTGCTTCCTTTGGATTACTTTTATCGTTACAAAAGTTCTATTAAATGCATTTGTTACATTAATATATTTATTTATACCTATCTCCAACTTATAATTTAATTTTTAGTTTCAATATTTATCAGTCCACCCCACTGTATCTTCAGTAGAGATGACATTTGACACTATGTTAAGTATAACATACAAAATGTCTTACCTTTTCTTATATCTAGATGTACATTTCTATTAGTTGTAAGATTTTTTTTTTTATTTAAACCTTGTGTTTTTAAGTTTGTAATACTGCGAAACTTGTACATATGTATAAGTAAAATGCTCAATAAAAATGAAATGAAATAAATAAGCTAATCAAAGATGATATAATAGAACCTTCAATTTAAGAGTATAATAGTCCAATTTTATTCTTCTTCTTCTTTATATGGCCATCTCACCGCCTGATCGATTTTGACCGTCCAACATAGCTCGCCAGTCATTTCTTCTTTCCGCCAACTGGCGCCAATTGCAGACCCCACGAGGTCGTAGGTCGGTCTCCACTTGGTCCTTCTATCGGAGTGGTGGTCTTCCTCTTCCTCTGCTTCCACCGGCGGGTGCCGATAAGTATACCTTCTGGGCTGGAGCGTCTTCGTTCATTCGCACGACGTGGCCTAGCCAGCGAAGCCGCTGTGTTTTAGTGCGCTGTACTATGTCGACGTCTGGGTAAAGCTCATACAACTCATCATTAAATATTCTTCGGTACTCGCCGTCGCCAACGCGTAGAGGCCCATAAATCTTTCGCAGAACTTTTCTCTCTAATACTCCCAATGCAGCCTCGTCAGATTTTGTTAGTGTCCACGCCTCTGCACCATATAGCAGGACGGGAGCGATGAGTCCAATTTTATTAGTTCCTAAAAAATCACTTTCAGGCAAAACAGAAAAAATATGGAGATTGGTTATTGACTACAGACAAGTAAACAAAAAATTAGCAGCAGATAAATTCCCACTCCCAAGAATTGCTGACATTCTAGATCAACTTGGAGAGCAAAATATTTTTCATGCCTAGACCTTATGTCAGGTTTTCATCAATAGAATTACACCCAGACTCTAGGGACATTACTTCATTCACTGCCGAAAATGGCACATATAGATTCAAAAGATTACCATATGGATTAGAAGTAGCCCCAAACTCATTCCAACGAATGATGACATTAGCATTCGCTGGCCTTAAACCATCTCAAGCATTTCTCTACATGGATGATTTAGTTGTATTAGGTTGTTCAGAAAACCATATGCTAAAAAATTTAAGAGACGTGTTCTCTACTTGCAGAAAATACAACTTAAAATTACGTCCAGATAAATGCCTATTTTTCAGCCAAGAAGTAACTTATTTAGGACATAAATGCACAAATTTGAAACAGTTCAAAATTACCCAACACCAAAAACAGCCGATGAAGTTAAAAGATTCGTAGCCTTCTGTAATTATTACAGAAGATTAGTACCGAATTTTGCAGAACATTCAAGAAAGTTAACTAGACTTTGCAGAAAGAATGTTACCTTTGAATGGACAGAAAAATGTCAAAAGGCCTTTGTCTATTTAAAGGAAGCATTAATTAGTACAACACTTCTGCAATATCCAGACTTCGGTAAAGAATTTTGCATAACGACAGATGCTAGTGGGTATGCTTGTGGAGCAGTCCTTAGCCAAGAACATGATGGCAAACAGTTACCAATTGCCTACCCGTCCAGGTCATTCACAAAAGGTGAAGTAAATAAAGCAACAATAGAAAAAGAATTGGCAGCAATCCATTGGGCCATAACCTTCTTCAGACCATACGTCTATGGAAGAAAATTCTTAGCAAAAACCGACCATTAACATACCTATTTTCAATGAAAAGTCCTTCTTCTAAGCTGACACGATTAAGATTAGATTTAGAAGAGTACGATATTTAGGTGGAGAATATAGCTGGTAAAGAAAATCATATCGCTGATGCATTATCTCGCATAACTATTACAAATTTAAAAGATATGTCAGTGGAAACAAATAAAATACTTAAAATAACAACAAGATCAGCAGCTAAAAAAAACCAGTAACAAAACTGAAATTAAAGAAAGTCATAAAGAGAACCCCAAAATTTACGAAGCGCTAAATAAATTTGAAGTAAAAAGACATGTAGAGCTCGTTTTCAATCCTCCGAAATTATATTTTAAAAAAGGGAAGAAAATTTGTAGCAATTTTGATACAAGCAACCTAATTGTTGAGGATAATATTGACTTAGGACAGTTCTTTACCAGGCTCGAAAGAGAAGCCGGCAATTTAGGACTTGTACAAGTATAGTTGCCCTTAGGGTACAAATTGTTTAAAAAGAATTATACTGCAGTAGGCAAATTTATAGAAATGGGTAACAAAGTTCTCAACAAGCTGGCAATCGCTCTAACCTCAGGGGTTATATGTGTGACAAATCCCGGGAAAATTAAAGAAATTCTGCACAAATATCATGACGATCCTATTAGTGGTGGCCACCCAGGAATAAATCGCATGACAGATAAAATCAAGCAGAAATATAGCTGGCTGAATATGAAAAATGACATACGAAAATATGTAAAGAACTGCATCCCTTGCCACCTCCGAAGGCATTTGATATTGTACAAATTGACACAGTCGGTCCATTGCCAAAAGCGATAAATGGAAACGAATATGCAGTTACCATTATATGCGATCTAACCAAATATTTAGTAGCAATTCCAGTTCCAAGCAAACAAGCACCAACTGTTGCTAAAGCCACATTCGAGCATTTCATCCTGATTTATGGCCAAATGAAAACAATTTTAACAGACATGGGCACAGAATACAAGAATAGCGTGTTCAAAGAACTGTGTAAATTGTTAAAAATTGAACATAAAACTTCTACAATATACCATCACCAGAATTTGGGTACTGTAGAACGCAGTCACCGGACATTCAACGAATATATGCGTGCATACATATCCATTGACAAAGGCGATTGGTATGAATACCTCAGGTATTTCGCTTATTGTTACAATACAACGCCATCGACAACACATATGTAATTATTGTCAAAGAATTTCAAATAAGTACAGCGATAAGTTTTGATGAAAAATGAGCAGCATGTATGTATGCCCATTCCTGTATTCCGCAGTAGCCTATTCCGGTCCAATTCAGATGCGTCCAGACCGTCGCAAAGGTAACGTGGTTTTAAAGGGTTATATCGCGGTGTTCGTTTGCATGGTATCCAAGGCATTAAAAGGCACTTGAAATTCGTATCCGATCATTCCACCAACGCGTCCATAATGGCGTTCATCCATCTTTGGAGTGACAACCGAACTAATTTGAGTTGTTGGTGCAGAGGTAGAGCTGAGTCTAATTCTGCATGAATCCATTGACTCCCGGATTCTAGTTCCAGCTCTAGAGGAGCAGATACCAGTTGAAGGCCAAATAATAGACTCAGCTACTGGCAGTTTCACCAAGTCCTCACGCAAAGATTCTGGAAACTATTGAGTGAAAGTTACCTGCATGAGCTCCAACAAACTCCAAAATAGCGGAAGGATAAGCAGAATATAAAAATGGGCGATTTGTTCGCTTTATAACATAATGCAGACCAACCATCATGAGTTACCTCATTAGTTAATCTATATATATATAAGAACATCTATATACATATATAAAATTCAAATTATGTATCTATATATGGACACACTTGGCTCCTAAACGAATACGCCGATTAACCAAATTTTACACACCCACTGGATATCTTCCAGGGATGGTCATAGGCTAGGGGGCGTGGCACCTCCATACAACTGGAATTTTTCATTGTCCGTATCTCTGGAAGTATTTATGTTAGACCATTGAAACTCGGTGAGGGGTTGTATGGGATCGATCCCTACCTTCTCCAAAAAAGCTGGGGATAACAAAAAGTGGGCGCGGCACCTCAAATTCGAATGCAATACTTCTTAGTCGATATCTCTGGAAGCATTTAGGTTAGACCACTGAAATTTTGTGAGAGGTTATATGAGATCGATCCCTACCACCTCCAAAAAAACTGGGATAACGAAAAAGGGCGCGTGACACTTCCCATACAAACCTAATTTTTCAAGCTGAAAAGCGTTTAAGGTTGGGCCTGAAAATTTATCAGGAGGTTAATGATATCAATTGCTCTATGTGGCATCCTTGCAATTTATTTACGCTCCGGGACATAAAATTAAAAATTTTGTGTATCGAGCAGCCTTAATTTGAATACTAAAATTGTATATAAAGGGTTTGGAACCAAATGGATCTAAGTGACTCCGAAATTGATTTGAGATATTCAAGTTTAAAGTTTGCTGCCTTTTGAAAATTATATGTAAAATCTGGGTAGGGCGTTTGTTGTATGGGAAATAGATGACACTACAATGTCGGAAATGACTTGGATCTCTTTGCCAACAAATAAACACCATATTTCACTAAACAAATGTGGGCATAACTCACACTTAGTTCCTTTTAGTTCTGAGCCCTTAATATTATAAGTTGTATACGCAATGAAGTGAAAAATCGTTAATTTTCTATTAAAAAAAATACCGGTGTAATAACAATTTTTGAAATGAAATTAATAAAAAAATCTATTTTGGGCAGAACGACGTTTGCCGGGTCAGCTAGTTATTGATAAAATACTGTTAGTTTTAAGTAGTTATTTATTCATAAATTCTTTTTTTTCCGTTTCTTACTTTGTATTTCTTATTATTTTATTGTATATTTTATTATACTAGACATGGGCGATTTGACTCAAACGAGCAGTTACTCTCAGCACACTTATTAGTGGTAACCAGAATGAAAACGGCAAACGACAAGCGGCATCTGTCAAATTATTTTTACACGTGTTCTTATGGGGAGGAATTTTTTGAACACGACGCGACAAAGCGGCAATCAATCACAGATGCCGCTGTCGCCAGATTAAATTTAATTCTATTTTGACAAGCGGAAGATGGTGGCGTTTGGTTTTTTTGACAATAAAAACGAAAGGAAGAGTAAATAACTTGTAAAATAAGTTCCAATTATTACAGAATATGTTTCTTTCACACTTTTTACAACATTTTTTGCTACTTTTCAAGATGATTCGCACCTGTCGCCCCTGCTCTCATTATAATCATGTCGCCAATGCTTGACGGCAAATATCGTCAAGCTTCAGTTTTTCGTCGTTGTCGTTCGCCGCCGTCGTGTTCAATGTGGACGGGCCTATTCTTACGCTCTTATTTCAGTCGCTATTGAGAGCGAAAAAACCAGTTTTGCACTGTGGGATAAGGAATTGATTTTCCTGCCAGTCGCGCTGCAGACAGCAACGAGGTAACGTAGGTAGTCGGTATGTTATGTTTCTTTTATTTCCTAGTATATTTTTGCCCCATTTGAAATGTATAACATAAATAAAATGTTATAATTCATTGATGACTGCAAATTTTTCTAACGAGAGCATTGATTCAAAAACTTCAAAGTTTGAATCTACGCGTCGAACACAAATTACCATTTCACATATGTCATTTATATCCGTGCTTTCATCCAAGCATATGGACAAAAATTGGCAGTCATCAATTCTTTTTTTAACAGCTTTTTCCACATACGTCCCTTTTTCGTCCACATTTGTGTTATAGTTATACACGATAGAGGCACTTTTTCAAAGAAAGCTGCTAAATAATAGGCTGCTGAATACATATTTGTAAAACTTTTACAACCACTTCTTTGATAAATGTACTGCCTGAAAAAGGTCTTGCATGCATAGCAATGCTTGAACTAATTATGCTCGAGATATCTTTTTTAGTGTGGTTTCCGTAGCTGTATAATTTTTTTGACCATCGTTTTGACCTTGGAAAACCCAAACCTTATGCCTCTGCAAAAGGGTATTTTTTTCGAAAAACATATTATCTCTCTCAATACCCTTATATTTCTCAAAGTCTTTATGGACGGTATTATAGTGCCCCCTAAAATTATATTCCCGGGTCCCCTTTACACATATATTACACAATAGACATTGCATATTACCAAAGGCATCGGAAATCATAAAGCAATATTTGTCATTCATTTTAAACAAACACATAGGTACGCGCATAAATAGTATCATAAAACAATCAAGCGGCGCACGATGTTGCTTCGCTGTTGTTTGTAAATCAACTGACTGCAAATGTTCTTTGTCCCATGGTAGCCACCCCTACAAGACGTTGCTAATGGATGCATCAGAATTTTCATATTGCTACTGCAAAGCTGATGGCCGATTTGTTCTAGACCCCTTCAGCGCTTCATTACAAATGACGATTCAGATGTAAGTTAGCTGGCTTGTGGGGACTTTACGCTCGCGGTTACCAATACATGCTTACATTTCATTTGCCCACCATTGTATTATACTCTCATTGTAGTAGTTTTTATACATATATCGTCGGTGACACTGCAAAACCACGTAACGCTCAAATGCAAATCCACGCATGATGAATTTCATATCAAACCCAATATGCATTGAACCCGACTCCCTCAGAATTTGATGAAATTTTGCATATACATAGGTACATCTTACCGACCCAAACACAACCTAATTTTTAGAAATTGCATTGTGGGCGTGGCAAGGTAACGAAATATTCGAAAAATGACGATAATAGGTACATACTTTTAAAGTGTGATTACTACGGAATGGCTTTATCGATTTCATAGATCTTCATACCGTTAGAAAGGTATTGAAATTTGATTTCAAAAAATACACTGTACAAATTTTTTAGTACACTGAAAAAAATTTGTTTCCAAAATAAAATTTTAAACTGAAAAAACACTTCAAAGATCAAGCGATTTTGAAAAATTATTTTTTTTCAGAAAGTTCTATTTACGTGTCGATTCTGAGCGTAACCGGAAACTTTGTACCCAGAAGATTATCTAACCAAAAATAGTAACCGGTGCATGTACCCGCGATTCTAGCGCGCATGGTAACGATGTCAAAAACAAACAATGCGCAAAAGAGAATAAAAGGCAAACGCGCACGAAACATCACGTAAAAAAGTGCTTATATTGTGTATTAATTCTTCTGAACTAGTATGTGTATAAAATTTGTGCTATTTTCTGTCCAAAAAAATATTTACAAAACACGTGCAATTTGTCGCGGTTACTTGGCGTTACCACCTCTTTCGGTAGTTACGAAATTGAACTGCAACTTGAGCCGGCAGAATACCAAACGGGTGTAAAAGTTTCCAAGATATTTCTTTGCCGGGTAAATCGAATGTTGTTACCACTATAGAATCGACCCGTTAATATACTATATAACATATCTAAAAAGTAGAATGGCGTTTTTTTTCTTTTCTTTTTAAAAAATCTATTAATATATAAATACGCCACATGGAAAACTTTAGGAACCTCCTGTGAGCGAACCTTTTGACCGATTTGAATGAAATATGCACCGATTGAGCGATTTGAGTGGAACGATTATCGATCTGTGGGCTAGAACTATTAAGGGCATGAAATTCTGCTTTAGATTTATTACTTATCAAACGATCAAGAGATGAATGTAAAAGATATTACCATAGGGAGTCAAATTCCTCCCTTAACCATTCCTACCTTCCTGACAGAGAAAATTTAATTACGCGCTCAAATATTAATATAAATCAGTGTTTTTCAATTTCCTTTCCATCGGTGCATATTTCATTCAAATCGGTCAAACGGTTCGCTCCATATTAATAGATTTTTTAAAAAGAAAAGAAAAAAAAGCCATTCTACTTTTTAGATATGTTATATATATTAAATGGACTGAAATATCACTTAAGTGGTTTTGCAGGGACACCGACGATATATTTTTTTAATAAATGAAATGAAATGTTCGTTAAGAAAATTTCGTGGAAATTGTTTATGTATTTTTACATGTCTTAGCATATTCAAACAAATAAAATTCCGATCGGTGCACATAACAAAGCGATCGATATGTTTGTATGAGGTTTAAAAATTATGTTACCTTTGTGTGGCATATCATCGAAATTCGACATTCGATTGATTATAGGACCAGACCAAGGCGAAATCACAGTGCCTAGTGCTGAGGTTGGCTGCAGCGCAAACATTCCAACTATGGTTATTTTCGTATATTGCGGTGTATTTGTTTTTCCTTCCCAAATATGGTGAGTGTTTTTATGTGCAAACTTTTCGATGAAATGTTACAATATGGTAAATTGATCGATAATTTTTCTTTTTCGTCTTCTAATTCAAAGGAATATTCGTTCACGACAACATCTTTCCTCAATGTACTAGTGTGGAAATATGCATTCCTCAGAGAGATCTTCTTTGTATTCTGAAAGACAAAAAATATAGAAAGGTTACAAAATGCTTTTAAGTTAATTTTAATTTTAAACAGCCTTTCTCCCTTTTAGTGATGGTTTCGGGTAGTTCGATAATGGTTATTAAAGATTAGTAGTACTAATAACTAGAATTTACATCAGCTATTAAGTTATAATCAATTTTAAAATTTCTTATAATTCAAATAGTTGGCTGCCATTACTTAGTAATTGTTGAAACCACTCCCCCTACAGCCACTTATTTATACCGAAATGTCCCGAAGGAGTTTACATATTTTAAAAAACTTAATATCTTGTCTTCATGAGGTAGCTATGTCAATGACCCAAATGACTTTGCACATGCACTTTTTAACAAATTATTGGAGAAAAAGGTGATTAGAAACGAAAAAATTTAACAACAAATTTAATTTCTCACATAATTTTTGTAATTTCTCTGACGTTTACGATGATATATTAACAACTTGTAAACTGATAGAAGTGGCGAAATGTACTCTTTACAAGACATAAAAATTGTGTTGATAGAATAAACAGAAACAAAGTTATGGGGCAGTACTTGCTTAAACCTAGTAATTAGGGGTTCTTGGCCCATATCTTGAAAACTGTACGTAGCATTAAAAAAATATATTTTTTATCAGGTTACCGAATATACTTGAAATCAGTTTTACTTTACCAAAATCAATGTTGGCCAGTGTTATTGGTTAAGAATTTGAGAAAGGTTTTTATAAATTTTCGATATCGCGAAAAAGGGCGAGACTATAAGTCGTTTCACCTTAACTTTTTTTTTCTTCATCCATATCAGATATTTATTGCTAACCACCACCAAAGGACACATGCTGTATATATTTTTTGAGAAGCCAATATGCAATTGAAAACTAACGTCTTCTCTCGACGAACGAAAATAACACTCCACAAGTAACTCATTGCACCCGTTCTGCTTTACGTGCAGAAGCGTGAACACGAACAACATCTGACGAGGCGGCCTAGTACTCGTATTCGAGAGAAAGTTTTTCGAAAGATGTGCTGGCCACTACCCTCTGGCGACGGCATAGTTCAGGGAATTAAGACGCAGCGGCTCCGCTGGCTGGGTCACTGAGGTATTCTTACCGCCAAGCGCTGGCAGAAATAGAGGAGGGTTTTGCGATCCCGCGGTGCCTGCAACTGGCGGAAGTTTGTGCAACTAAGAAAGCTCATAACGCAAACGTCAAGCTGTGTAGTTGTGTTTTTATTTTCTCTGTGATTTTCTTTAACAACTAAATAATTTCTTGATATTCTAAAAATCAAAAGTTACATTTAAAGTTAAAAAAGAGTTAAATATTTAATGTGCTTCACAACTTGGTGTGAAAAAGTTTACTTAAAGCTTTGAATAGTGATAAATTATCTAAATTCATTACACTGATTTTGTGTGTGCCGAGTTTCTTTTATTTGTTGCATATTTTATTTGTTGCATTTGAAAGGCTCGTACTTTACATTGCAATTGTTGTTGTGTGCTGATTTGCTTTTTTAATCTCTCTTTTGTTACAGCTGTTTGCGTGGTTTATTAAACGTCAATTACAGTGTGTCTAAAACTGCTCGCTCAGTTCTGTGCCCTTCAAACTGTCAGGGTTGCTTTTTCTTGTGATTTGATAACATTAATTTTCACTTTCATTTTCATTAAACTAAATTTTTTATCTCTTAATTTTTTATATTTCTTTTAATTAACTTTTTTAAAAAAATGTCGTGTTTGTTTGAAAATTGTCAGATTAAAAGCGAGTCCGAACGCTTTGTAGCGTGCTGGCTGTGCGATGGACTTGTCCACGCAAAATGCGCCGGGTTAACTGGTAGGATAGCTGACTTAATTAACGACGGCAAAGGCCTGCGCTGGTCCTGTGCTAAATGTCGATCTTCGGAAGTTGAGCTATGTAAAACCTTTAGGCACATTAGAAACGGGTTTTCTGAAATCGCCAAAGATTTTTCACTGCTGACTGAAAAGTTCATGAAGTATGAAAATATATGTTCAAGACTTTAAAGCCTGTAGTTTTAGATTTGGAATGCCCTGAAAATCGCGAAGCCAAACGCGAAAACACGAGCAGACGTACGGTTGATCTGCCTACTACATCAACGGCGCTGAACTTGCCTCCAGCCATTGAACTTATAGATTTGGCATCTCCAGTACCTAGTACGGTTGTTCGGGCAACGTCCAAAAACGCCCCCCTAAGGTCAACAAATAAAAAAACCCTGGAACCTCTAACTATTGCGATGGAGTCCGAACCGATTGTTAGAAAGCTGGTTGTGGTCCCTCAAAAAAAATCGATTTTTGTGTCTCGGTTCCATCCAGTACCATATTTCTTCTAAGATTAAAGATAAAACCTTCACTGTTAGAAAATTTAATTTCGGTTACCAACGGAATATGTCTTCGTTTAAAATTGACGTATCCGGAAAAGATTTTGACTCTCTTTTGGACAGTTCTTTTTGGCCTCCCTCCCTTGTGCGGGAATTTGAGTACAGGCCGAACAGAAATGTTGACAACGTAGCTAAAATCTCTCGTAATGTTGAGTCAAAAAACTGAGTTCTAAGTCCGTGAATATCTGTCAGAGGTTTAAATACCAAACTAAATGATCTGTATTTGAAATCTTTCCATTGCAGTTATAACGTTATTGCTTTTACCGAAACTTGGCTAAAACCGCATGTTTTCAATTCCGAGTTTTTTTGTAACGAATATCAAGTTTATAGACATGATCGCTTGAACAAGGTCGGAGGTGGTGTTCTAATTGCCGTTCATTCCTCCATTCCTTCAGAGGAGGTTAATGTACCTAACACGGATTCCATTGAGTTTAAATGCGTCCGCATCCAGCTAGAGAACGTGTATATGTACTTATCTGTTTGCTAAATCCCTCCAGCCAGGCGCGTAGCCAGAAAAAAATTTCGGGGGGGGGGGGGTTTTGGCCAAAGTGTCAGTAAATAAGAACTACCTGTAAATACACACATATTTATATTTTCACATATTACATATTTATACTTTTATTTATTTGAAAATTTCCTCCTTCTACACGGCTAAAAATTTGAGCCTTAATTTTAAACCATTCATTGGTTTACACAATTTTTAAAACTGTTTGGTAATAAATTCCAAACCTTTCTCAATTTTTTGCGGTTTAGATTTAAAACTTAACCAGGATAAACAAACACTGCACTTTTCGCACAAAATTCATTAGTGCGCCGTAGCTCAGTAGGTAGAGCATTGCGCTCTGATTTGGGGCAAGTCGGTTCGAGACCTAACATTTAAAAAAAAAAAAAACATAAAAAATTGTTAACAACATTTTCGGTATAAAATTTAAATAATTTCTATTAGGCGCATTTCTATGACAACCGGCGTAAATTTAATTCTAAACCAAATTTGGTCATACACCTAGACCAGTATGTCTGCGTTCAAAGGGTTTTTTTGGAATTGCCAGTAAAATTAACTTCTTTACACTAATTTAATTATTTTTGAATGAAAGTATGTGCAAATACTTAATAAAAATTCTGCAAATCAAAGTTAAAAAGTTTGTGGAAAATTCATGAAAATTTAAGAAATCTCGAAAAAATTTCATCGAAATTTCTAACATTCTCGTAAAATTTTTTTGATTTTTTTTGAGTATGCAGTTTTGCTGCTCGTTCAATTGTCAAAAGCCGACCAAGAGCATTTTCTTCAATATAAAAATATTACGCTTATAAATTTGTATGGAACATATTGCACTTTGCTAGAAAAAAATTGCCAAAAATCTAGTAATTCTTCTAGCGGCTTAAGATTGCTATCTTTGTTCAACAAATGAATTAATAAAACGTTAAACGCTAGAGTTACTATAGGCTTAAGTTTTAGATTAAGCTGTAAAAATGTACATATTGATCTAGGCTCAATGGAGCTGTAATAAATAAATACATACATACATACATACATACTTTAATTGGCTCGAAAAAATTTAAACATTTTTTTCATCGAAATTTCTAACTTTCTCGTAAAATTTTTTTGATTTTTTTGAGTATGCAGTTTTGCTGCTCGTTCAATTGTCAAAAGCCGACCAAGAGCATTTTCTTCAATATAAAAATATTACGCTTATAAATTTGTATGGAAGATAATGCACTTTGCTAGAAAAAAAATTGCCAAAAATCTAGTAATTCTTCTAGCGGCTTAAGATTGCTATCTTTGTTCAACAAATGAATTAATAAAACGTTAAACGCTAGAGTTACTATAGGCTTAAGTTTTAGATTAAGCTGTAAAAATGTACATATTGATCTAGGCTCAATGGAGCTGTAATAAATAAATACATACATACATATATACATACTTTAATTGGCTCGAAAAAATTTAAACATTTTTACTAAAAAGTTAGAAATTTTTATAACATTTTTTCGAGTTTGCTTGAATTTTCATGAATTTTCCACAACGTTCTTAGCTTTGAGTCGCAGCATTTTTATTGTTTTTTTGCACATTCTTTCATACAAAAATAATGAAATTAATCAAAGGAAGTTAATCTTGCTGGAAATTCCAAACAACACTTTGAACGCAAACATACTGGTCTAGGTGTATATGTAGCCCCAAAAAGTTTTAAATCTAGGCTAAATCTTTTAGCCGTGTACCAAACAATATTTATTTTTATTGTTTGTTTTGAAATTTTGTGTAGGATTTCTTCAGGCTTTGGCAAGAAGTAAATAGTTGTCGCTTTATTTCTTGAAGAAAAACTGAAGCTTCGGAAAAATAAAAACAAAAAATATAATAAAATAACATTGAAATTCATATAAAAAGCGGAAAATTGCAATTATTCAACATGCAAAAAGGAACGTCAACATTTGCTGGCTATTCATGACAATTTCATAGTCAAGAAATACTGGAAAATATTTCTTAAGCATTTTCTTTTCAACAGCATACCGGGCTTTCTTTTAAACTTATTCAATCCTTTTTTGCCAAATTAGCGTCACTTTTTACTATCACCTCACAAGTATAAGTACAATTTAATTGTTACTTTCTCTGATAATTCAATACGACTGCGTTGTGTACAGATTAGTAATTTTTGGAAACTAACTTCTTGTTCATTTTTTTGGTTAAACCTCTGGCAACCGTGACTATAATAACGAGGACACTAATTTTTACGATTTTTGCCCGCTGTATTCATAGCTCGAAAAGCAGTTAATTTAAATTTCAACAGACTTTAGTTCGAATCACTCTTACTGTTGTTAACATGCTATGTAGTTGAGATGCTAAGTTGATCTTATGCAGAACAAGTCTGATAGTTTTGCGCGAATTTCTTAAAGGGCCAAGTGAGTGAACCGTTGCAGGAATTTAGTTATGACCTCTCAAACTTACTATGACAATTGTTTAGCGACTACCAATAACTTCTCAGTGTGAAATATTATTTAATTTTATTCTTTCATATTTTCATTATTGCTATTAATGCTACTTTCTTAACAGGGGTTTTAAAAGTGAATAGAGTAATTATTCTAGTACAGACGCATATTTTTTAATTTTCGGAAATTTCGGGGGGGGGGGGGGTTTGAACCCCCGAAACCCCCCCCTGAATACGCGCCTGCCTCCAGCATCTGATCTTTCAATCTACATGCAGCATGTCTCTCTGCTCAAAACTGTTAACTTATTGACTAAAGCTTCTGACTCGATGATTGTTTTAGGTGATTTTAACCTACCGCATATATCGTGGAACATATCTGATGGAAACATTATTCCAAATCCATCCAAACTGGGCTTCAATGACTTTTTGGATGGAATTTCCGATCTCTGCCTTAGTCAAATAAATGTTAACTCTAACAAGTTTGGTAAAATCTTAGATTTAATTTATGTTGATGATAAAAACAAATTTTCTGTAAATCGTTGTGATCCGTTGGCTTTACCCGAAGACGTCTACCACCCTTCTATGGAAATATTGCACGAAACCTTAAGTAATGGCCAATGTACACAATGCTGCTCCGACGCTGCAGCTACCAGCATTAGGTAATACCACCCTCAAACTTGGTAATTCCGCTAATTACTTGAATGTTATTATCGATAAAAAGCTCTCATGGAAAGAGAACAGAAAGGCATTAGCGGCCTTATGCTCTTGTAGTTAAAAAATGGGGATACCCCCAATACCTCTGGGTTGTATGAAGTCCTAGTCTGAATACAATCCTGAATATTTTACCGATTGACTTAAGCGGTAAACGAGCTGCGGCATGTTCCGCTTTGCGGCTTAGGCTGTATAACGGCTCAATCCATCTGCACACAAATGGCTTGAAACTTGAAGACAACGTGGTAGGAGGTGTGTACGATCCTCAGCTCGGCCTTAATCTTAGTTTTAGACTGCCTGACCACTACAGTGTCTTTCAGGCAGAAGTGGCCGCGATACAGGAAGGTGTAGTGCATCTGAGGACAGTGGACATCAATAACGGTGATGTCTACATCTTCTCTGATAGTCAATTAGCTCTCAAGGCATTGGAGGCAAGTGTATTAAATTCACAATACAACTCACGATTCACCTGGTATGGGTGCCTGGACACAGGGACATAACATGCACAAAGGTTGGGTATCCCCTTAAATGACTTCTGCAGAACCTGGAGAGATAAGGAGGAGCCTAAAACTGTGAAGCAAGAGGTTGAAATATCTGGTTTCGGGCATTCAACAGCATCTCGGCGAATTAGCCACAACTAACCCAAAGGGCATCCTGCGCTTAGCGAAATTCACAAAATGGTTCGGGTATCACAATGGGACCTCCGGGGCCTATGGGTGCTAGCTCTAATACTAACAGCCACTGCAACCTACTTACCTACTTAAAGTCAATTCATGGTTTGAATGAAGTTACAGACGTACAAACAGTATTTTATTTTTGCTACCCATGCTCTCAACTTTCGACGGAATAGTCGGACTTGACCTTCTTACAGCTCAACCTAATATAAACGCACAGCGTGAGTTTTCTGTCAAACTTGTCTCATGCCCATACAATTTGTATGAGAGTAACCGAAATAGAATTGCGTGCGCTAAAAGCTAACTCAAAATCCAAGATTTTTGTGCGTGACGTTTTGAATTGAGGTTATGGTAATTTTACAAATTATTGTTTGATCATTTTCGTTGTTTTAGAGAAATGTTTTAGACAAATATCTGAATTTAAAACGTCAACCTAATGTTGTAAACACAAATTTGACCTTCTATATGCAATAAAACTATTCATATCTAGACCAATAAAAGCAACGCACGGGCTTTAATTTAGGTTACTCAAATAATTGCGTATAGACTTCTGTGCGTCCGCAAACGCTGTGCGTTTATATTAGGTTGAGCTGTTAAGCAGGCAAAAGCGACATTAGATTTGAAGAATAAAAGAATTGCAACGAGTCCTAAGAGCTGAAATTTTTTAAGTGTAGTCATGTAAACTTCTCGCAAGTGGGGGATGTTGAGGTACTCCAAGTTGTGAGAGCCAGATTTCAGAAAATAAGAGTTTTTTCGGACCCGACTGAGGCAATACCATATAACACAAAACTTGTCGCCACTTAAGCAATTTCTTTCGTTTATTTATTTTGCGCATCCGTTTATAATTCTCAACCAGCTCATGAAATATCCTGAAATATAGTTTATGGCTGCATAATCCAAAGTGTGCTCACCGCCAATTAATAAATATTAGGTGCAACAAGGCCCCGCACCCCCGTTCTATATAGAGCAAATAATTTAAATAAAAACAATTAAATAATAATAATTTTCCCAAAGATCGGCCCCAGTAACATGTGCTCCGCACACCCCCTATCTACTCTGAATAAATAAAACAATAAAAATTAAATAAAACTAAAAGAACTGCTCGCCCCCTCAAAGCTTAGACAGCCACTATTCGTACTGACAGCGACGAACCAGTATACTCTAAGCTATACCCATACCCTATGGTTGTGGCAGATTTTGTGAACGCCGAAGTCAAGGACTTATTGAGGAATGGCATAATAAGGCCATCTAGATCAGTGGTTTCCATACCATAAATCAATTGATCACACGTATTCTTACTCTCTATCGTTCAGTCGTTAGCGAACCAGCAACGAATAAACACCAAGCTTGTCCGCGACGCTTAGTGTAAGCATTGCAATGCCCTGTGAGAACTTTTTTATGCTAGAAAATGCCTTTGGCTACTTGCAATGCCTTTTATGTTACAATAATGTTGAATTCTGAAACATTTTAGAAGGAACATCGTATCCAATATTCAAAGAATATCTTTTCAGAGCCTATCACTTTTTCCCACAACATATATTAATTTGCAATCATTAATATGGGTAGTACAAGAATTTTATCAAATGCAAAATCTCTAAAATACCGTCCTTATTTAACAATGTGTAGGCTAGATTCTAGATTCTAGATCATAGGTCGGCAAAGCTAACTGAATTAAGCCTTACGCTCCTCACACGTATTCTTACGCTCTTCATTTCAGTTGCTGTTGAGAGCGAAAAAGCAGTTTCACCAAAGTGGTGTTAGAACAGAATTTTCATGCCAGTCAGAGTATAATACAGTAGTAAAACTGTGGTAAGATCCGCGGTTATATTCACCTCTTTCGTGTACTTGGGGTTTCAGTCAACTTTTTTTCAGCATTTTAGGGTGTTGTGTTGCAAATTGAATGAGGTGTATACATTATTTTAGAAAGGAGAAATTGCTAAAAATACATTACGTTATTTTTCATTTAAAGGTTAAAAATCATAACGCTATACTTTTATGTCAAAATAATGCACACTAGGGTGGTTCAAAAAACTAAAGTTTTTCGTAGAGACCTAGGGACCCTCCAATTTTGTTACATCTAACAAAAGAATAATCTATGCAAAATCTTAGCACTGAAGAGCATATGGAACGCAGTGCTCAATAAGGCTGAATTTTCATAAATTTTCGTAAAATACTTAATTTTAGAAAATTTTTGTTTGTTTGTTTTAAAGGATTCAGAAGTTAAAAAATATGTTAAACATAGTAACATTTTCAGCATAACATTACTGAAATGCAAATTAGTTATAAAACGTTACACATTTGTTACTTTCGGGTATTTAACACATTTTTTTATTTCAGATTTAAACTATACTTCAGTCAAAATGAATGCGCCTAAGACGCGTCAAGCAGACAGTGTTTACTTAATCGGTGTTAAGGACTCGGAACCTTTAACAAAGAAGAACCAACTTCCTGCTACAAAAGAAGTTTTGTTAAGATTTCATTTTTTCTTAAGTGGAATAAAATCTGTTAGGAACGCCAGTCATAGCACCATCGAAGAATTGGATGAAATTTGGAGCAAAGCCCTAATCCCCACTAAATATACCAAGGATTCGATTTAAAAACTTGAAAGTGTACATTCCCAGTGGCTACGTTTAAAGAAAAATAAAGGCAGAAAAACAAAGGATAAACGAGCAATTACTTGTAGATAAAATCAAAAACCTGTTTGACATCGCCCATTCAGATGCTCTAATTCTCATCAAAATACAGCAAGATATACTACGCTTATTTATGCGTATAAATTGTACCGGGAGTTTACCGGTGCAGTGAAATAACGCCCAAGGAAATAACGCCCATGGAGATATCACTTCTATGGGTGCAAAGCCGCGTATGTGCAAAATTTAAAATTTAATTTTAAAAACAACCCTGAACTACACCATGCTAATTCCTTCTGCGTTGGCGCCCATGGGAAAAAGTGCGCCATGAGAAAAAGTGCCCATGGGCTTCATTTCCCTTTTTAAAAAGGAAATAAAGCCAATGGGTGTTATCACCTTTTGCTGATGGGTGTTATTTCCTTTGTCGAAGAGAAATAAAACCCACGGACGTTAAAAACGAATTAAAACAAGCTGAATTTAGAATTAAAAAGTGAAAAAGTGTGCGTACCGTAGCACGTTGCCACGGTTCAGGGTATAAATGCAGAATACCGCAACCTCTGGAATTAAAAATTATTCCCTTTATGTTATATCATGCCAATTCAGAAAGGTGTTCTGCACAAAAATACCATGGATCCCGCCCATGTTCCAACTGAACCAACAAAAAAGGCCGTTTTAGAAAGCCTACAGAAAGCGTCCACATCAAAAGGCAAAATATAAAGACTTCATTTTTCTTATTTACATTCACTACAAAATGTACTTATTTTTTAAATGTTTCCTAGCTTAAAATATCCCAATAAATTAAAACGTTTGTATTCTAACATATGTATATATCTTGTCACTTTTTTCAGGAAAGTTCCCTTTTCCATTTTTTTCAACAGCACTGAGCACTGCTTTCCAAATGGCTTATGACCTTGAAATTTTGGCTCTTTACTTATTTTAGCAAATATAAAAGAGTTGGGGGGTCCCTTGGCTTTAACATTCAACTTGAGTTTTTACCATACGATCTTGAACCACCCTAATGCACACATATATTTATGTTGGTAGTTTCGTTGAATGATGTGTCTCATTTGCAAACTTGAAATAAACTTTTAAACATATGTACATATTTGAAACAAAATATGCCAAAGGTTGTTTGAAAAACAATTAAACTATTATTTTCTAGATCTCTGATCGTATTGTCACGATTTTTGCAAAGATTTCAAGTTTTAAAATCACATTTTCTAAAGGCGTTAGAACATTTTACCTCGAAATATGTATGTCGATTTCTATGTAATTAAGCTTTTAATAGGTTTATAAATTGAAAATACATATGCTTGTAGTCTAACTACTTGGTAAATGAAAAAATGGAGTGAAAAGTATTCCTGGCAACCGCTTTAATCTTTTACTTGTACATTCATCTCTGTCTAAATCCCCAAAAAGTAAGAAGGCAATTTGTGAAAAGTAAGTCAGAGAACGTATATCGTCGCTACCGACTAAGAAAGGCGCATTCAACAAATTGTCAACGAAAAAGGCACATTAAAAATATTGCGGGAAATAAGGACGCATTAAAAAATATTTTGACGAAAAAAGGCGCATTAAAAAATATTTTGACGAAAAAAGGCGCAATAAATAATATTTTGACGAAGAAAGGCGCATTAAAAAAATTTTTGACGAAGAAAGGCGCATTAAAAAATATTTCAAGGAAGAAAGGCGCATAACCAAGTATTTCGAGGAAGAAAGACGCACTGTATACATTTACAGTAAGTTTCACAAGGGATTTGGTGCTGGATTGAAAAAAATTGGGCCAGCCCAAGCTAGGAAAATACTAAGCAGGCCCTGCATTTTAAAAGCTAAGCAGGTGCAAGCTGGAAAAATTTAGGTAGGACTATTACAGGTAAATAATCGTGGCAAAACTAGGTATGCCCCTTGGAGAATACACGGTAAATTGCTCGCAAATAAGAAAACATACGCTTTCCATGGCAAAGCCCTGGCAGGACCTAGGCGGAGTTGTCCGTTATAGGGAAAATCTAGCCAGGGCCTAGGTTAAGTATAGATTTTTCTTGGTTATTCCATTATTATCTAAGCGCGTCTTTCTTTACTAAAAAAAATTTTAAAGCGCCTTTCTTTCTTAAAAATTATTTTTAAGCGCCTTTCTTTTCTGAAAAATTATTTTAATGCGCCTTTCTTTCTTAAAAGTTATTTTAATGAGCCTTTCTTTCTTAAAAGTTATTTTAATGCGCCTTTCTTTCTTAAAAATTATTTTAATGCGTCTTTCTTTCTCAAAATATTTATAATGCGTCTTTCTTCAAACAAAAAAAAGTTTGCGCCTTTCTTCGTCTACAAACAGCTTTGCGCCCTTTTTCGTCGATAGGAACGATATAAATGTTAATTTCAGAAAAATCACATATTTCGTTGGTGCCCACGACCTTAAGTCACGCCCAAAGCCAATCTTTTAAAAGTTTTAATAACAAAGACGGCCGCATAATCAAATAAATTATTTCATATATGCCATAAAATATATGCGCTAAATGCACTTATGTGATTACATTTTTAAAGGTTTGTTTGGTATGGAAATACAACTATGCGTTGAGATCACGTACTACGAGGAATATCAACCCTGAAAAATTCACCAATATGACGTACTTTCACCACAGTTTTATTACTATATAACTATGATGCCAGTCGTGTCGCAGATAGCAAAGGGATAACACTTATCGTCGCTTTGTTGATGGTTTTATGCGATAGTAAATAAGCGCAATTTAAAATGAATGAAAACATTTTACCATTTCAGACTAATTCGCTAAAATGTAACGCAAAAAGGAAAATAAGCTATTTTGAAAAAATAATATAGGCATTTTATTAAATTATTGACGTAATAAATGACAGATAAACGAGGGAAGAGGAATAGAAAGAATTTTCTTTTACATTTTGGGAAACCCATTGCTTATCCTTTTGTAAAAGCATAATCTTTTTTCCCAAAAAATATTATCGCTTTCCACACCCTTATATTTATCCAAATCTTCGTGAAAAGAATTATAATGTCTCATAATATTATATTCCTGCTGCCCCATAGAACAACAGAGACATTTCATTTAACCAAATAAATCTGAAATCATAAAATAACTTGTGTCATTTATTTTAAATCGCGCCTAAAAAGTCTCATATATTAGATTATCAACAAAGCGACTGTTACTTCACTGTTGTCGGTTTGGCAACCTAGACAGGTGTCATCACTATAAACATTTCGAGAACTTGTAAAGTTCGTGATATCATTTCGCGGCATACCGTTTATGGTTATAAAATCCCGCGTTTCTTCATTTAAATTCCATAAAAAGGGATCAGCAAAAAATTTTAAGATTACAGATGTTGACTGAATTTCTGCAGTATCTTGTGATGAAGAAACGTTTTTTCGGCGTCTTGTTCGTATCTTGTGACAGTGAATAATGTGTCTTTACTTCTTCTCTTCTCCTTGTTGTTTTGACATCGTTCTAATTCCGGCTAGAAAAAAAACAACTGACAGTTATTTAATGGGTAATGCTATACGACCGTACGTAACTGCTAATACACGTAAAGAAATATCCGGAGACTTATCAAAAGAAGCGTTTAAAACTTTTAGTAGCAAGATATTTGCACATCAAAGTAGCAAATTTTCTGTCATTTTCATGTGTTTGTTCTAATCACATATTAAGGCCTGCGACAAAAGTGGAAAATTGTGTTCCGCGCAGAAATACTGGGGACAGCGTCGCCCGTGTTGGACCGGCTGAGGGTTATTTTTTATAAGCGCGCCTGAAGGCCGTCTACATGGAAAGGTGTTCTGCACATAAAAAACATGGATCACGTCCCCGTGTGTGATCAGACCTGGGCCTGGTTTTTTGGCAATAACCTTTCACTGCAATAAATTATTTGTTTTCGGATTCTTCAAGTCAAAACGCGTCTTTTAATGGCAGTTTAATGTTTATCCCAATTAACGTTATATGTAAATTTTAAGCGGCAAACCAATAAAACTCGATACTTTTGATTTTTACACTCTCACGTTTATTCATCAACTGACTTACATAAGTATATTTAAAATGGCTGTACTTAGTGTTGCCGCAATACCTTAAAATGTATCTATAAGGCTTTGGATGCCAATAATATTGAATAAGTTGAAATCCCTCGACGTCTGATTAAATCCGATTGCTTCTGCATGGGCGCACAATAAGCTACTACATACAAAACCAATGCAGTAGACGTCGCCTATGTGCGACGTGTTTATATACGATTTTTTTTCTATGTCGGCATATACCGTCGTGTCCAATTTAAGCCATTCGTTGTGTCGGATTATGCCGACGTGTCCGCGAAAGGGTTAATTAAATACCTATCATTTGGGAGAACTTTTGTAAGGGCCTTTGAACTTAGGTGCAATCTTTTTACACACACCTGGAGTACTTGCATAGTTCTTAACCATTACGTAATCTCCTTCTTTATACGATCTTTGAATTCGATTTTTATCTTTTATTAATCTTATAAATAAAAATGAATGTGTGTCTGTGTGTCCTTTATAGGCGTCCAAAGTACTCAACCGATTTTTATGAAAATTTCACAGTATATTCTTGAGATCATGGGTTAAAGCATAGGCTATATTAATTTTTGGAAAAGTGGGCGGTGCCACGCCCCCAGTCTATATAAAATTTTAATTCTTCATAACTCTGAACATATTTGGTGTAAATAAATGATTTTTGGATATGTGTGTCCTTTGGTGAAGATTTCTGTAATTTTTATTGTGTTTTGTTTGTACTTCAATAATGGCCAAAGTTTATGGTCGATCTCTTTTAGACTTTCCAGATTGGTTCAGAAGATTGTTGTGTACGATTTAGGCTACACATATTAATTTAAATCTACATAACAATAAACATATTTTGTGTAAATTAAAGATATTTGGACATGTGTGTCCTTTAGTCAAGATTTATATAATTGGGGAAAAGCGGGCGATGTCACGCCCACATTTTTTGTGTTTTGTTTGTACTTCAATAATGTCCAAAGTTTGTGGTCGATCTCTTTTAAACTTTCCAGATTGGTTCAGAAGATTGTTGTGTACGATGGGAAAGTGGGCGGGGCCACGCCCCCAGGCCATATAAAATTTAAATCTATATAACTATGAACATATTGGGTGTAAATTAAAGATATTTGGATATGTGTGTCCTTTAGTCAAGATTTATATGATTTCTGAAAAGTAGGCGGTGCCACGCCCACATTTTTTGTGTTTTGCTTGTACTTCAATAATGTCTAAAGTTTATGGTGGATCTCTTTTAGACTTTAGAGATTGTTGTGTACGATTTAGGCTATATTAAGTCACGCGTCAGGCGGAACAACGTCTGCCGGGTCTGCTAGTCTTATAAATAAAAATTAATGTGTGTCTGTGTGTCCTTTATATATTCTTGGGATTATAGGTTACAGCTAGGCTATATTAATTTTTGGAAAAGTGGGAGGTGCCACGCCCCCAGTCTATATAAAACTTCAATTCTTCATAACTCTGAACATATTTGGTCTAAAATAATGATTTTTGTATATGTGTGTCCTTGGGTCAAGATTTATGTAATTTTGGAAAAGTGGACGGTGCCACACCCACATTTTTTGTATTCAGTACTTTGTTTGTATTTCAATAATGTCCAAAGTTTATGGTTGATCTGTTATAAACTTTTCCAAACGTTAAAATCTTCGTTGGGTACGACATACATAGGCTACATTTGTTACTTTTTTGAAGTGGGCAATTCCAAGATCACAAGCTAAGTAATATTTCAATTCATTATATCCATGAATGTATTTGCTTTAGTGAAATTTTGACGTTCTTAAATCTTAATCAAAGCACTTAATTTTTTATGTTTGTTATTGCCGTTTATACATATCCGGTGTATTATAGGATTTTCATAAAGTTATAATAGTGGCGCTAAGTGGTACATATAGGATATAATTAAATAAATACTAACTATACATCTGCTCAGCAGCGCATAATGGTTTTTTTCATACCCATTGAGTTCAAAAGATCCGTTTTTTGAGTTGGACATCCAAAGAATTTATTTGTTTATACCAAAGACGTTAAAACCAGAAACATTGTAGTTATATCCTAAAGCACTGAAATAAATGAAATGTTAAAAATTAATTGAAAAATATTTGAAAATGTACTTCTAGGGAAGTCACGTGTGCCGGGTCTGCTAGTTTATTATAATTTTGAGACTTTAATATATTTGCTGCTGCTTTTTCCCTAATTTCTGACACATTACGATCATTTTCGGTCAACATGTTTTCTTCCAATTTTTCTTTTAGAAAATCGATTACATGACCTCTTTGTGGAACTCCGAAAAGTATTTCGCTTGGAGTTGTGCCTGTACTACGATGCATCGTATTATTTAACGCAAACTCTATTTACGGCAAAATCCTATCTATATATATAAAATTCAAATTATGTAAATATATATGTATGTAGGTATAGATCGACTTGCGTCCTAAACTTATAAAGCGATCGTAACCAAATTTTACACACCCACTGTACATCTTCCAGGGATGGTCACAGGCTAAAAAATATTTTGATATATATAGGGGGCGTGGCACCTCCCATACAAATGGAATTTTCCATTGTCCGTATCTCCGGAAGTATTTATGTTAGACCATTGAAACTCGGTAAGGGGTTATATGGGATCGATCCCTACCACCTCCAAAACAACTGGGTATAACGAAAAAGTGGGCGTGGCACCTCCCATATGAATGAAATACTTCTTAGTCGATATCTCTGGAACTATTTAGGTTAGACCACTGAAATTTGGTTAGGGGTTATATGGAATCGATCCCTACCACCTCCAAAAAAACTGGGGCTAACGACGGTGTGGGCGTGGCACCTCCCATACGAATGAAATACTTCTTAGTCGATATCTCTGGAAGTATTTAGGTTAGATCATTGAAACTTGGTTAGGGGTTATATGCAATCGATCCCTACCACCTCCAAAAAAACTGGGGATAACGAAAAATACTTCTTAGTCGATATCTTTGGAAGTATTTAGGTTAGACCACTGAAATTTGGTGAGAGATTATATGGAATCGATCCCTACCACCTCCAAAAAAACTGGGGATAGCGACAGTGTGGGCGTGGCACCTCCCATACGAATGAAATACTTCTTAGTCGATATCTCTGGAAGTATTTAGGGTAGATCATTGAAACTTGGTTAGGGGTTATATGGAATCGATCCCTACCACCTCCAAAAAAAAAACTGGGGATAACGACAGTGTGGGCGTGGCACCTCCCACACAAATAAAATTTTTCATTGTCCGTATCTGTGGAAGAATTCGGGTTACACCACTGAAATTTGGTGAGGGGTTATACGAGATCGATCCCTACCACCTCCAAAAAAATTGGGGTTAACGAAAATGGGGGCGTGGCATCTCCCATACTAATTTTTCAAGCTAAATATCTTAAAAAGTATTTAAGGCAGGAACCTGGAAATTGGTATAGAACTAAATGATATCAAAACAATTTTCGCGCATAAAAGTGGGTTTATCGTAAAAGTGTTTAAAGTTAGGACCTGAAAATTGATCAGGAGATTAATGATATCAATAGTTGCCGTGTAGGAAAATCGCTATTTACTTATGCTCCGGGACAGAAAACTAAAAATTTTGTGTATCGTGTAGCCTTAAACGGAATACTAAAATTTTATATTTTTGAAGTGAAAAATTAATAAAAAAATCTATTTTGGGAAGAACGAAGTTTGCCGGGTCAGCTATATTTTATGTATGTATATAAATATGAAATCTTAAAGTATATTATTGATTTTGAAAGGCCCCCTAACTACTTACATCCCGAGCAACGCCGGGTACCCTGCTAGTCTAAACTAAAATTAGAGCCACCTCTACTTAACTTTGCTATCATTGGTGTAAGACTACGATTTACGCGCTCCACCTGGCCTTTGGCTTGTGGTGAGCCTGTTGCAATTTTAACTTGTTATACCTAGTAGTGCTTCGCACAAGGTATATTAACTTCATTCGCCTAACGGTAGTATGTAACGGCATAAACGAATTGAGGTAGATATTGACTTATACGTATCTAAATGTTCAGAAGGAAAAGAGAAATTAATTGAGCCATCTCCGTCCGTCCGTCCGTCCGTCTGTGAACACGATAACTTGAGTAAATCTTTAGATATCTCAATGAAATTTGGTATGAAGGTTCCCTTTCACTTATCTCGGAGCGCTATTGAAAATAGGCAAAATCGGTTAAAAGCCACGCCCACTTTCTATATATATAATATTTTCGAAAATACAAAAAGAGTGATTATTCAGTACATAATACACCTATAAGTATAAAACTCGGTATGTATGTTAGCGTTAAGGCAAAAAATAAATGGTTGAAGAAAGTTTTAAAAACGGGTGTGGCACCGCCCACTTTTTATTAAGTCAAATTCGGAAATATTAATAATCATAAATCAAAAACCGCTCAAGATAGCAAAACAAAATTCAGCACACATATTTATATCAACACAGGCAATATTCCGAAAAAAAATTTGCGAAATCGGGTAAGGTCCACGCCCAATTTTATACGAAAGTTTTTGAAAAGGATCATAGATATATTGAATATGCAATAACTTTTCTTAAACTAGGTGTATATCATTTCTATTTTACCTCTCAAGTGTTCTTGGGCAAAGAAAGTCGAATGCACAAAATTTTTAGAAAATGGGAGTGGCCCCGCCCCTTTATGGTGGATTATTCCACAAAACATTCCATGCCATAACTCCGGTAAAAATTTATTTATTGAAACGATATTTGAACAAACTGCTTAGCATATAAAGCTAACTCTTTGCTGTAAATATAAACAAATTTGGTTAACGGACACGCCCACATTTGGAACACAGTTCTGAAAAATTTCTTTGTAAAATTAAAATCGCGATATTCCCATAATTGTATAAGTTATACAATTAAGATTTTACACATAATAAGCTTTTTAAGCAAAACTAAACTGTGAAAAAATGTTGTGGATTTTGGTGAAGTAGGCGCCGCCCACATTTCAGCAAAAAAGTTAAGCTATTTTCAAACGCGATTGCTTGAAATTTCAAGAAGCTATTTCAAAAAAATTTAGTCAGATGCTTCCTAATAGTATGTGGTATACTCCTGCCAGAAATGACGCAAATCGAAGATCAAACAAGCAAGATTTGCGGGCAAGTAGTTAACACCCTACTACCTTTTTTTAATTTTTTTTTTATTTTAATACCTTTCCTGGACATGGGGAAGGATATTTATATTTTGTTATTTAGTGATAATTTCATTTAACACTCGCAACAGAAGTGTTTTTTATCGAAAAGAATCAGTTGCCTTTATAACAACTTTTCAGGTATTAAAATAGTCCTGAGTAAATTACTAGTTTTACATTATTATTTTCCAAAAAACTTGGATGTAAATGCGCTGCCTCTATCGGATACCAATACTTTCGGGCGACTATAACTACCGAAATAAGATTTTAAACAGTTCAGGACCTCCCTCGTACCTGCTGGTACGTTTGCCTTAGGTATGCTATGAAAGAGTCCCTCATGTTTCCCGGTTTTTGTTGAGAAGGCAATACACTTCAAACAGTTCGAAATAGTATGCTGCTTAACTTTTTCTTTCAGGTTAGGAAACCAATAAGCTTTTATTATGACCCATTTTATCGTGGTATATTTTCATTAAATTTCCTCCCATTTCAACTGGTACATAAAATAAAATCTTTCTTGTATATTATTCCGCATTTCATAAACATTGCTCTCCCTATTTTCTAACTCCCTGCGGATCACAGTAATTCTTTTGCCTCTACTTTGGCAAATTGACAGATTTTGTTCAAATGTGTTTTCTACAAGTACTAGGATATTTGAAATGCGGCTCAGAGCGTCTACATGCAGCAGTTTACTTCCATTATGGTGTTCAAGTGTGTATTCAAAATTTTGTAATTCAAGTGCCCATCTAGACCTGGGATTAACTTATTTCATATTCAAGGTTAGCACAAGAGAATTACAGTCAGTCACTATTTTAAACTTTAACCCTTGTAAATATACACGGAATCTCCGAAGAGCATAAATAATAGCCAAGGGTTCCAACTCAAAACTGTGCTACTTGGATTCGGATGAAATCTCCCGTCGCTTTTCTTTTGTAATAATATCGCACCGAATCCCAGAGGACTTGCATCGCAATGCAGCTCTATATCATCTCTTGGGTCGTAAATTGCTAAGATGGGTGCCTTAATTAATTTGTTTTTTAGGCTTTCAAAACAACCTAATTCTTCTTCACCAAATGTGAATTTAACGTTCTTTTTAATTAGTTTGTACAAGGGCTGAACCTCCCGTCAAAAATCTTTAATAAATCTTCTAAAGTATGAACACAAGCCCATAAAACTATGCACAGAATTTGTATTGTTAAGGATTGGAAAATTAACTATAGCTTATATAATCTTCTAAGGTCCGGGTTCGAGCCCTAGTACAGGTTACATGAAAAAGTGGTTTGAAAAAGTTTTTCAAAACGGTGCCGCCCCTCCGCATTGGTTTGGCAAACCCTACGAGTGTATTTCTGCCATGAAAGGCTTCTCAGCAAAAATTCATCCGCTTTGTAGATGCCGTTCGCAGTCGGCGAAAAACCGTAGGTACCGCCAATTTTTAGAAAAAAATTTCAAAGCGGCACACCACAAATTGAAGCTTGAATTGATAAGCTCGGCGCAAAAATCTCCTAGGAGGTTAATGATATAACTGTTGTATATCGCGCCATATATCTACATATATATATAAAAATAAGTCCCCGTATATGTACGTCGCCGAACTACTCATAAACGCGTCGTGCGATTTCAACCAAACTTATACACTACGTGGGCAGTGGTCCATGAAGTTTCAAGACCCTATGCGACCCGTCTTTCGAGATATCGACCAAAATATGGACCAGGGGTGACCCTAGAAGGTGTTTACACAATATGGGTAAATAGCAGTAATATATATATATTATATAATTTTCTCATCTGGTCGTATACCCTTACTCGAGATATTATTCCCTAAATAGCGTATATCTGATTCCATAAAATGGCATTTGTCCACTCTCAATTCCAATATTCAATTCATACTGGCCAAAAGGTGTTACAAAAGAAGTGTACTTGACCGATTCTTCTGCCATGTGTACGTGATAAAATGCACTTTTTAAATCTAATAGTGAAAATATACTCTTATTTGATAGCCGATCAAGCAAATCATCTATTAAAGGGAAGGGAAAGTTATGTTTTAAAGTTACCTTATTTAAATTACGGAAATCAACACATAATCTGAAATCACCCGTCTTCTTCCTTACTAACACAATGGGAGAAGAATACTCCGAATTACTTGGTTCTGTATTAAATCATCTAAGATAACTCTCACCAGCTCTTTTTCGCTGTAAGATAATAATCTCGGTGGGCAATGGAAAGGTTTTTCACCATTCAGTAATAGTTACATCTCACACCTAATCTGTGGCGTATTGGGGCGCTTACAGTTTACATAACAATCTTGAAAGATTTTATTAAATCTTTCTTTTACACAAACATTCATATCGACATTTTTTATATAGATATCAAACTTCTTAGCTTCAACTTCCATTACCGGATTACACTCTTTAAAACCCTGTGTATTATTAGTTTAAATTTTCATTAATTTCAAATTAGATTCAGTTAAAAAATGTCTGCGTAAAATTTTTGGGTAACTCATTGTTTCATTTGCTACAACAAAAATTTTTAATTCAATTTCTTTATTTTCAAAAAATACAAAGCATTTATATTTCCAGTAATAGATAAAGGGCTTTTATTTATGCCACTGTATTTCAGAAACACGATGTTATTTTTATTTATTAATACCTCTGGTACGAACTTCTGGCGTATAATACTAATTGGACTTCCTGTATCGATTAGTGTGTCTAAAGAAGCTTTATAATATAGTTTAGAGTTTACAAATTTATAATTAATAGATCTTACAAACTCGTCATCCTCCATTGAATTTCTGACATAATGTACTGGCGCGATCTTTCTTTGTTGACAATTTGAGGCATAATGGCCAACTACTCCGCATACATGGCAAGCGCCCCACTCTCGTTGCTACTTGTTGCCCGCCATTTGGTTGGTCAATCTGGATTGGTATAATTTTTCTTAATGGGAACTTTGGTAATTGAATTGTTCTAAATGCTTCTAACAGTTAATATTTGTTGCGAAATCTTTGTATCTTGGCTTGTGAACGCAATGCTTCATTTGGTATTCCTTCTACCAAATATTCAACCAACTCATCCTCTCCAATTAGAATTCAGTTTGCTACAGTCAATTTCGCATGAAAATATTCTAAAACGATTCAGAAATCAACCACCGCGGCTTCTAGTTTTCTCTTCAACGTCAAAGTACTTGTTTTTTCTTCGAATAGAGAGCTCATTTCCAATAAGAATTTATCGAAGGGCATTGTAATTAAATCAGCACGAGAGTGCAACCACTTCAACGCGTTACCTTTTAGTCGACTTGCAATTAGTGCTCTCATGTTGTAGGCGTCCAAACTATAAGCACTTCGAATATTTTGCAATTGAGTTTGCCACAACTTAAAGAAATCTCCGCTACCAGAAAATTCAGAGATAAGTTCTTCAACGTCAGCCAATTTTTGTTTGTTGGAAATGCTTTTTTGATCACGACCATTGCTCAACTGTTCTTTTTCTTTCTTTAGTATTTCATTTTCTCTCTTCTGTATTTCACACTCGCATTTTAGCAATTCCAACTCATATTTTAAGAGGCGCCACTCGTTAGAATCGCACTCCATTTGATCACTCTTTTCTCTTCATCTGCAACACTCGTTTGTTTAATTGTCTCTTCGTTGGTTTGAATTTCTTCACTTGTTTCGGTAATGGCTTCCATATTGCTTTTTTCTTTGTTGATTTCGTTGGCTTGTCCGTTGTCGCTGCTGTCTCCGCTGTTGTTCTACGTGGCGTCGACGTCGACCGCGAAACCCTCTAAACTTAAACGAATTTCGTCAGGAATGTCTTGCAAACGGGCAATTAATTCAGCTTTATTTCCTGATGTTTTCTTTCCGAGTGTACGCAACCAAAATTTGCGTTGCTCAACAGTATATGCATTTAGGTTTTCATTAGGCACCCAAATAACCTCTTCTGATACTTTAAGCGACAAACCAATAAAACTCGATACTTTTGATATTTACATTCTCACGTTTATTCATCAACTGACTTATGTATATTTAAAATGGCTGTACCTAGTGTTGCCACAATACCTTAAAATGTATCTGTAAAACTATGGATGCCAATTGCTCATTATTATAAAAGTATTCATAACGCTCCCACAATATAAAAAAAATTTATTAGCAATTATATCAAGATATTTACGACCGATGAACATGATGGTTGTTGGTCATTATTAGATGACTTATTTGCAACTGTTATAAGTTTAAATTTAGAACTCGAGATTTGATCATTATTTTCTGATTTTTTTCAATAAAAATCAACAATAATCGTTAGCTCAGGTTTTATTTTCTTTGATTAAGCAGAGGCCTTTTGAGTTTTTTGATCCGCGAAAAACATTAAAACTCGGAACTTAATTTTTATCCTTGAACGATAAAATATCGCTCAAAGAATAACGTTTACTGTCGATCAAAAATATAAAACTCAAGGGCAAGTTTTATTTTCTTGTAAAAAAACTAAAACTCAAGAAATAAGTTTTATGTTTGATCAAAAAAATAAAACTCAAAAAGTGATCATTACGCTTAATCAAAAAAATAAAACTCAAAAGTAAGGATTAAGTTGTAATTTATATAGGATTCACTCAAAATTTGTTCAGTCATTGTAGATTTCGGTTGAGCATGAAGAGACATTCTCATTCATGTACTTGAAAATGTTCTACGATAGGAGGAAGCCTTTGAGTTTTGACATTGAAAATAAAAAATTAGTCGTATTTATATTGGAACGAATTTCCGTCGTCCCTTGTCAAAAATTAATCATTATTGGGGGTCCCTGCTCAAATAAGCTTGTCATAAAACAAGATATTTTTAGAATTTTTTTTAATAAGCTACTATGTATCTATTTTTGTAGATTCTTCTGCTTTTCTTTTACGATATTCTGCACCGCTAAGGTTTTTCCATAACCACTCATATTTGATTCAACAATGAATTGTTCACAATCTATATATCGACAGCCACACTGCAAAACCCTGTATGTTCAAAACCAAAAAGTTTTCAGGAGAGCGAAAAAACTGTGAGAATTATAACGTATGTATATGAGCGACGGTTATTTCATTTCACTACTGGAAAGAAACGGGAAGTTGTAACTCGATTTTGACTGCATTTTAATGCGGGAAATATCACGATCTATGGGAAAGGCTCAGAACCTTATTTTTGGAAAAATAGTGACTTACGGGGTTTTGCAGTGTGGCTGTCGATATATAAAATTCAAATTATGTAAATATATATGTATGTAGGTATAGATCGACTTGCGTCCTAAACTTATAAACCGATCGTAACCAAATTTTACACACCCACTGTACATCTTCCAGGGATGGTCACAGGCTAAAAAATATTTTGATATATATAGGGGGCGTGGCACCTCCCATACAAATGGAATTTTCCATTGTCCGTATCTCCGGAAGTATTTATGTTAGACCATTGAAACTCGGTAAGGGGTTATATGGGATCGATCCCTACCACCTCCAAAACAACTGGGTATAACGAAAAAGTGGGCGTGGCACCTCCCATACGAATGAAATACTTCTTAGTCGATATCTCTGGAACTATTTAGGTTAGACCACTGAAATTTGGTGAGAGATTATATGAGATCGATTCCTACCACCATCAAAAAAAACTGGGGATAACGAAAAGGGGGCGTGGCACCTCCCATACGAATGAAATACCTCTTAGTCGATATCTTTGAAAGTATTTAGGTTAGACCACTGAAATTCGGTGAGAGATTATATGGAATCGATCCCTACCACCTCCAAAAAAACTGGGGATAACGACAAAGTGGGCGTGGCACCTCCGATACGAATGAAATACTACTTAGTCGATATCTCTGGAACTATTTAGGTTAGACCACTGAAATTTGGTTAGAGGTTATATGGAATCGATCCCTACCACCTCCAAAAAAAACTGGGGATAACGACGGTGTGGGCGTGGCACCTCCCATACGAATGAAATACTTCTTAGTCGATATCTCTGGAAGTATTTAGGTTAGATCATTGAAACTTGGTTAGGGGTTATATGCAATCGATCCCTACCACCTCCAAAAAACTGGGGATAACGAAAAAGGGGGCGTGGCACCTCCCATACGAATGAAATACTTCTTAGTCGATATCTTTGGAAGTATTTAGGTTAGACCACTGAAATTTGGTGAGAGATTATATGGAATCGATCCCTACCACCTCCAAAAAAACTGGGGATAGCGACAGTGTGGGCGTGGCACCTCCCATACGAATGAAATACTTCTTAGTCGATATCTCTGGAAGTATTTAGGTTAGATCATTGAAACTTGGTTAGGGGTTATATGGAATCGATCCCTACCACCTCCAAAAAAAAAACTGGGGATAACGACAGTGTGGGCGTGGCACCTCCCACACAAATAAAATTTTTCATTGTCCGTATTTGTGGAAGTATTCGGGTTACACCACTGAAATTTGGTGAGGGGTTATACGAGATCGATCCCTACCACCTCCAAAAAAAATTGGGGTTAACGAAAATGGGGGCGTGGCATCTCCCATACTAATTTTTCAAGCTAAATATCTCCAAAAGTATTTAAGGCAGGAACCTGGAAATTGGTATAGAGCTAATAAAAGTGGGGTTATCGTAAAAGTGTTTAAAGTTAGGACCTGAAAATTGATCAGGAGATTAATGATATCAATAGTTTCCGTGTAGGAAAATTTTTTCGCTATTTACTTATGCTCCGGGACAGAAAACTAAAAATTTTGTGTATCGTGTAGCCTTAAACGGAATACTAAAATTTTATATTTTTGAAGTTGTATGCACAATGAAGTAGTGAAAAATTAATAAAAAAATCTATTTTGGGAAGAACGAAGTTTGCCGGGTCAGCTATATTTTATGTATGTATATAAATATGAAATCTTAAAGTATATTATTGATTTTGAAAGGCCCCTAACTACTTACATCCCGAGCAACGCCGGGTACCCTGCTAGTTGAATATAAAATCTGCACACACTTATACGACTGCCAAACTCACGATTTTTACTAAACTTTCATAACTGCAATCGACAGTTGCGCTATTTATAAAATTTTTTTTTAAATAATCTCATTGCTTGCTTATCTACTTACACTTACATACGTTACATAAGTTGAGTAAACCATAAAAGAAAAAAGGAATACAATAATTCAAAACTTTTACGGATGAAGAGCATTCATAAAACTAAAATGACTTTTATATAGCACTTCATAAATTTTGCCGACCTTTAAATTAGTAATCTAAAAGAGTTAATGCAATATTTGAAAAAAAAAAAAGATTCGGACGGGTACCTATAAGAATAATATATTTACAAGCGCAATACACACTGATTCTGATAAATTATCTGATGCAGAAGATAGTAATAGTGATTTGGATTATTAAAAACATTGTATAAAATAAAAATAATTTGATCTTTGGCAATAAAAAATGACTTATACATCACTATATATATGTATATGTATTTTTGATTTGATTAGGTGATCCAATCACCGGACATGGCCTTATAAATTGGACCACCTTTTTATGTGAATGAGGATAAGTACAAATCGGAGTATTTTGGTAGAGCGTAGGTCGGCAACGCTAGCTCAATTTAGCCTTACGCTCTCCATACGTATACTTTCGTTCAAGGCGAATTAATACAAGGTGGTATTATCCCATCTGCTGATAGGTACTTTTTTCTCAAAAATTTTACACTACCAATTTCTCCGCCATACGATTTTGACATTAGTCCGACGAATTACAAAAACAAAGTACATTGGAAGTGTATGGATGTGTGTTTGTAATTCGCCTGGCTTCCACCTTCTATTAATTTGCGTTGCTTACGTTGTTGAGATCGAAAACGCAGTTTCTTCACAGTGATGTTAGAACAGAATTTTCATGCCAGTCGTTTCGCAATCGTTTTGCCGATTTTTTCGTGGGATAGTATTTTATGCGCGATTTAAAATGAATGAAAACCTTTTACCATTTGAGATACCTTCATTACAATGTAACGCAAAAATCAAAATAAGCTATTTTGAAAAAAAATAGTAAATTTATTAAATTATTAGTTATTGAATAAATAAATGATATAAGAGAGAGGAATTTGAAGAAGAATTTCTTAAAAAAAACGCCGTCTGCATTGCATATTGTCTGTTTCCACAGCCTCATATTTATCCAAATCTTCATGAAAAGAATTATAATGTCTCTTAATATTATATTCCCGGTTCCCCATGGAAGCGTAACATAAGATACCTTGCATTTTCTCAAAGGCATCTGGAATCAGGAAAAAATGCTTGTAAGTCATTTTTAGTCGCGAGGCATCAATACGATGGCGCTGTTACTTCTTTGCTGTCGGTTAAGCAACTGATGCGATAATTTTGTTCTTAATACCACTGTTCGCTCCCGTTTACCAATACACCCTCACATTTCAATTTGCCTATCAATTCTAGATCATCATATATATATTGATTGTTATAACAACCAGTTTTTGTGGTGGATAGAAAAGGCAGGGATAGGCAGGGCAATGCGAAAAAGCGCCTTGATATAGACTTTAGAAAACTGAACCGAAGAATTATCGACGACAAATATCCTATCCCTAATATTACAGGTTTTACGCAAATTGGAAGGAAAAATCCCAATTCTTTGATAGCAACGATAGCAAAGCCTTTGACGGATATGCTTAAGTGTGAGACTGGGCAGGTTAAGGCCACACTATCCAAAAAAATTAAGATAAACTTAGACATGGTGCAGTAGCAGGCCTTCAACAAATAAAAGGAGGTTTTGGCATCTGAGGATGTTGTATTGCCCAACCCTGATTTTGAAAAGCCATTCGATCTAACGACGGATGCTTCTTCAATGGGTATAATAGGGGCCGTGTTATCTCTAGAACTCTAAAAAATCTAGAACAAACCTCGCTACTACTGAGAGCGAACTATTGGCTATTGTTTGGGCTCTCAAGAGTCTTAGAAATTACCTTTATTAGGTAAAAATGTTAATATTTATACTTACCATCAGCCACTCACGTTTGCGGTTGCAGACCAAGTCGAAGAAACACGCAAAACAACAACAAACACAAACACCCACACATTTCCCAAAGGAGTTCGATACAACATAAACCCACGAATACTGATCATTTTCACCAAACAGCCAAACAAGGATAGAACACATCATTTTTCAAAACACACAACAAACACTTTACAGCAGCAACATTATTGCACGAACTTCAGCATAAACGGCGTGTTGCTAAACATCGATCAAACAGCAACATTCAACATCAACATTCAACAGCAACATCAATATCAGCATAAACCCTGCTAACCATGATCGGATAAAAATCTGGATAATCATTGAGTCGCGCTTACCAAAAAAGAGGATAAAAAAGTGGGTAATTTTGTTCAGAGAGGTTCACTTTTTACCCATGTTGAAAAGACTTTTGCGTGTAAATGTGGGAGCATACTTTTAGGCCCGATGCCTAAATTCCGAAAAAATGAGCCACCCTAATGTCACTTTTCCGCATCCTTCCAACCACACATACCAATCCACCCACATGTATGTGCATGCCTGCATATTCATGTTTTGTCAGCAACATATACATGCATGGGGGTGTGCATGTGTAGGTTCACCTCCCCTTAAAACCGGAGGCTAAAATTTCGCGTTCAACGGTTGTCCTCGACTGGACAACCTCCTACTTTTTCGGCGATCATCGAAGACAACACACGTCACGACCACCCCAGGAATTTCTAGCGCAGCCAAATTATCTAAGGTAAAAAATCTTGTGTACAATTATATTTTTCACAGTAAAATATACGGCCATATTATAACGAGATTCTCGTTTTCGTTCTTTTCATTTCATTCCTAATACCAATTCGACCGCGGTGCTTTCGAGCCACGGCCGCTCCAGCTAAGCACCACAGCCGATTTGTTCATGGTCCTTCGAGCCGGATGACGGTGAAAATCCTGGGGTGGCCGTGAGGTGTTGACTCGATGACGATCGCTGGAAAAGTAGACGGTTTTCCAGTCGCGGACAACCGTTGTACCCCGAATTTCAGCCTCCGGTTTTAAGGGGAGGTGAACCGACACATGCATGTATATGTTTGCTGACAAACATGAATATGCGTGCATGTACATACATGTGGGCGGCTTGGTGTTGGGGTTTTGTATAAACTAAAAAGTGACATTAGGGTGGCGCATTAGGCATCGGGCCTAAACATGCCGGCCCCTTGCGATACGCAACATCCTAATCCGCCCCCAGGATTTTCGACCACGTTCTCTTAAACCTACTGGCTTATATCTAGGATTGTGAGTGCCGGATGGCGCAGTCACCACTGTCTGCCCTTGAGCGACCTCCCGAAGATTGAGGTTTCTCGTCTGGCCGTACCTCTGCTTCTTACCTAGAGCTAGGTGGAAGAAAGTTTGAAAAAATAAAAAGTTGTATATTTCTTGCCAGTAAGTTGTTTTATTTACGTATGTAGATATGGTAGCCCATACACGAGAAGACAAAAAAAAAAATATATTTTTATTTTAGGCTTAATCTAATCTTACATGCTAAGGGTTAAGGTTGCGTAGCTGGCGCGGCAGTGTGGCCAGTCTACGCAGGTGTAAATCCCGGAGCACTTAGCTGGCACGGCTGAATGGCCAGTCTAAGTTGTCGACGGAGAAAATATTTAGCTGGCACGGCTGAATGGCCAGTCTAAGTTTTCGAGTTTATATGAAAACTCATTCGAAAGGGTCGGAACGGCAGTGAGTCCGATACCCCGTGTACTGGTCGGAACGGCCGTGGTTCCGAGCCAGGCTCGATGCTTGCGCCGTTATTCGAACGATGCTGGTAAGCGTGGGTGGCGAAATTATTTTTTATATAAATGTATATTTTTTTATTTTATGACTAGTCTTTGCAATTTGCTAAATGCTTGGCAGACATAATTTTGCAAAAAATTGTCGTACGGCACCGTACCACTGGAACGTATCCAAAAAAACTTTATTGCAACTACGGGATCACCCGGTAGTGCGTTTCGCTAATTTTCATACATATGTACATTAAGGTGGATCGACGAAAAAAGTGTTTCCAGTCCACCCCTAGGATTAAAGATATTTTGAAGGCGATCCCAAAAAAAAATTTTTTTTTTTGCCACGCCCCCCGATGGGCTATTTACTTTTTTTGAGACTACGTCGCCATTTTAAGTCCGATTTTAATGCGCCGTACACCGTTGTTCATGGCTTGGAAGCCGCCACAATTCCTCCCTTAATCATTTTTTATTCAAAGAGTTCAAATTCTAGTAGTGACTGTCGGTATCCCGTTTCACATCATACCTAAATTCCATTTTTTTTTAGTCTGTCGAAAAGGCCTTTAAATTCTGTGAAACTTTTCCTTTAACAGTTACTACTTTTGTTCATAACTAAAAAAGTTATAAACGTTTCAAAAATCCCAAATATAACCCTGTGTTAAATTTGGCAACTAGAATTGGCAACACTGGTTACTATTACTTTTAGTTAAATGTTTTTTGTTTATGCTTACTCAATTTTCTCTATGATAATATTTCAGTTTTTTATTTTTTTTCTCTCTCCTCACTAATTTTTTTGAAATTATACAGGCTATAATTTGAAAAAATTTTTTTGCTTTTTTATATTATATATTATTTATATTAAATTTTGGCTGGCCTCAAGCTTGCTATAAAAAAATGCATTCAAATGCACGGAACTATAATTTTTACATAAATAGAGGAAAAAGCAAGAATTTGTCATAGAGAAGACCATGATACAAATACTTATAAGGTAGAACCGTATATGACATCTATGACAATTTTTCACAAAATCCTAAATTCTCAGCAGCTCACAAACATTTCTCAAAAAACAACAAATACGAACATTTTTCTTTGTTTATTTTTTGATTTACTTTTGTTTTGCATTTCATAGAGAAAATTGAGTAATCATAAACAAAAAACATTTAACTAAAAGCAATAGTAACCAGTGTTGCCAATTCTAGTAAAAAAAAATTTGGCATCGTGGCAGATGGATAGATTTTCGGTGGCAGAAAGGTTCGCCTTTCTGCGTTAGGTTCTCTCTGGCCTCGGTTTCGAGTGCAGTTAGGTTTTCTGTAGCAGAATGGTTCGACCTTCTGCGTTAGGCTTTCTGTTGCCCTCGTGAAGGGTCGCGAGTGAAGGGTGGAAGTTTGGGATAGGGGAGTGTCTAAGGAGTGATAGGAGGTGGAGTGGATGGTTAAGATGAGGCAGCGGGTCTCTCGCCATCCGATCCCTCCATAGGGAGCAGAATCAATTTGACCAACGGTCTTCTGATCTGCCCCTTTCGGTTACGAGGTCCACTACACGCACTCGGTTATCTTCGCCGGGGTGTACGTGGGTAACTCGACCGAGCCTCCATTCCTTCGGAGTCAAGTGGTCTTCTTTGATGACAACAAGATCTCCCACCTTAACGTTTTGTTTCGGATGCTTCCACTTCACTCGTTTTTGAAGTTCGGATAAGGATTCCTTTTTCCATCGCCTGCAGAAGTTGTTGCTTTGATATTGCGTAGGCCTGCGCTCTCTTTTCCTCCACGGAAGTATGGTATTATGGTATTCGTGTTCTTGTACTTGCCATTGAGAGTTGTCTTCTTGTAACCAAGAAGGTCCCTGCCCCCACAAAGAATTGTAAAACGACACTATATTTCTGGTTGGATTGGCTGCGTCTACACGCCCGGTTAGTATCCAACCGAACACCGTTTCTTGAGCCAGAAGTGTACTTAGTACATTCTTTTTCAGTCCGCTCAGTATTATTTGCGGATATATAGCTCCGCCTAGTATGAGATCTACTCCTTCATTAACGCAGAATCTCTTATCTGCCAAGACTAAGTCTGGGAATGCCTGCATAGTCGTTGCGTCGATATGGCAGGATGGCAGATTCGCAGTTAGTTTGTCTAGAATTAGCACAGAAGTTGTTAGGTTAAAGCAAGGGTCCACTGGTGAACGGAGTTTAATGTGGGAGGCCTCCTTGACTTGAGCCGACACAGCATTAGTGATACCCGAAACATGGGCATGCATCCTTTTTCCTGGTAGATTGATTCGGAGCTTTAGTCGTTCTGTCATGAACGACCATTCTGAGCCAGAATCTATCAGTGCTCTTGCTGGGAAGTCTGTACCATTATGATGAATGGTGACTCGAGCTGTCCCTAGCAGCACACCTGCACTTGAATGTACATGGCAGGATTTTACATTTCGGTTAGAATCCGAGTTTGATTTTGAAACTTCCCGTCTCTGTTGTGCCTGTTGGGAAGTAGAGGCAGCATTATCAGCATTGTACTGATTCGGGCTGCTAGTTGCCTGCGTCTGTAGAGGCTCCGCATGCAGGAGCGTATGATGTCGAGAGTGGCATTTGTTGCAGTCATACGAACTGCTGCACTTCGACACTGTATGTCCTGGGGATAGGCAGTTTAGGCAGCCCTTGGTGGATTTAACGAAATTAATTCTCTCCACCGGCGTTAATTTTAGAAAAAGGGGACAGTTTCGCAATCTGTGGGAGATTGATTTGCATTTTGTGCACAGTAACTTTGTGACATTTGCTTGGTATGCACCAAGTCTTTTTGTAGGAGTTTCGTTGGCAGGTCGCGTAGATTGCGGTTTCTGCGCTTTTGAAGAAGCCCCTATGAACCCAGGCATTGTTTCAAGTGTCCATATCCTCCCACTTGGATATTTCCACTTTATGGTCTATGCTTTGCTCCCATAGACCTAGCGTACTTTCCGGCAATTTAGTCGAACACAGGTATGTGATAATTGCGTCCCAGTTCGAAGTGTCAATTTTATGACTTCGCAGGGACGAAAGACAATTATTTATATCTTGCAATGTTTTAATTGCGCTACCACACTCACTCTCTACCTTTTTCAAATTAAACAAAATTTGGAGTTGCGAGTTCATTAGTATACGTTTATTTTCGTATTAATTGCGCTACCACACTCACTCTCTACCTTTTTCAAATTAAACAAAATTTGGAGTTGCGAGTTCACTAGTATACGTTTATTTTTGTATCTCTCGCATAAGTATCGAACCCCTCATTCGTGAGCGGAAATTTTTTAACAATATCTTTTGCCTCACCTTGTGTTTTATTGTTGAGATGGAACAATTTCTCAACTGGTATTAGGCGTTTGTTTAAGATATAAATGGCAGTGAACATGTCACGAAACGTTGGCCATGACAGGTAATCGCCCTTGAAAACTTCAGTATCGCAAGAAGGCAGGCGGATACTGTGCTCATATTCGGGCTTTTCTTCCGTTTTGGTATCAGCCTTTGTTAACGTCGCTTGGCGTGTAGCCATGTCTGACATGCAGCGTAAATAAATGGCGTATGCCTTTTTGTATTTTAATTTAACTGCTACAATGTCAGAAGCTTCTAACTTGTTCGAGTTTAACAACTCATCTTGGGCCGTTCTCGTTTTCCTCCACATTGACTTCAAGTACTCTTGTTGAAGGCCAAGAGTGAACTTGGTGTGGGCTGAATCATCTATTTCATTATAGTCAGCTTCGAATTCGCTGATCGTGTCAGCCAACCTAATGAAACTTTCCATATTTTGGGTTTTTACGAGCTATAATTAAAGGCAGAAATGTTGAACAAAGGTACGGGAAATGGTCAACCGTGCAATATAATAGTATCCAAGGTAATGGCAGTAGTTACACCCAGGAAAACTCAACCCCAACTCAAAAAAACTTTGAAATTGAACGCAATTGATTTGTGCTTTTAATTTAATTTAATTTATTTATTGCAGACTTGGCCGAATCGTCTGAATATTTTGTTAAAATCCAACAATAAATTCAAATTTATACTATTTGACTAACTCGCCACTCACACGCTATCGGGGATATGTTTATATATATATGTACACGTGTATATATGTGTTGCCGCAATAACGAATGTAAACAAAGAAAACACAAGTGAAGTGCGCGGTGTATCAAAACGAGCGAATAAGTGAATCTTTACGTGGAGATTTGTGCGAATAAATGAAAATTTAACAAAAAAAAAACTAAGTGACTTTAAGTAAGAAAATTTACTAGCCTTCTGTTGAAAAGCTGTGCGTGTTTATTACCAAAAAAAGGTGGAAAACTGAGACGAAACTACCAATCGAAAGGCTAAGTGAATGTACTGTGAAAGTGAGGTTATGTTACCTCAGCAATGACAATGTTAATTATTGAAAACTTTTAAATAATGCACTCACTAAACAAATTCACTTTTCGCACTTATGTTTTGAGCACACTCGCGGGCGACACTTTTTTAAATATAAATATTCGAATTCGTTTAACAAAAAAAAATAGCAACACCAAAAAACAAGTGGCAAGAAATATACACCTTACGTGCTTTGATGTGGTGATCGGCAGAGTATGTTGTATGTATGTGTTATTGTTGTGGTAGCTTCCTTGCGGCAATGGTTATTTGGCTGTGTGTGGCTCGGTGGATTTATCCAACGTTGAATTAGTAAAATTAAATATTATGTGATGAGATGTTGAAATCTTCGATGTTTTTTGTTGTTGTTGTGGACTGTATTGGCTGTATCCGTTTCTACGGTGAGATGGACCATGAACAAAAAATTATAAAATGCGCCACCCTAATGTCACTGCGCTAGGGAGTGCACTAGCGATGCCAGGTGCCGACGATGTGGTGGAAAATACCACACCACCCTCCATCTGGAGATGGACGATCCGCCACGCGCCACCGGCGCCGACTCACACTACGCGCCGACAACCGAGCCTCACGCCGCCCAGACGGGTTACAAGAGCTGGGCACAACAAATGAAAGAGGCCGAACGAGAAGAGGCGATCGAAGAAGAGGCGCTCTCGCTGCACGCGTCCGAGGCAGCTTGGTCGCCCGAAGATGGCGAAATCGTCGAGGCGGTACCGGAGCCACGGCCGTTCCGACCGGCGGAAGGGGTAACGGACTCTCTGCCGTTCCGGCCCCTTCTCGCCCACGAGCGGCGAAACCGCGAACGACTGAGCGCGAGGATGTCCGCACTCACCGCTACGTCACTGCGCACATCGCAACAGCCGTAAGCGTAGACTGGCCACCCAGCCGCGCCAGCTACGCACAACCGACGTCAACCAACGAAACAGCGCACATATGCACACTCAGCGGAGACTGTCCTCACAGCCGCGCCAGCTCCGCACCACGACCACCTTCGAAGGTAGATTGGCCCTCCTGCCGCGCCAACTACCACCCACTTCCGGTTTCCGCGACGGGCTCAATCGCGCCCTCTCCCGGGTGGGCCCTCCGTTGCGCCCCATGACCACTCTTGCGCCCACGGCGGTCGTGAAGCTGGAAGCCGGGGGCGGACTGCTACGTATCCGTGTCCTCATTGATGCGTGCTCCCCCCGCACAGTCATCGACCACACCGTGGCGGAAGAGTTGGGGCTGCGTACGACGCGCTCGGGCGGGGAGTGCGGTTGCTTCCTCCGCATCCGCGGAAAACATGGAAACAACCAGACCATAACGGCACACGCGCTGTGTGTAAGGAACTTTCAGCGGGTCAGCCGTCCTAACCACTCGCACCCTCCCGCCGTCATTCGGGTCGCTTCTCGCCCAGAGCACCATATTTGGGTGGGTGCTTTCCGGGGCGACTAATATGTATGTAGTTTTAGTTTAGATTTAAAAAAAAAAAAATATAATAAAAAAAAAATAATAATAATAAAAATACATTTTTCGTTATAAATGGAAACTATTTATCATGGCAAGAAATATGCAACATCTCCTTATTTTCCAAGTTTCTTCCTCTCTTAGCTCTAGCCACAACAACTGAAGGCGGCAGGGCAAAGGCGCACGGCGGGACTAACCAGTCTAGCTTTAAGTCCGTAGGTTAAGAGAGGCATGGGAGGAAATCCTGGGGGGATCAAGATGTTGCGTATCGCAAGGGGGCCGGCATGTTTAGGCCCGATGCCTAAATTCCGAAAAAATGGGCCACGTTAATGTCACTTTTCCGGATCCTTCCAACCACACGTACCAATCCACCCACATGTATGTATGTGCATTCCTGCATATTCATGTTTTGTCAGCAACATATACATGCATGTGGGTGTGCATGTGTAGGTTCACCTCCCCTTAAAACCGGAGGCTAAAATTTCGCGTTCAACGGTTGTCCTAGACTGGACAACCTCCTAATTTTTCGGCGATCGTCGAAGACAACACAGGTCACGACCACCCCAGGAATTTCTAGCGCAGCCAAATTATCTAAGGTAACAAATCTTGTGTACAATTATATTTTTCACAGTAAAATATACGGCCATATTATAACGAGATTCTCGTTTTCGTTCTTTTCATTTCATTCCTAATACCAATTCGACCGCGGTGCTTTCGAGCCACGGCCGCTCCAGCTAAGCATCACAGCCGATTTGTTCAGTCGTTTTCCATACAAATTATAAAAATATGCGTTGGTGTTAGTAAAAATTTGTGAATTTTTGGAATCAGAGTTTCACCATGGTTAGCCATGGTTGGTAGGGTGGAAGCGCGCTCACACACACCACCACAAGCAAAACTCACTTTTTACATTTTATTAGGGTGCACCACATATTCATATTTTTTTTATTTAAAAAAGCTAAATTTTTATTTTGAATTTATACATATTTTTTGAATTATTATTTTTTATTTTAGTTGTCAAAATTAGTTTTAAGTAATAACCGCGTATGTCACCGATATCACATATCTTACTTAGGTACCTTTTTTTGAATGCATATATTTTTCCGGCATAACATCGTGTTTCTTTTTCTATTTTATAGTATACCTTTTTGTGGCATTAAGCCTTTCCTAAATTTGTGCTATGCATATTTTTCGCATAGATGTTTTTTTTAATCAAAATTAAATTTTTTTCATTTTTGGTAATTTTCCGACCTCTCAGTTTTTTTGATACTGAATATTTAAAACAAACAAAAACATAAATTATTTATATCTTAAATTTTTCTATAAATCACTCACAATACGTTTTCTATTACTTTTTATTTACTTTCCGCGTATTTTTTACATGCCCTTTCTTCCGTTTTTTGGCATATGCATATGACGTAGGATGACGGTTCATAATAATCAGTTTCCGACGAATTGACGCGCACGCACTCTCAACAAACTTCCTTTAAACACTAACTCTTCTTTCCTCCTATACATTTTCTGAAAACATATGCATATGTGTATCGTATGTTTTGTGTCTACTAAATTTTTTTTCGGAAGATTTTTGAAGAAGGTACACCTTTTTTCGAAAGAATTCAGGTGTGTGCTTTTAACGGCATCAAGCTAACGTGAATTTAATTTCAGAATTCAAAAAGTATCTGTTGTAAAACCTACCAGATAATCTAGATATTAATAGACAAAACATGATTTGATTTAATTTGAGATCAGGATCATAATGACGCTTTAGGTGAAATGTGTCTTTGCATTGTAAAACTTGGCATTTATGCCCAGTGTATTAATATAAGCAATATAAGAAAAGCGGTATCGACCTGCTCCATTCAAAGCTTGCTTAAAACTCATTGTAAAGCTCTACAAGTAAGTTATCAATCAGCTGTTTGACTAAAAATAACAATTGTGGGGAACTTCATTTAGATACGAAATAAATGAGAGAAGTTACTCTTTAGTTCAAGTATTTACTGAAATTTACAAAATTAGCATGTGGTATTTTAGTGTAAACAAAGAAGACTAAGATAATTCCCATGGAAACATCAACTACATGGCTGCTTTTGCGAGTACTACAGGAAAGTTTTATAAAGTTTAAGAAGATATCATAAAATAGTCTTTAAACAGAGACAACTTTTGTACAAACTACTCTTAATTAAATTACCTGCAACAATAAATATTTTTCAATAACTAGTTTCTCATATTTACATAGTTATCATACATTTTTCAATAGCTAGTTGTACTCTTTTAGAAGCAGGAGGAGAAGACATATGACAAAAAGGCTATTGTTTAAGGAAGTTTAAAAGCGACGAAAATGAAAAACTTTTTTAAGACCATTGCACTATATCCTGATGACATATTTTTTACCCATTTTCGGATGACTCGACACACATTTCTTGTAAGTTAATAATTTTTATCAATATATAAATATCGCGTTTAATGAAGGTAATTTTATTTGGATTTATATTGGAACGAATTTCCGTCGTCCCTTGTCAATTTTGGTTTTGTAGCAAACCGGTTTCGTCGATGCGACATCTTCAATGCTGTATTTCGTTCTGATTTTTGTCTATCCGTTGTCATGTATTTATAGTCTGGACGCTGTATCAGGTCGTGTTAGTCTGCGTATACATGGGTCGTGTCTCACGACGGTACCCGAATGGGTACCTGCAATGAGGGTTGTTTCTGACGATCATTCGTTAGTTGTACATGGTAAGTCAGGTAATTAGTTTGTGTGTGTTAGGTCAGGTAATGTTAAATATGTGTCGGTTATTTTTGTCTTCTGATTCGTTTTGTGTGTCTGTTTGTTTATTGTTGGTCGTTTTTTTATAGTACCTGCGGTGTTGTTTGGTTTGCTGTATATTAGTTTCAGGGGTTCAAATATTGCGTCAGAAATGGTGTTAGTTTGTTCGTTTATTACCCTCCCGACAAATGTCTTAAGTTTGTATATCTCCATGTTTTCGAGCACACTTAAGCGTCGCCCTTTTCTTTCTACGTGCAGTGTTCTGGCTGTATTTTTGATGTTGGCGGGGGTGCATTTGTTTTCGAACATGTGATTTGCGAAGTTCGACTCTGGTGTGATAGTGGGTTTTCGTGTTTTCCTGTTGTAGTCCCTGATGTGCTCTCGGAAACGTGTACTTATTTTTCATCCTGTTTGCCCTATGTAGCTGTGCTGACATTCGCAGGTAAGCTTGTATATTCCATGTTCGCTCAATAGCTCTTCCGAGTTAGTATTGGTTCTTAGTTTTCGCCCTAAGTTGTTTGATGTTCTGAAAGCTATGTTCATGTTGTGTTTCTTGAAGAAGTTTGCAAGTTTGTATGTCGTTTTTCCACTGTATGTCCTTGTCGTCCAGATCTTGGATTTTTTTCTGCGTTATGTCTTTTCTGGGATCCATGCTTCCTTCGGAGCGTGTCTCCTAGGCTTTTTTTGTATCCGTTGCTTGTAGCTATGTCGTATATGGCGGTAAGCTCTTTCTTGTATGATTCTTGAGTGAGGGGTGTTCTCTGAAGCCTGAGCACTAGGTGCCTTAATGCCGCATTTTTGTGCTGTTGGGGATGGTTTGATGGAATTATGGTGTACAGGTCTTTTATGTCAAATGAGACGATTGTGCTTTTATCTGAGAGTTTGACGTTTTCAAGTCTTACCATTAGTTCGCTTGTATTCTTTATCGTACGCTTATGGTCGAGTTCAAGCGTGTCATTCAGTATCGTCTTTAGATGTTTTGATAGTTTGCAACCCGGCGCTGACTTGAAATTTATTATTGGCCTTGGTCGACCTTTGTTGTAACAACGTTGTTCCTTTTAAGCTTTTAAGAAAACCAACAACAACGGGCACCATAATTCATTCCACATCAAACCATGCCCAACAGCACAAAAATTCGGCACCTAGAGAACAGGCTTCAGAGAACACCCCTCACTCAAAAATCATACAAGAAAGAGCTTACCGCCATATACGACATAGCTACAAGCAACGGATACAAAAAAGGCCTAGTAGACACGCTCCGAAGGAAGCATGGATCCCAGAAAAGACATAACGCAGAAGAAAAATCCAAGATCTGGACGACAATGGCATACACTGGAAAAACGACATACAAACTGGCAAACTTCTTCAAGAAACACAACATGAACATAGCTTTCAGAACATCAAACAACTTAGGCCGAAAACTAAGAACCAATACTAACTCGAAAGAGCCATTTAGCGAACATGGAATATACAAGCTTACCTGCGAATGCCAGCACAGCTACAAAGGGCAAACAGGACGAAAAATAAGTACACGTTTCCGAGAGCACATCAGGGGCTACAACAGGAAAACACGAAAACCCACTATCACACCAGAGTCGAACTTCGCAAATCACATGTTCGAAAACAAATGCACCCCCGCCAACATCAAAAATACAGCCAGAACACTCAAACTTAAGACATTTGACGGGAGGGTAATAAACGAACAAACTAACACCATTTCTGACGCAATATTTGAACCCCTGAAACTAATATACAGCAAACCAAACAACACCGCAGGTACTATAAAAAAACGACCAACAATAAACAAACAGATACACAAAACGAATCAGAAGACAAAAATAACCGACGTCTACATTACTAACGAGCTTCGAAACCAACCGTACACACATATTTAACATTACCTGACCTAACACACACAAACGAATGATCGTCAGAAACAACCCTCATTGCACGTACCCATTCGGGTGCCGTCGTGGGACACGACCCATGTACACGCAGACTAACACGGAAGTTTCCCCTTTTTCCATTCGTTATTGGATGCATGGATGGAATTCACTTTAAGATAAATACACCAAAACATGACGCCATAAGCTATTATGACCGTAAGTGAAACCATTCAATAATCATGCAGGTTGGTATGGTATTTGATGGATGTCATATACTTATATATTATTCTTTTTATTGTGCTATTTTAGGGTGTATTTGACAGCAAGCTTCGTTTCTTATATGTATTTATCGGATTTCCTGGAAGCTGCCACGACGCAAACGTTTGGAAAAATAGTCCCATGTACAAAGGCATTTTAAATTTAAAAAAAAACAAGGAGGAGGAGGAGAGCGTTCTGGGAACGCTCTCAGAGGACGATCTCCTGGCAAGTAGCCAGGGGAGCGTCAATACCAAGGAGGGCAAGGGTACCAGCCACAGTACCCCTGTTCTTCCGAGCCAACCTATAAAAACCAAGAAAGAGGGAAGCGCACCAGCCATAGTGGCTCCCAAAAGGAAGAAGTCGAGGAAGTCCTCTGGTACCATTGAGAAAGCTAGGTACCAGAGGGCCCTATATATCCTCGACAAGATCAGGAGGAATCACGAAAGTGGTGAGGTCCATGAGCGAGATGCCGAGGACAGGGTGAGGTGCGAGGCTGTGGTCAGAGACTACGAAGCCGCCCTCGCAACCAAACCCGCTGCTCAACCACAACAGCAACAACCGAAAATACGGCAGTCGGCCAAACGCAATCGGTCACATGAAGTGAACGAGCGCGACGGAAAAAGGGGCAGATACGGCCAACATAACGAGGGTCCCTCCACCAGTGCCGCGGCGAGGCATGCCTACAGTGAGGTGGTCAGAGACCACCTCCAGGTGGCGCTGGTGGATGCTGCAGGCAACAATGGGAGACGGGTGTTGGCGGTCTGGACCTCCATAGAGGGACGGCTATCCGAGATGGTCGTCGAACACCTCTTGGAGAATCGAACCCCAGTGCCGGTGTACGACTGCGAGGAGATCTGCCGGGGCTGCAGAGTAATCAAATGCGCGGACGGGTTCTCCCGGGAGTTTTCTCGAGGGTCTTACGCTAAAGACCATCAACGCTTCGGAGATTCCCAGAAGGCCCCGAGCGCGCATTTGGTTACCCAGAATGCAGGTGAATGACAGGAGCATCATTCACTGCCTCAAAGCTCAGAACGTAGGCGTCCCGATGGACGACTGGGAGATTCTGAAGGTAGAGGAACAACAACGCAATAGCCAACCGGTGCTACTGCTAATAAATAACGAGTCCGTGGGGGAACTCGCGAAAAGGGGGAACAAACTGATGTTTGGCGTCAGGAGCGCCAAGCTGAAAGTTTTCCCAGCGGCAGTAGCACCGGACAACAATTTAGAGGAGATCGAGGACGCCGATAAGCTTCTTGGGGAGCTTAGTCTGGCGGTGCCAGTTGATGCTGGTACCGAGCCGGTCTCCGACGCAGGTGCGCCCTCCCGGTCCGATGATTAGGGTGGCGCAAGTTAACCTGCAGCACGCAAAAATAGCCTCGGACAACCTTCTAGTCCTCCTAAGGGAGGAGGACATAGACATCTGCTTGGTGCAGGAGCCTTGGGTATGGCGGTCTAAAGTGAAGGGCCTCCATACCAGAAACTATAACCTGTTCTACACACACGGAGAAGGTAAACCGAGAGCGTGCATCCTCGTTAGGGATACCATTAATGCTTTCTTCTTACCTAATTTCAGCACATACGATACCGCAGTGGTCAGGATCGAATCGAAGGGCGGACGCAGTATAACGTTCGCCTCGGCTTACATGGCTCATGATCGGCCCGCACCTCCCGAGGAGGTGAAGCATCTAACAGAGACACTTGCAGCCAAGGAAGAGGTCATCATAGGCAGTGATGCAAACGCGAGGCATTCGCTGTGGGGCAGCAGTGAGATAAACGAGCGGGGTGAGTCTCTTTTTGAATTCTTATTATCTAGTAATCTACGTATATGTAACAGAGGAAGCTCTCCCACCTTTGTGTTCCCTGGTTCGGAGAACTTCGCAGGGTGGGAGGAAGTCCTCGACATCACCATAGCATCTGACTCTCAGGAACTTTTGGTAAGAAACTGGGAGGTTTCGAGGAAGATCTCAATGTCGGATCATCGAATGATCCTCTTTGAAATAGATTGGGAGAGGGAGATAAAGAAACCGTATAGAAATCCTAGGCGGACTTCTTGGGGTCTATTTGAGAAGATAGTCAATGATAGGCTCAGCAGGAACAAGATACCCATTCAATCAGCAGACACTCTGGACGACCGAGTTAGGTCTCTGGAAAGTAGTTTTCGGGTTGCCTACAAGGCTTCTTGTCCACCATCAAGGAGCAAGAAGACCTTCCCCCCATGGTGGAACAAAGAACTAAGGTCAAGAATGAGGAAGGTCTTCAACGATTGTCATACTAGGGGAGATTTTCAGCAGTTCAGGATCTCCCAAAGGGAATATAAGAAAGCAGTGCGCATCGCAAGGGCGAAATCCTGGCAGGAACACTGTGAGTCTATTGAGTCCACGAAGGACTCAGCAAGACTCGGGAGAATCCTTGCCAGGGAGCACTCAAACATAACCTTCGTGAAACGCGCAGATGGCACGTGGGCCGGATCAGCGGCGGAAACCCTTGATATCCTGATAGAGGCTCACTTTCCCGACGGTACCGGGGAGGCGGAGCAGAGTAGGGGAGTGGTGCAGCAGGAAGCACCTGGTATGTTAATAGATAAGCTTCTAGCAGAAGATAAAATTGCCTGGGCGATAAATAGCTTCTCACCGTTTAAGTCACCGGGAGTAGATGGTATACTTCCGATAATGATGCAGAAGACTCAGATGCCGTTGGTAAAGGAACTGAGGGAGATCTTCGCTGCCTGCATCATACATAACCACATTCCGGAATCATGGAGGAAAACAAGGGTGGTTTTCATTCCGAAGTCTGGAAGAAGAGGACATGAGCTGGCCAAGGATTTCCGGCCAATAAGTCTCACGTCCTTCGTGCTGAAAACATTTGAGAGGCTACTGGATATACATATACGGGAACTTCTGGAGGGGCCCGTTTTATCAGTGGCACAGCATGCGTATCTGAGGGGAAGATCCACAGAGTCCGCGCTGCATGAAGTAGTGCGAACAGTGGAGAAATCCCTTCATTATAAAGAATTCACACTAGCGGCGTTTGTAGATGTGGAGGGCGCCTTCAACAATGTGAGAGCCGAGGCAATTTCAACGGCACTTGTGGGGTTAGGAGTGGAGGAGCCAATTAGAAGCTGGATCTCGTCCCTGCTCAGGAAGCGTGAAATATCTGCGGAGCTAGGGGGAGCAAAAGCTAGTAGACAGGTATGTAGAGGTACACCACAGGGTGGGGTCCTCTCACCTCTGCTTTGGATCCTTACCATGAATGATATCCTGCTAAAACTTAATACAAATGGAGTAAAGATTGTGGCGTACGCTGACGACGTGGCGATCCTAGTATCGGGTCGCTTCCCTTCTGTAATGAGCGAGATTATGGAAAGAACGTTAGCAAAACTCAGTAGGTGGGCACAGGAAAGTGGCCTCCGGCTAAATCCGGATAAAACGGAACTTCTTCTCTTCACGAGGAAGTACAAGCCGCCTACTTTCGAACTTCCTAGGTTAAATGGCCAACAACTAAAACTGTCCCCCAGCACTAGGTATCTGGGACTAATAATTGATTGTAAGTTGAACTGGAAAGCGTGCATCGAGGAGAGGGTGAGGAAGGCCTGTATTGCTTTCTACGCCTGCAAATCGATGTTTGGTAAGAAGTGGGGTCTGAAGCCAAGGATGGTGCTGTGGATGTACGAGGCGGTAGTCAGACCTGTGCTGACCTACGGCTCGGTGGTATGGTGGGAAGCTCTTCGGAAGAACTATAATCTCACTAGTTTGCAGAAGGTCCAGCGCACAGCGTGTGTTGGCACCACCGGGGCCTTGCGCACCTGCCCCACTGCGGCTCTAGATCCTATTTTGAACCTGCTCCCAATCGACTTACACATACTATGCATATCGACACAATCCGCACTGAGGCTCAGAGAGTCTGGGTGCTGGAAGGATACTCAGCAGGGGCACAGTAGTATCCTTAACGATCTCCCATCGGGAGTAATTGACAACGCAACAGACTATTATCCTCACAAACTGAAGTTTGAGAGCAATGCCACTACAGCATTTCCAAGTAGGAGTGAATGGAAGAGAGGCGGGATAGTTAGTGAGGGAGGCATACAAATCTTCACAGACGGCTCCAAGATGGACTCGGGTGTGGGGGCTGGAATATTCTCGGAGAGTCTGGATATTTCTGCATCTTTCAGACTTCCGTCGTATTGCAGCGTTTTTCAGGCAGAAGTTCTTGCGATTGGCCAAGCTTGCAAATCGCTCGAGCACAAGAGTATAACAGGGAAAGTTACTATTTTCTCTGATAGCCAGGCAGCGATTAAGGCAATCGCATCGCCGCACACTAGTTCAAGTGTAGTACATACATGTAAGCAAACTTTGGCAGCGCTAGCCGATAGTTTGGATATATCCATTGTCTGGGTCCCGGGTCACAGGGGAATCGAGGGTAATGAGAAGGCTGATGAACTGGCACGTAGGGGCTCATCAGCGGAAAATGAGGAAGTAAGCAAAATTGAGACGGGTGTACCCCTAGCAGTAGCAAAGGGGCGCATCCAAAAATACTATACAAATGAGGCACAGCGTAGGTGGAGCGGCATCGCTACGTGTGCAATATCTAGAGCCACCTGGCCGGCGTATAATCAGAGGAGAACAAGGAGTCTCCTAGGCAGGTCCAGAGCGGATACTTATAAACTTGTGGCAGTATGCACAGGTCACTGGCCGATTGGCACACATGCGGAAAAAATGGGTATTCCGCATAACGACCACTGCAGAAGCTGTAAAGACACTACTACCAAAGAGACCGTTGAGCACTTCCTGTGTGAATGCCCAGCTCTAGCCAGAACACGACTAAAATCTTTTGGGACACCTTTTTTGGAGAACTTAGGGAGGGTATCTGAGTTAGGGATTCCAAGCATTCTCGAATTTATAAACAACTCCGGTTGGTTGTAGAGAACATCCGCACATTTGATAGTAGGTCCGACGAGTCTTTATGGCATCAAAACGGCTTCTAAGAAAGCTACTTGGGCGACCTCTCTCAGGTCGCAGCCATTTTACCTACCTACCTACAAAGGCATCAGAACTGGTCAGGTTCAAATTGCAAGTGGAGCTATCGTTTTAGCTGATTCCGCATATCCACTTTCGAAATATTTAATGGTTCCATATAGGGATAACGGTCATCTCACAAGTGCTGACAGAAAATTTAACTATCACCTTAGCTCTACCCGAGTGCCAATAGAACAAGCGTTTGGCGTTTTTAGGCAAAAATTCAAAATACAGAACCATATCGATGTAATATCCTTAAATGGGGTCTCGCAAGTAGTTTTGGCGTGCGCTATATTGCATAATTTTATAATTCACAATGGTGAAGACGCCAACAAGAAGCATACAAGGCAACGCTAAGATCGAGTGCAACAAGGAGTGTGTGTGAACACTACCGCGAGTTGAAAAAGGAAGCGAGGCGACTTTTCCGTGAAAAAAAGAGAGGCAGAAAAGCGTGAAATCAATGAGCTTGAGATGCTAGCCAATGGGAATAATGCCCGAAAATTCTATCAAAAAATTCGGCGAATGACGGAAGGTTTCAAACCCGGGGCAAATTCCTGTAAGAACGAGAACGGCGACCTGGTGACTGATGTTCAGAGAATACTAGAGATATGGAGGGATCACTTCTCTGCCCTTTTAAATGGAGAAATTGAGCAAGAAACCAGAGAAGAGCTCGAACCCGAACCCACAATCGAAGAGGACGAAATTGACGTCCCAGAACCCGACTATAATGAGGTGTGAATAGCAATATCCCGGTTAAAAAACAATAAAGCAGATGGCGCTGATGGTTTGCCTGCTAAGCTATTCAAGCATGGCGGCGAGGAACTGGTCGGATGAATGCATGCCCGAAGATTGGAATCTAAGTGTTCTGTGCACAATCCACAAAAAAGGTGATCCTACAAACTGCACCAACTATCGCGGAATCAGCCTTTTGAATATCGCACATAAGGTCTTGTCAAGCGTATTGTGCGAACGATTGAAGCCTGACGTGAACAGACTGATTGGACCTTATCAGTGTGGCTTCAGACCTGGAAAATCTACCATCGACCAGATTTTGACAATACGTCAAATCCTGGAGAAAACCCGCGAGAAAAGAATCGACACACACCACCTCTTTGTTGATTTTAAAGCCGGTTTCGATAACACGAAAAGGACCTGCCTATATGCCGCTATGTCTGAATTTAGTTTCCCCGCAAAAATTATACGGCTTTGCAAAATTACATTGAGCAACACCACCAGCTCAGTCAGAATTGGGAAGGACCTCTCCGAGCCGTTTGAAACCAAACGAGGTCTCAGACAATCTTCAATAATAGCTGGGGTACACACGCCATGTCCAGGATTCGATTACAATAAATTTGTACTATGGGGACTCTTTGCAGATCAGTTAATCCTTATTCAGTATAATTCAAATCTTAATCCTATAAGTTTAGCTGTACTTAATTTCTCTTCACGAGTATGTTTCAACGTGCCCGTAACGGTGAGGCCGACGTTTGCTTATGCTGTTTGAATGGGTAACCACAGCTCCGTGCTCGCCTTTCTTATAGCTGGTGTATTTGGTGTTGCTAGCTCAGCTAGTTGTCAGTGCTCAGCGTTGTCGTTTTAACGACGTTGCTGCGATGGTGATGTTGCTAGGGCGTGTGCAACATGTTGTGCTACCTCTGTAATGTTGCTGGTTAATATTTGGTCCTCACACTCCCCCCTTTCCACGGTGAAGCGACCTTTGCTTTTCAGCTTGTAGTTCGGTAGGCGGTTTGTGTTGGGCTAAATTTACGTGATACGTTTGGTCGTCACACTCCCCCCTTTCCTTGGTGACTCAACCCTCGAGGTCTAGTATCTGGACGTATCCCGTCCTCTTCGTGATTGATACCTTATATTTCCGTTTGCGGAACCTTACCCGGGTGTTGCCTTTGCCTTCGGCCATGTTTCGGCACACTCCCCGTATCTCTGCGATCTCTGGAAACAGGTCTAGTGGCGGCCCTCCGGTGGTCTCTGCGGAGATCTTGATTAGTTGTTGTTTCTCCTGTATTGTTTGCGGGTTTCCTTCCGTATTCGGCATTGGCGGAGTCTGTATTTGTTGCAAGGAATCCACGATGGCTGGCGATTGTAGTGTGGGAGCTCTGTCTGCTGTGGTAGTGCTTGCTGTCGTCGCCTGTATATCTCTCTCAAGCAGTGTCTTCATTTGCGTTAACGTGCGATGTATGGACGGAGACAATGAGCGAAACAAGTTTTTTGGGAGTCACTGCACATTATATAGACAACTATAAAATGACGAGTAGATGCCTTGCAACTAAGGAATTGGGAGAACGGCATACTGCTGGATACATAGCCGAAAATCTCAGATACATTTGCGAAGAGTTTAATATTGTCACAAACAAAATGACTTGCATTGTCACAGACTTACCACTTACTTTTGCTTTGTTTTTCCTGGGCTTTTTCTCCATCTTCCGAAACATCCTTTTTTTGGCTGAAATAGACCCTATTAACGTAATTGCATAAGCATAATGAAAAATCACTTTACCATTCTGGATGCGTCAGCATGTGTTTTTGTAAATTTGTGGTGTTACCCGAGCTTTTAATTGTTTTGAAGCATATTTTGCAGTCCGCTTCCTTTGCATTCCTTATATTGTAAAACTTCCAGATTTCACTACTCCTCATTATTTAAATTTAATTCAGCTTTTATATTAATATTACAAAAATACTTTTTGGATTCAGATGATGCACTTCCACAGAAAATCAACTCTTACTTTTCAGGCGTCTGCCTTTTCCGTCTAAATTAACTGTAAATATTTGGTTCTGATTTTCCTTCGATTCGCGTCACAAGTTAGAGAGAGACAACCAGCAGAGCGGTATTTTTGCGCTATTAATTCAACATTTTTTCAAAAATTCGATACGATACCGGGCTCTAGATACTCGATGCCAAAAAGTATCGTTATAAAAGCATCGAGTACAAAATATCGGTATCGAAGGGCAAAAGTATCGATGGTATCGTATCGAAATTCGTGTCCCTAATCCCATCCTACATTAAGTTTGTTACTTTTTAAGATATCTTCGTACAATTTATGCTCTATTTCTAAGACTGCATTAACATAAGAAGCCCTATTTTCTTTTTTCGACTTAATAAGTCTAACGCATTTTACCTTAGCATCTTTTAGTATCTCATTTTGTGCGACTTATCTACTAACTATTTCCTCTTCAGTATGTTCTGCACTAATAACTATTCGTCACCATAATTCTTGGCAAGTAAACTTTCGGCTCGCCTATATTATAAATATTTTTATCTAACTTCTCAGCTAACGTATCTCTTAGCTTATCCTTGTCACTTTCGGAATTCGCACTTATTTTTTATTGTTCCATTGTTTTCCTTTTGTACCCTTTCTATATTCAAGTTAGATGGATCAATTTTATTTAAATCCGTTTTTGTTTGCTCTATTGTTTGTCTAACTTTTGGCTGTATTACAATTGGAGGGATGCCTTTAGCGACATTTACATATGTAGAAGTATTAGCACTGGCAACGCCTTTGTTTATATTTGCTACCTTTTTGACTTCTTTTATTATTTCGTCTTTTTGCAGTGTAAAAGACGCACTCGGCATACTTGCTTTATTTAGATTTTCTTTATTTTCTTTGCATAAATTTTCTACTCTTTTCATTATATCCATTCTCTCTACATTTTCTTTGTTAATCTTTTCTACAACTTTCTTCATTTCTCCTTCATTTTGCCTTATAGTTACTTTAATCTCTTCACTATGTTCACTCAACATGTTATCCATCTCACGTTGTTGCTCCCTTAGATTAACTTTATTTTTTTCCGCTATCTCGAGTATTTGCCTGAGCGCCTCATCAACTTTGGAAATATAAGTAAGACAATCATCACACATGAATCTTAGAAATGGACAACTATTTAAACAATTAGAACTGAAGTCATCCATAGATGCGCAAATTTTACAACACACACCCGCACATCGCACCGCCTTATCGATCGCTACTTTTTTGTTGCATCTAGCATTGACACAACTCTCTTACATTCTCCTCTTACACTTGTTGCTTTCACAGTTACACAGAACTTTTAATTGTTTACGAGCTCGATAAAACACGTCCGTTCGCTGTGATTTTCTTATTTCAAACGGATGCGTCTACGATACTAGCAGGAGGAGTCGAAGCATCCCAATGAGATGCTGCTACCACCCACCCACGACGCCAACGTCAACGCAATGTGCACAACCGCCTCGAAGGCCAACATCAGCACGCGCAACCTCCACCAAGGTAAACGTCAGCGCAACATGCGCTACACCACGCGCAACCACCAGCAGGTTCAACGCCAGCGTCATGGGCGCTAAATCACGCGCAACCAACCAAAGCGCAACGTACGTTAACCCACTCGCAGCCGTCGCAGAAGTCGACACCGACACAACACGAGCTTTATCGCGTGGAACCAGCTGAAACGCCGCTGAAGACAACGACGGTCCCGACATCGCACACGCGTTTCCCGGACGCCCATCCAAGGCAAGCATATCCGCCACCGCGACAATCGCCAGACGCGCAACGATAACCTATGTGCAGGCAGCACGTACAGCAACAGCACACGCTGCGGCCCCGAAACTGATCGCTAGGCCTACAACCACGTCGTTTGCAAATGCCACACGCACCACCACCTGGGTGGAAGCATCAGCCCCACTGGAGAAGCTAGGGCCCCAAAAGATATTCCAGGCCGGACCAGGCAGCATCGTCCTATACGGAAATGAAATGACTTCGCTCAAGAGATCACAATGGCTGACAGACACCGTCATCGACGCGTGAGCAAAAGGCTTAGAGCGGCAACATGGGCAACAAGGTACCACCCCCAGTCCGTTCGTGATCTGGCAGCTGACTCAAAGGAGAACTACCGTCGTATACACCGCTGGGTCCTTAACATAGACCTGTTTGGCAGCCCCGTAATACTCGCACCCCCCAACGGTGCCAAACATTGGTACCTACTCGGCTTTGTAAATCAGGCAGTCACACACCACGTCACCGACACAGAATTCTGGCACGACCGCTACGTATGGATGCGGACTCGATGCACCAAAGCCCCACTCCCGACGAACGCATGGTTTGGATTTCCTCCAATGGGAGTACACGCAGAGGTACTGGAACGACGGTTTTGAAGCACACGAGTTCCACTTGGAGGTTCCGCAGCAGAGAACTACCAATGACTGTTTCATTTAAGTGGCAGAAACTATAGAAAGAGTGCTACCATACACGGGCCACGGAGGAGGACCACCTGGTCTAATTAAGCAACCCTTCACAGAGGAAATGGCGAACCAGAGGCGCGCGGAAATGCTAGACACATTCCTAAAAGGCTATCGAGATATACAGGCGACGACAGAAAGCACTACCACAGCAGACCGAGCTCCCACACTACAATCGCCAGCCACCGTGGATTCCTTGCAACAAATACAGACTTGGCCAATGCCGAATACGGAAGGAAACCCGCAAACAATACAGGAGAAACAACAACTAATCAAGATCTCCGTTCCAGAGATCGCAGAGATACGGGGAGTGTGCCGAAACATGGCCGAAGCCAAAGGCAACACCCGGGTAAGGTTCCGCAAACGGAAATATAAGGTATCAATCACGAAGAGGACGGGATACGTCCAGATACTAGACCTCGAGGGTTGAGTCACCAAGGAAAGGGGAGAGTGTGACGACCAAACGTATCACGTAAATTTAGCCCAACACAAATCGCCCACCGAACTACAAGCTGAAAAACAAAGGTCGCTTCACCGTGGAAAGGGGGGAGTGTGAGGACCAAATATTAACCAGCAACATTACAGAGGTAGCACAACATGTTGCACACGCCCTAGCAACATCACCATCGCAGCAACATCGTTAAAATGACAACGCAACTAGCTGAGCTAGCAACACCAAATACACCAGCTATAAGAAAGGCGAGACGGCAGCACAGAGGTCAGTCAGCACGGAGCTGTTGTTACCCATTCACACAGCATAAGCAAACGTCGCCGCATTAACGTGAACCCGCATCCAGGCGTCACCCGCACACCTACGCCGACATAAGGCCTGACACAGCATCGCCACGGCAGAGCAGCAGAGACGCCATCGTGAGAAGAAATCCTAAACAAAATTTCGAAACACACAAGAAAAATAAATATTGTTTTGTACACGGCTAAAAGTTTTAGCCTAGATTTAAAACTTTTTGGGGCTACATATACACATAGACCAGTATGTCTGCTTTCAAAATGTTTGGAATTTCCAGTAAGATTAGCTGCCTTTGAATAATTTCATTATTTTTATATAAAAGTATGTGTAAAAACACAATAAAAATCCCGCAACTCAAAGCTAAGAACTTTGTGGAAAATTCAAGAAAGCCCTCCGTCGGCTAGAAAAAAAATTGCCAAAAATCGAGTAACAATTGAACGAGCTACAAAACTGCATACTCGAAAAAAATCTAAAAATATTTACTAATGGAATTTTCCACAACTGTGTCCCTCTCCGTTATACTAGTGTTTGGACGAACAAGCCGCCCTGGTTCTCCTAACAGCTTGCTAGACTCAGTAATATTAATTCCAGACTACATAAAAGTTTTATAAGATCTGGCTCATCTGGCATCTATTCGAAATATTTGGTTGCTCGTTCTAATTTTCAGCTATCCAATCATCATGAGGATTACTTAACAGGTTGCAAAACTCAATTTTTCAATAACCCGAAAAGATTTTATAATTTCGTAAATTCAAACGGTTTGTGCGCCGAAGATCAACCACTACGAACCTACTTGAGTTCACCACTTTTGTTATGGATGGATTCGTGAGTTTTTTGCAAACTGATGTAATATACACCGATTTCAGTAAAGCATTCGACACTGTCAACCATGAGCTTCTAATTCATAAGCTTTATTTATTGGGTTTTCCGAATCATTTATTAGTATGGCTTGAAGATTATCTAATAAACAGGTCTCAACAGGTTTTGTTCAAGAATACTATGTCTAAGTCAATCAACGTAACCTCTGGTGTGCCTCAAGGTAGTCATTTAGGCCCATGCGTTTTACCCTATTCATAAATGATCTACCTCAAATTATCTCTTATTCCCGTACTCTCATGTACGCGGATGATGTAAAGCTGTGTTTCTCATTTTGGGGTGATATCCTTCAAGCTGATTTGGAAGCGTTCCGGAACTGGTGGATAGTCCATCTATTAAACTTGAATAGCTCTAAATGTAATCAAATGACATTTCATCGAGGGAAGCCATTTTTAGCATCCTACTCATTAAACGGTGCGCATTTGGAGCGTATCTCTGATGTGGTTGATCTGGGTGTCCTATTTGATCATAAACTGAGTTTTACCGCCCAATTCTGTGTTCCTGATAAATTTGTCAATCTTGACAAATAATAAAGAAAACATTATTTTTATCAAGTGTTTTTGAATTTTTCGTTAAAGCCAAATTTTATTTTATTCAAAGTAATTTTTAATAATTTTTTTTTGACGCAGAATTCAAAACACTTGATAAAAATATTTTTTTCCTGAATATATATCAAGATTGACAAATTTGTCAAGAGCACAGAGTCGCCTTGTTAATATGCATATCTTGTCGATTACGAACAAAGCCATGGGTGTGCTTGGATTTGTTAAAAGGTGGGCTAAAGAGTTTGATGACCCGTACCTTACCAAAATTTTTACACATCGCTGGTGCGCTGTCTGGAGCCCCGTGTACCGGGAGCATATAACCCGGATTGAGTCAGTACAAAAGCAATTTTTGATATTTGCTTGCGTTGTCTATTTGTCTAGATATACACCCACCTCCATATAGTAATAGGCTTCTCCCCATTAGTTTACCTTCTCTAGAAAATCGTAGAACTTTATTAAGGGTAATGTTCCTCCATAAGCTGATCATCGGCCAAATTGACTCATCTGTAGCCTGTTTCTGTAACTTTGAGTTAACTTAACGAATGAGTTTTTATCGCATGGCTCCTAACGAATTCGTTTTGAAAAGTGTTTCTGTATAAAAAAAATTCACCTTGCGATATGTTCGTGGTGTGTTATGTAAAAATGATAAAATGATAGCCCACAAAGCTTATGTGCCAAATAGAACATTTGACGCACGCCAAGGAATTGTCTTAATAGCCTAGTAGTTGTGATGTTGCCCTAACCAGCGGGGATTCCGAGTTCGAATCATGTCAAGTTTTTCTTTTTTTCAACTTTTTTTTAATATTTTTTTTTTGTTTTTATATTTTTCTAAGAACTTTTTACTTACTTAATAACAATAAAAATTTGCACACAATGCAATTATTTTGGTTTCTACGCTTGTTATCACTGCCTCTATAGGCTGCGTTAATTTTATCGATCGCCGTAACGAAAATACATTTCTACCACGCCTATAGAAATACTGCTCAGCGATAACTACATTACCGGGTTGCACTTTGCATTAAAAATCGTATCGATGGGATACAGAAACGGGCTACTGATCTTGTTAGTCGACTAAATTTCGCCGTTCCTGCTAGGACGTCGAGGCACTTGTCAAAACTTTGCCAGAAACAATCCTCTGAATGTCTGCTACTTACACTTCAACAAATTATATAGCTGTATCAGCTTCGAATGTTCTTTTGGCCATTTATCTAATGCAATACTTGATTGCCTTACCATCCGCCGATAAACAATAAAGGATTCAACTGCTCCACTTACTAATAGCCATAGCATTCAAGTAATTTTAAACAATCTAAGTAGTTGATGAAAGAAGGGTGGATTGGAGACATGGCCTCTCCAACCATCCAGTAGATTCTTCAGACTTCTCCGTGCAACTTTAATGGATATATCGTTTGACTGAGAGGGTGGATTGGAGACACGGCCTCTTCAACCACCAGTTTTTCTCAGATTCCTACAGTCAACCTTGAAAATAAATCTACCGAACAAGAGGGTGGATTGGAGACACGGCCTCTCCAACCATCCAGTAAATTCTTCAGACTTCTCCGTGCAACTTTAATCGATACATTGTTTGACTGAGAGGGTGGATTGGAGACACGGCCTCTTCAACCACTCAGCATCAAACTTATAATTCGTCCGAAGGCGAGGCTGGATTGGAGACACGGCCTCGTCAACCATCCACAGTTTTGTTAATTAATTTGTCTGAATATATTTATACATTTTATATAATTGTATTTACTATTGTAATACTGTTTTGTAAACCATGTTGATATTGCTATAATCGACCCCTGTTTTTAACGTCGACTTAAAAAAAAAAATAAAAAGTTAGAAATTTTGATAAAATTTTTTCGAGTTTTCTTGAATTTCATGAATTTTTCACAAAGTTCATAACTTTGGGTTGAAGTATTTTTATTGTGTATTTACACATACTTTCATTTAAAAATAATGAAATTAGTCTAAAGGAGTTAATTTTACTGGACATTCCAAAAAAACCCTTTGAATGCAGACATACTGGTCTAGGTGTATGACCAAACCAAATTTGGTTAAGAAATAAATTTACGCCGGTTGTCATAGAAATGCGCCTAATAAAAATTATTTAAATTTTAAGCCAAAAATGTTGTTAACAATTTTTTTTTTTTTTTAAAGTTAGGACTCGAACCGACGCGTCGTACACTAAATCAGTACGCAATGCTCCACCTACTGAGATTCGGCGCACTCATGAATTTTGTGGGAAAAGTAAACATATTAATGTTGTTAACACTTTTTTTTTTTTCAAATGTTAGGACTCGAGCCGTCGCAACGTGCCCCAAATCAGTGCGCAATGCTCCACCTACTGAGATTCGGCGCACTCATGAATTTTGTGGGAAAAGTACACATATTCGCTGTCTATACGACAAAATATTGTGAATTTTTGTAGGTAATTGAAAGGTTTGGAATTTATTACCAACAAGTTTTAAAAATTGTGTAAATCAATGAATGGTTTAAAATTTCGGCTCAAATTTTTAGGCGTGTAGAAAGTGGAAAATTTCAAATAATTAAAAGTATAAATATGTAATATGTAAAAATATAAAAAATGTATGTGTGTATTTACAGGTAATTCTTATTTACTGACTCTTAGGCCAAACCCCCCCGAAATTTTTTTCTGGCTACGCGCCTGACTGGGAGCATATTACAAATTCAGTTTAGCAAATCCGACTCAACGACGCTCTTACCTACTTTGACTCCTCTTTCTTTTTACTTCAAATTTTGAATTATAAGGTGGTCATGGGTGCTTTGGAATCCCATTTTATTATTGGAGTTTAATGGACAGTAAAAGTTTACATTTAAATATAAACACACAGCTTTTTCAGGATTTTAGGATGCATATACAGTGGCCGACAAAACTATGCATACGCCTTTTTTTGTATGTTTTCACCAACTTCGGCTTCAGAAAATTAATTTTAACTATTTTCCTGTAAGAGAACTTATCAAGATCTAATACAAAAACTATAAATTATATTTTAAATATGTATGGGAAATTCACATTTATGAACATAGTATTTTTTGTATGGAAGAAAACATAAAAGCTCTTCAAAAAAAAAATCGCCAAAAATCAGGAAAATTTCTTACAGACTTGAGACCAACACTTTATCAGACTAAAATTGAATGCGCTACAAATCTGCATTTTCAAAAAAATTCTAAAAATTCTTTTTGATGAAAATTTGTCTAATTTTTGCGAATTTCCCATACATATTTAAAATATAATTTATATTTTTTGTATTAGATCTTGATAAGTTCTCTTACAGGAAAATAGTTAAAATGAATTTTCTGAAGCCGAAGTTGGTGAAAACATACAAAAAAAGGCGTATGCATAGTTTTGTCGGCCACTGTAAATGCCCGGCCCAACATAGTGGTCGCGAATGACTTCGAATCTCATTTTCATTATAGAATTTTACCAAATATAGAAGATTGTTTGCGTTTGTAAGAAAAATAAAAATAAATAAAAAAATAAAAGCAAAGCTTTTGTCGTATTTTCCAGAAATTGGTACCTTTGAACTATTTTTTGCAGCAAAACATGCGAGATATTTGTAAAACAAATGGTTTAGGATGCATCTAAAGAACTGACCGAAAATAGTGGCCATGAATACCTTCGAATCTCATTTTTATTATAGAATTTTCTAAAAAATAGAAGTTTGATTGCGTTTTTAAAAAAGAATTAAAATTTTGAATTACATGAATAGCAAATACTATTATTAATGTTGTTCTTAAAAATAAAACTCTATTTAAAAATTGTATTCAATATTCCAATATTATATATCCAATAACGCCCTTATTGAAACAAATTCTAAGACGGAACATTTTTAAAAAATTTTAAAAATTCGGTAATCTTCCAATCAGCAGTCAATATGTTGAAAACAAATTTAAATTTTTTGCCAAGATTTTGGTGAGAATTTGGGTAAGGGATGGGAACGCTCGGTCAAAATGAAATTGGACAGACGCGCCGACGCATGTGTATACTTTACTTAAGTTGTTAATGTTAGAGCAAATGAAATACGCTCAATGTGAGAATGAAAACATTTTACCGTTAGGATTTTGCTACATACCTATACATATTTTTTATTAAAAATGAATTTGGCGTTTATTTTGAAGTTCTCAATATGAACCGGCCTATTTCCATGTTGGATTTTTTAGGGTTTTTTGCTCAACAATTTAGATATACAGTCGAATCCCGAAAAAGTTAACCAAAAGGTCCCAAGGGTATTTTTTTACTTTTCCAAAGGTTTCCCAAATTTGAAAAAATACGGTTATGAACATAATTTAAGTGATATAAATCTTTACATTTATTTACATGACTTCCTTTTAGTCAATTAGATTTAATTAGAACTGTTGTACAGAATTAACATACATAAATACATCTAAGTATGAATGCCTTCATGACCAACTACATACATAAATGCCCGCAACACCGCCAACAATATTTTACATAATAATTCGGGGAAGACATAGCAAAAAGGGGAGTGCCCGCGCTTGTTTTTCTTACCAAACCAACGGTTGGATTAAAAAAAAAAGAATAAGCTCGAAAAAGTTAACCAATACTTAACTTTTTGGAGCGCTACGTTGACGCTCAAAATTGGTTAACTTAACCGAAGGTCTTACTTTTATGAGAGTTAACTTTTGCGAGATAAGTACATTTTATATTGACTTTTATATCATTTCAATAATTTTTTGTGATATATACTATGACCTCAACTTATATACATATATAGCTATATGTATTTATTAAAGCTGTGCATATAACTTTACCCTTAGTCCTATATCAATTAGAAAAAAGCAAATTCCTTAAAAAATGCAAAAAAACTACGTAAGTACATATTGTGTTATGGTTACCCTTAGTCCTATGTATATCAACTAAGAAAAAGCAAATACCTTAAAAAAATGCATAAAACTACATAAATAAGTATGTACTGTATGTGTTATGATACATTTTAGTAATTTCCCTGCAAAAAAAATAGTCAATATGAAAAAGGAAAAAAAAATTGTGTGCCCGAAGCTGGGCTCGAACCATGGAACGCACGCGTCCCACCCGAGGCCATTACACATGCGATATTGGTACACATAAATATACCATGTCAAATGCTATACCTAAGCGCTAAAGGTTCAGCAAATATTTCCACCGCTAAAAATATACATACACACATAGCCATATGGATTGAAAAGATTGAACGTTCATTTTGAGATTCCGCTAACTTCTTAACATTAGCCGGTTTCCAAATTGTGTTTTTTTTTTGGGTATAAAGACAGTTTTCTCAATTTTTCGTTACATTTGCTCAAAATTTTTTTTTCGCACATTGAAAACTAATTATACAAAGATTATTATAACACTTGAAAGTTGTAAATATCGTCCCGAGAACGCATTTAAAATTGTATTTGTGTAAAAAAATGTTATTAACAAATAAGTAAAATTTAATTTTTTTAAATTTTTTTGCGTGATTATTTTCAGTACTGTTTTTTAAAGATACTTACAAAATTTCAGTTAAATCGTACAAAAAATGTAGGTGGAATAATTGATAGAAGTAAAAGTCATTAAAATATTCAAGGGGCGAAAAAAGTTATAAACAATTTGAATTTTTTTTTAATTTTTTGCAGATATATTTGCGAAGACCCAAATAATATATTACTGCTAATTATTCCAAAATTTACGACTTTTTCGAAAATGGGGGGGCCACTTCACAAATTTTTAGTCGTATACAGACAGTTTTCTAAATTTTTCCTTTAGTTGTGGATTTTTTGAAGTCCGTATAGAAGGAGAATATTACAACTTCAACATATGATGGTTTTCTTCTCTTTTGCGTCAACTTCAACTCAGAAATATTGAAAAAAACATATCTTAACAGGCCCAATTTAGCCTAAATATGTAAGGATTCCGGTTATATGTCGACTCTTTTACAAAAAAAATTTTAAGGAAGAAAATAGTTTATCCCTTCGTCTTACACATGAGTCCAGCCAGACCTTTTCCATTTTTAATCTCCAAAAAAGACCACTTTGGGTTAAGCCAGAGGTTTGAAATTTTCAGTACTCTCCTAAAATTTAATCATACGCCGATCTGTAAAGAAATCATGTTGATATCTGATATATATATATAGTTATATAGATATTTTGAATGATACCTCACATTCGTAACACATAGGTCTGGCTGGACCCACACACATTTCTATGTAATTTTTTGAATGAAACCGTGCACAATGCATTTTTTTCAAATTTTTGAATGTCAAAGCAACCTTTGCTTTTGCAATTAATTTCTTTTTTTAATTTTTCAATGTCATGGCAAGAGTTGATATTTTTTTAGTTCAAATTTTTGAATTTTTCGTTGGTGGTCGGTCGAAAAAGAGTTGATTTTCTTTTTAGCTCATATTTTTGAATTATACTTTGATGACAGTGGATAAATAGATGTTGAATGTTCAGGAAGTGAGTGCTAAAGTATAATTCTTTACTACGCGTTATTTTTGGTGTGCTATTTTGATAAAAATAAATATGAGTGACGAAATTGATTTGATTTATAACACTCGACCGCATAGAAGAAACTTTGATAGTGAATTTTATGAACGAATAGCAGCTGATTTAGCTAACGATTTGGAACGTGAAAGGGCTGCTGAAGAACTTGGAGATAACCTTCAACCGATAAACCTAGGTGAGGATTAGGATGACATCGAGGATTTGGATTGCATTCCTGACAATGAAGCTTCAGACATCGAGAACGACCCAATAATCCAACGAAACGAATTATCCTTTGATGATGATGACGACGATGATGATGGTGATGATGAGTTCGAAGAAGCAATCGCAATGCCTTTTTGTATGGTAAAGATGGCACAAGATGGAGCAAAAATGCACCAAGCGCAGGTCGTATTCGAGTACACAACATCATGCGATTTCGTGGAGGACCAAAAGAAAATAATTCCATTGCGATCGAGCTATTCAAAAAATTTTTTACTCAAAACATTTCTTTTATTATTATAAACGAAACGAATCGTTACGCTAAAGAAACAACTGAGAAATGGAATACGGCCAACCCTGACAAGCAACAAAAAACTTGGAAAGATATGACTGAAGCTGAATTGGATGCCTTCTTGGGAATTCTTTTTGCAGCTGGTGTTACACACAATAATATGCAAAAAGCAGATGTTTTGTGGCGTACGGATAACCTACCTATCTTTAGAGCTGCCATGTCTTACCATCAGTGTTGCCAGAAATTTTTAGAGCTTATAGCTAAATTGAAACAAAAAAATAGCTAAAAATAGCTACAAAAAAAATTTCATAGCCAAAAAAAATAGCTAAAATTTTTTTCTTTAAAAATAGCTAAATGAGCTTTTATTTCACATGAAATTAAACCACATATGTATGTCTGTAGTTACTAAATTATTATAAAGCAAAAAATAATAATAATAAAAATAATAACAATTCAGTCATTGAAAATATATGTACTTTTTAAGTACATAAATTAAATTATAATAGTAACATAAATTATAATCACGAATAGTTGATATACATACATCACTCAAGTATTATTCAAAAATGAAGTTAAATCACAGCTGTGCAGAGTTCAAAAACAAAGTCATTGTCTTCGTTTAATTCACATGTTTAATCGTATATATTTACTAGGTATACCAAAGTTATGACAACATTTTCCAGGTCTTTTAAGACCGTATCTTATAGTTAGTAAAGAGTTTAACATCAAAATCTCCATTCTATTCCTTTGCTAGGTTTTTATTAAATTCAATACAGAAAAACTTCGTTCTATTTCCGCATTACTAAGCGGTATTATTAGCAAATTAAATACAAACTGTTGTAATTGCTCAAACGGATTTTCATTAATGGCATTTCCCAAACTCCCTTACCTCTATCCAAAACTTAACTTTAGAAGGGGTCTCTTGCCATGGATATGAATAGAGTTTTTTCCATTCCATTTCTATAACAGTAATTTTTTCTGCCTTAAAAGTATCAAATATTTTGGGCTTCACCACATTTAAAGCATTTTTTATAGCAAAAAACTCAATATTTTTTAAAGATTGAATATTTTGTGGTAGGCGTTGACGTAGCTGCTCAATTAACTTGATAATAAAAGTCTGACAAAATTTCTACTATCTATCAACTTTTGAACAGTTTGATAAACATAAGGCAGAGTGCACACGGTCGATATTTATATTCTAAAAAGTTCTGTGAAAATAATTTGGCAAATAACAAAAATGTTTTAGCTAAAATAGCTAACTCGATTTAAAAAAAAGCTAAAAAAATAGCTAAGAGCTAAACCCGAATTTCTATAGCTAAACGTCGAAATAAATAGCTAAATCTAGCTACAAAATAGCTAAAATGGCAACACTGCTTACCATCGCTTCGTTGCCCTGGCTCGTTATGTTCGGTTTGACGACAGTCGTACTCGTGAACTCGTAAAGCGTATACTAACACCGGGCGCACAGTTGTTGCAGATAATTTTTTTACAACCTTGGAAGGTGCAAAGCGTCTGGCCAAAATTGGTATGGCTTTCGTTGGAACTATTCGAGCCAATAAGAGATGTATTCCCAGCGAATTGAAAAAAAGTCCTGCTCGTCCCATTCTTTTATCTTGTTTCGGATTCCACGATAATTTGGTATCAATTTGCAGTTATGTGCCGAAAAAGAACAAGGTAGTCAATTTGATTTCCACCGTACACTACACAAAAGAGTGTTTTGGTGAAGCAAAAAAACCTGAAGCAATATTGTTTTATAATAAAAATAAAGTTGGTGTCGATTGTATGGACCAGATGGTAACGCATTTTAGTACGAAACGTTCAACAAAACGTTGGACATTTGCCTTTTTTTGTAATATGCTGGATGTTATGGGACTGGCATCTTACTGCATTTTCAAAGAAGTTGAGAATACCCAAAAAAATTACGCTAGACGTAACTTCCTATGGACATTAGCTAGTTCATTGGTTCTACCAAACGTTGAAGAAAGAATGAACAACATTCATATCTCTAAGCAATTCAGCACTCGGACAGCTATAGAGGCCTTCTTAGGAAAACCAATAAACGTGAGTATTTCTAACTTTGTACAAATTTTTATAATTTTGACTGAAACTTGTTTCCAATTTTGTCTTCCTTTTTTAGAAACCTCTCGTAAATCCTACAAAAAGCGGCGCAGACACATTAGCTAGAAAGAAATATTGTCGACTGTGTGCAGAATCAGATGAAAAGATACGGAGGAAGACCCGATTCTTTTGCTCGAAATGTGCAGAGCCGGTTTGTCAACAACATTAAAAAATCGACTACGTTTGCTTCTGTTGTATTCCGCAAGAACAATAAAGTCGTGTGGTTATTATTTATCAATATCTCCTAATGTATTTAGAGAATGGAATATATAATTTAATTTTTCTTTATTTATTATAAAAATAAAAATCAGAAATTTAATAAATATTTGAATAACATACAATTAAATAACAAAATTTAGTAGTTAACAATCAATACCTCTACTGGTCTAGCCCATAGCCATTACAGCTGGGTATTAAAAAATCGGTTCCAGCCAAACTTAGACTTCCTTACTTTTTTATTTTCGAACTAGAAAACCGCAATTTTAATAAATACTTGAATAACACACAATTAAAGGGTTTAAATTAAAAAATCTTGCATATAAATCACATCTTTCTTCGTAAATGCATATAATTTGTATGTGGGTCCAGCCAGGCTCATGTATACCGAATGTGACTATCAAAACATGTGTCTGACGAAGAGTTATGTCTTCAGGAAAATTAACGCGATTTCTAACTACTTCGTAAATATAAAATCGAAGAAGCTACAAACTGTGTTTTTACTTTTTGTACATTAAATATGATTTATTTCTTTAAAAAAAATAAAAAGAGAAATAATGATAAAGTGGAGTAATTGTTTAGCTTTTTTTTAAAAAAATTTGATTTTTTCACTCCAAGAAAGATGTCATCAACAGAAAAAATTTAGGTTACAAATATAAGGATTCCGATAATATGTCGACTATTTTACAAATTAAAATTATTGGGAAGAAAATAGTTGATGTCTTTAGAAAAATTAAAGCGATTTTTAAGTACTTCGTAAATATAAAATTGAAGAAGCTACAAACTGTGTTTTTACTTTTTGTATATTAAATATGATACATTTCTTAAAAAAAAATAAAAGGAGAAATAATGATAAATTGGAATAATTTTTTAGCTTTTTTTCAAATAATTTAATTTTTTCACTCCAAGATAGAGGTCATAAATGAAAAAATATTGAAGTATTGGGTAATGTAAAAAAAGAATATTATGATAAAAAGTTTTCATACGTTTAAAGGCAAATTCAATTTAGTAAAAAGAAAAAAAAACTTAACCGTCCCTGAGCCTGCAAGCGCACGCATCATAGCCGGCACGCTTACCACCTGCGCCACTGCTGTATGTACAGTAAAACAGTCAGATACTGTAGTTAACAGTTTTGGCTTTTGGTGAAAACTTTTATGAATTATTACAAATTAATGAAGCATTTTTTGTTAAATATAATATGCCTATGCAAAGCTCGGCTTTTGGAAGAGATCATGCAAGTGTATAGGCAAGAAATAAAAGTTGAGAGTCTATAGATCAAAAATATAGCCAAATTTCATATGTTGTCCAACGATATTTTTTGTCGCTAGTGATGCGCAAGTAGATAAGCTACAAGTTATACCATGAGATTTATACTTAACCGACGATACGATACACCAATTAAAGATACTAGATGGACCCGTGCGCGCCTTGCGTAACGAATTTCACCACTACCCTCAGCGACATCTACAACCCAGTAGATAAAGTCTTGATTCACAATGGCGTTGCAGTACAAATTGATTATTTTGTGCATTCACAATGGTTTATTTAAACAAATGAATTTTTATAAAATACGCTTAAACAAAAGCACCGCTGTAATTAATAAATGATTTCGCATGGTAACCACCCACACCTTTAAAACGATACTTTATTTATTAATATTGGTTCGAAATGAGAGCAGAAAATTAGGAGCAAACACAAAAAGACCTTACGGAAATAATATATATGATATGTGAATGATACCCATTCATATGTGGTCAGGGATATAAATAATTTTAGATTACCTCTTCTTAAGACTGAGCTGGGCAAGCAAAATGTATTTCATAAAGGCCTAAAATGTTTTAATGAACTTCCTGATTACACCAAGAATTGCACTGAAATAAATTTATTCAAAAAATGTTTGCTGGAACACTGTAAGACTCTCCCATTAAGATAATTTTTTTCTGTTTATTACTTCTTTCATGATAAATCGATATGACGCTGCTAGACAAACCGTAAACAAATGTCTGACCCGTAAATACAAGTAAATACAACTAATAATAATAATTCCCAACGGATTACCCACCATATCCCTCCCGACCGGCGCGAGGGGCGCATCCGCATGACGTACGGATTGTTCTTTCGTGCCGAGTCTTTGAAAGGCTTTGGTTTGTTAATCGTCGAGATCTAAAACTGCTCAGCTACAGAGAAAACCTTATCAGCTAAGTAAGGTAGATAAAAAATAGATGACACAATTAATAAATAATTAGTTGACAGCGAATAGTTATTGTAAAGAATAAAGATAAGAATCAAAGGATATGAAAGTAAATTGTTGCTATGTATCAAGGCAAATTAAACAAGGTAGAATTGACAACTGAAATATTTTTTTTTGTAGGAGTTCTTACTCCAAAAAAGTATAAACCAACGAATTTACCCTTACTGGCCCACGTACAATATTTGGGCCCCATACAATTTTTGTATTAAAAAGTTAAACCGCATTTGCAAATATCAAAATATTATTAATATAGAAATTCATAAACTATCTAATAAGCTCAGTTTTGCCACCAAGTTCTACTTTGGAGTCTACCTCTTTAAAGACCTTGACCGCAAAGAACAAGTATACATACATATGTATATATTAGTATAGCAACGATTTGGGTCACTGTTTACGACTATCATCAAATTCTAAAAAATGTTGGGAGGAGTACCAAAGTCACTTTTCGGTTGAAATGAAAATCGGCCTCCGGAGAATAAATACTGTTGTTATTTTGAAAAATATTTGCAAAAATCCAAAGAACTAATCGGAGGCGTTGTCTATAGCTTTTGTGTGAATTACATCTTTAGTTGCCGACTATTGCCCACGATTTAAAAAAATAACGCGATCCCGTCTTCTTGGTACAGAAATTGTTTCATTCGTTTCCAAATATCTTGCAAACTACTCAAAAAAATTGATCTCGTAATCGGATTATTATTTATGGGTACTGGGCGCGACTATTGATACCTCTCCCGGCAATTTTTGGACGTGTTTTAGCACTCGGTTGCAGTCGTAAACAATTACCACGATTTGGTATTTCTCAAATAAAAATAACGAACTGATAAAAATGAAAAATTTTAAATCGAACGGGTTAAAAATTTTTTTCATTTGACGTTAAAACTCCTACAGCAAAGAGAGAACTGTCAAGTTCGCTACTACTTTGTTTAATATACTTTGCTATGTATTTAGGATAGAAAGAATTGACATTTTTATTCTGCATAGTGAGTCTGAAATATCAAACGTACCAGAATGAGAGTTATAATCTTGACACAAACAACGAAAAGGCTGATTTAATTCAAAATTAGTTCGGCACTATTTCAAGATAAGTGGTTTAAAATGTGTTGATGGACGAGAAGGTATGTACATTGAAGTTCACTTCGCTCAAAAGAAACGGGCTTGTGATTGAACCATTTAGTAATTTAATCATGAAAACAATTCCAAGCATTTCCCTCCGACTAGAAAGGCTGTGAAGATTAATTAGTTTTAAGCGACTCGTATACGATGGCAAATTATACAACGGATCCCAGTGAAGATCTCTTAAGGCAAATAGTAAAAATTGTTTTTGAACTGATTCTAAGCGATCCACGTGGACCTGGTAACGCGGGTTCCAAATTATAGAACCGTATTCAAGTATCGGTCTGACTAATGTAGTAAAGAGAGTTTTAGTTACAGAAGAGATATATTAAGTAAGGGCTCGAAGTATGGAAGGATTGGAAACACGTCCTTTCTAACCTTCTAAAAAAGGCTTAAATAAATCTAAATAAAATTAAGCCTCGAAGTATGGGAGAATTGGAGTGGCCTTTGGAGTGCCAGTTATTGGGCTGTTCGGAGTCTCGTGCATTCTGTCGAATTCAATAGAGGAAAGGACGACTGGAAACACGTTCCTTCCAGGCTTTCACAAAGAGTTCTCTGGAACTCGCCGGTAAAACTGATCTCAATAGAATATATGTACATATTGAATTTATACATAATGTAAACAATTTATTAGTTTAAGTTTTTTTCTTAAAAAGCCGTAATAATAAATAAATAAATAAAATAAATTTAATTCTTTGATCTTCCATGGCGAATGGGATTGCGTGTTGTAGTTCTCGGCAAAATACTTCCTGTCACGGCGGTGGTTTGCGAAAGAATGATCAGCTTCGGTAATTTTTGTTGCTAAGCTTGCTTGGGTTTATTTTTTTATAAATTTTTTTTTTTTTGGTGTCCCTCTAATCCTTCGTTGGGGAGCTGTCGGGTGCAAGCAATAAATTCAGTTCGGAAGTGTTAGCCGTTTTCTCTTTCCCGCTGTTGATTTTCCTTACCATGGGAACTATTGCCTTGGACAGGTTGTGTTCCTTAACTAGAACAAGTTCGCCCACTTCGGAGGTCCATTTTTTCCGTCATAGGTTATAGTGCCGTGCCTGATCTGTAGCTGCTCGTTCCATGTTTCGTCTGATTATTTTGAAGGCTTCCTGCATCCTCTTGTTCTTCTCCTAGGGCGTAGTGCTTACTGTTCCTGTACCGGTAATGACCTCGTCGAACAGTGCTCCAGGTAGTCTGGGTTCCCGTCCCTGTACCAGGAAGGCTGGGTTGTAACCGGCCGATGCAGCGACGTACGTGTTTATGGCCGTGTTTCCGAGAGGGGGTCGTCAAATCGATTGTGCTGTGAACGAGTGAGTTGTGCTATAATTCGTTTCACGGTTCTGTTTGCTCTTTCTGTTGGGTTCTCTTGGGGGTTTGTATGGCGCGGTGAATTGTTGTCGTATCCCCATTTCCTTCAGGTAGCGCTGCCATAAGGTACTAGTACATTGTACCCCGTTATCAGATATGAGGGTTTTGGGTACACCAAACCTTGCGAGGATGCGTTCTCTGAATGCGCGGTGGAGGCTATCCGCGTTCGCACGTCTCATGGGGATCAGTTCTACCCATTTGCTAAAACGGTCGAATAATACTAATAGCAACGTGTTCCCGTCCGTGGACCGTGGTAGGGGTCCGATGAAGTTGGCACATACCGTGGCAAATGGTCCTTGAGTGATTTGTGAGAGCATCTTTCCGGCTGGATTTTGTTGTGCTTCCTTGTATTTCTAGCTGAACTCGCATCCTCGTCGTGTGACCGGCAAGGGATATGGCGGTACAGTTTTCCATCTTTTAACGCGTAGTCTGCGTATTTCTCTGGGTTGGTTTGTATCTCTCCAACGCGTTTGTGCCACCACTTGCAGCGTGGCTCCGTCGTCGTTGCTAGTCTTAAGGTCTCCAATGGTTGTCGTGACAACGCGTCTGCTACCATATTGAGTTTTCCCTTCCGATAGTCGATGTCGAAGATGTCCTGCTGCAACTCTAGGGCCCATCGGGCTATGCGGCCAAAGGGGCTCTCAATAGAGATCAGCCAATTTAGTGACATGTGGTCCGTGATTACCTTGAATCGGTATCCTTCCAACTATGGTCTCATCTTCCGTATCCCCCAGACGATAGCAAGGCATTCCTTTTCGGAGGGCGAATAGTTAGCTTCTGCCTTTTTTTGCACCAATTTTCTAACAAATACAGAAAAATGTGTACAACCAAAAAAATTTTATGGGGTTTTAGGTATCAGAGTAGCAGTTTCAGAAAAGTTAAAAAACATTTAAATTTATAATGTATGGGTCTAGGTATCTGTTTCAGCAAAGTGAAAAATGTATGCGAATGACCGAGCATTAAGCTGTCGGTAGTCCACGCACAATCTCCACTTCCCGTTCTTCTTCTTGGCTGGCACGATAGGTGCACTATGCGGGTTACAGGACGGCGCGATGCACCCTCTATCCAGAAGTTCGTCGAAATCACTGTTGATAATGCTTTGAATCGCTGGATTACGTGGGAAATACCGCTGCTTGATGGGGTGGTGGTCTGTCAGGATAATCTTGCTCTCGGCTAATGTTGTCACCCCGCTCATGCTCTCGAATTTTTGAAGTTCTTTTGCTGGGAAATTCTGTACTTGTTCTGTCTCATCCCCGTTGTAGGCATCATTAATCCTGTTTATTCTTTCGTCTCTTCGTGGTGTTAGATTCTCCGTGCTTCCTAGCGTGAGAGTGGCGCAAGAGATCGCGTTAAGACGAGGTGTCCTCCACCGCATGATATGGTGGCTCCCATACTTCCCAATTTATTTAGGCCTAGTATGATGTCATCAATTGCCCCCGGCATGACGTGCAATACTGTGTGGTGCGATGACTGCCTCCGATGACTCTGTATAGTGTCTGCGCCGAGCTTGGCTACGGCATAGTGCCCTGCATACTTTGTGGGGGTCCAGTCTCGACGTGTCTAGGGGTCAGTAGCGCGGTACATACGGTGGCTGCTGGTGGGATGATACTGGTGGACACTGCTGGGTTGGTACGGGCTTGTATCCAACGACGTGGCTAGCTACTTCTCTGCGTGGTCCCTCTGATGTCCGGCGATAACCTTCGTGGATGCTCTCATATTCCTCGGCAAGGGTGAGGAGGTCGGCTAGATTGATAACATCCCGGCGGCGGATATAAAGTAAGTAGTCGGGATGGCTGCTTCGAAGGTCCTTTCCAGTTGTTGCACGCTGCTGTATCCCGCGTGTCTCCTCAAACTCTGTGGCGTACTGCTGTGAGAGTTGTATGGAAGGTAGCCTCAATGTGCTAAGTTCGGTAGGTTCCGTGTAGATATTTGGGATTTCGTACTCGGTTGCGTGTATTGGTGTTTTCACCGAATCTTCTGCGATATCCTTGTAGGTGGCCTCTATGGATAAAAATTTCTCCTGTATCTCCAGGTCGGTCGTTGCCTTAGATGCCAATGCGGTAATGCCACTAGCTGCTCCTTTAGGGCATTGTCTAACCACGTGATGTCGACCGGGTGGGCCATTATGTATCTTAGCTCCCAGGTCAGGAATACTCCTTCTGTCGTTGTATCATCTGCAGTGTCCCTGCTCGGGCGCCAATTGTAACGAAGATTTTCAGCTTTCCCGCTGCTTCTTCAATAATAGCAGGGGTATACTCGCCGTGTCCAGGATTCGATTACAATAAATTTGTAATATGGGGACCCTTTGAAGATCGGTTAACCTTTATTCAGTATAATTCAAATCTTAATCCAATAAATTTAGCTGTACTTAATTTCTCTTCACGTGTATGTTTCAATGTGCCAGTAACGGTGAGGCCGGGTTCCGTTAGAAGGGTCCCGTTACCGTTCGGTTTCAATGTGCGTCGGCGCTGTTCTGTCGCGCCTTCCGTCGGCGATCCTCGGTTGCGCCTCACGATGGCGTCTCCGCTGCTCTGCCGTGGCGATACCGGCTGAGAAGTTTCAGAAGAATAGTTATTTTCCCAATTTACATCTCGTTTATGTCTACGGCAATCAACTAAAGTAAAGCCATTTTTAAAAAGTCTAGCTTCGCCATTTTGTCATATCCCTTCCATTTAAATCTTTAGCTGTGCCTAAACATTCCCGAAGTCATCCCCAGTCATTTAAAAAAAAATATTTCAATGTACAGACACAACTCTTCTAGAGTTTTAATAAAGACTAGCAGACCCGGCAGAGGTTGTTCTGCCTGACCAGTGACTTCCCTAGAAATACAATTTCAAATATTTTTCTATTAATTTTTAACATTTCATTTATTGCAGTGCTTTAGGGTATACAATATTTCTGGATTTAACTTCTTTGGTATAAACAAATACTTTGTTTGGATGTCCTACTCAAAAAACGGATCCTTTGAACTCAATGAGTATGACAAAAACCATTATGCGCTGCTGAGCAGATGTGTAGTTAGTATTTATTTAATTATATCCTATATCTACCACTTACCTCCACTATTATGATTTTATGAAAAACCTATAATACTCTGGATATGTATAAACGGCAATAACAAAAAAGAAAAATTATATGCTTTGATTAAGATTTAAGAACGTTAAAATCTCACTAAAGCAAATACATTCAGGGATAGATATAACGAATTGAAATATTACTTAGCTTGTGGTCTTGGCACTGCCCACATTTCCAAAAAATTTACAAATGTAGCCTATGTATGTCGTACCCAACGAAGATTTTAACGTATTGGAAAAGTTTAAAACAGATCAACCATAAACTTTGGACATTATTAAAGTAAAAACAAATTACTGAATACAAAAAATGTGGGCGTCGCACCGCCCACTTTTCCCAAATTATATAATTCTTGACCAAGGGACACACATATCCAAAAATCATTAGTTTAGACCAAACATATTCAAAGCTATGATGATTTAAATTTTATAAAGCCTGGGGGCGTGGCACCGCCCACTTTTCCAAAAATTAATATAGCCTAAATCGTACACAACAATCTTCTGAACCAATCTGGAAAGTTTAGATGACTTTGGACATTATTGAAGTACAAACAAAACACAAAAAATGTGGGCGTGGCACCGCCCACTTTTCCCAAATTATATAAATCTTGACTAAAGGACACACATGTCCAAAAATCTTTAATTTAGACCCAATATGTTCAGAGTTATGAAGAACTTAAATTTTATATAGCCTGGATGCGGGGCACTGCCTACTTTTCCAAAAATTGGTACAGCCTGAATCGTACACAACAATTTTCTTAACCAATCTGGAATGTTTAAAAGAGATCGACCATAAACTTTGGATATTATTGAAGTACAAACAAAACACAAAAAACGTGGGCGTGGCACCGCCCACTTTTCCCAAATTATATAAATCTGGACTAAAGGACACACATGCCCAAAAACCTTTAATTTAGACCAAATATGTTCAGAGTTATGATGAACTTAAATTTTATATAGCCTGGGGGCGGGGCACTGCCTACTTTTCCAAAAATTGATATAGCCTGAATCGTACCCAACAATTTTCTTTACCAATCTGGAAAGTTTAAAAGAGATCGACCATAAACTTTGGAAATTATTGAAGTACAAACAAAACACAAAAAATGTGGGCGTGGCACCGCCCACTTTTCCAAAATTACATAAATCTTGACCAAAGGACACACATATCCAAAAATCATTACTTTAGACCAAATATGTTCAGAGTTAGGAAGAATTGTAGTTTTATATAGCCTGGGGGCGTGGCACCGCCCACTTTTCCAAAAATTTATATAGCCTATGCTTTAACCCATGATCCCAAGAATATACTGTGAAAATTTCATAAAAATCGGTTGAGTACTTTGGACGCCTATAAAGAAAACACAGACACACATTCATTTTTATACCTAGTAGTGCTTCGCACACAAGGTATATTAACTTCATTCGCCTAACGGTAGTATGTAACGGCATAAACGAATCGAGATAGATATTGACTTATATATATCAAAATGTTCAGGAGGAAAAGAGAAATTGATTGAGCCATGTCCGTCCGTCCGTCCGTCCGTCCGTCTGTGAACACGATACCTTGAGTAAATCTTGAGATATCTCAATTAAATTTGGTATGTAGGTTCCTTTTCACTTATCTCCGAGCGCTATTGAAAATAGGCAAAATCGGCTAAAAGCCACGCCCTCTTTCTATATATATAATATTTTCGAAAATACAAAAGGAGTGATTATTCAGTACATAATACACCTATAAGGATAATATTTGGTGTGCGCTTTAGCGTTAAGGCAACAAATACATTTTTGAAGAAATTTTTAAAAAGGGGCGTGGTACCGCCCACTTTTGATATAGTCAAGTTTGGAAATATTATTAATCATAAATCAAAAACCGCTCAAGATAGAAAAATAAAATTCAGCACACATATATATATTAATACAGGCAATATTTCGAAAAAAAATTAGCGAAATCGGGTTAGGTTCACGCCCAATTTTATACGAAAGATTTTGAAAAGGATCATAGAAATATTGAATATGCTATAACTTTGCTTAAACTAGCTGTATATAATTTCTATTTCACCTCTGAAGTGTTCGTGGGCAAGGAAGTCGAAAGCACAAAATTTTTGGAAAATGGGCGTGGCCCCGCCCTTTTATGGGGGATTATTCCACAAAACTTTCCATGCCATAACTCCGGTAAAAATTGACTTATTGAAACGATATCACTGGTTTACAACCAAAATGCACCAGAGACGCCATAGTGAAATTCCTATGTAAAATCACCTCCTAATTCCGAAAATCAAGGTTATTTTTACTTGAATGGTACCGTTTTTGAGATATTTACGATTTACCGTTATTTCAAAAAACAAAAAAGATGGCTCCACTTAATCGCGTATATCTCAAGAACAAATTGAGCTATTCGAAAACGGTTTGAAGAATTTGAAAGCTTATAAAATTTACTATAATCAGTACATACAACACTTTTTGACTTTGCGAGGAAGCATCTCTGTTTTTTTGCAGATATTTTCCCCCCCTCTAAGTTCTGTTTTATTACAAAAAAACAAGCTATCAGTGAACAAAATCGATGAACTAATACAAAAGTTATAAGCATTCAAGTAAATATATCCATTTAATGCTTAAGTACCCTACTGGTACATATGTGTTAGTATTCGTATATCAGTTAGTTAGCAGGTAGATTTTCGAAAAGTTATTAGATACAAAAAGCTGTTAGTGTCGTTTTCTCAAACCTAGGTACATTTTAAACAAGAGCATATTTTTGAGGCAGGTAGTGTTTTCTTTGTAGAACTAGGGAACCTTTTTGTTTAGGTAGGCTTGAATTTTTACTGGATCTAAGTATAAATAAGAGTACATGCGCCTTGTTCCTTCATAATATCTGCAAGGCTCGCCGGATACTGTTCAGTTTATAATTGCAGTTTATAACCCGTCATTTACTTAAAAATAAAAAATGAATAAAAGGGCGCGAGAGTTTGAGTGTACAAATGATCCAGATATGTTCTGTTTCATCTGCGGTCAATTTATTGTTAAAAGTATGAGACGTGTGTTTTCAAATCCTTTGAAAGTTACATACTATAAGTGTTTTGGAATTGAGCCTAAAAACCATGGACACCGAACACTGTGTGCACCACATGCCGAGTCGAATTAATTTCTTCGGAAACCGGAACAAAAAGGTACGTTGAAAAAATTAGGAATTTGTTCCCTTTTAATGCATAGCTGACTAACTTCTGAAACTATCTATTTAGGCGACGTGTGAAATTTATTACACCAATGAAGTGGAGGGAACCAACTTGCCATTCAACGGACTGCTATATTTGTACTACAAAAGTACTTGGGGTTGGAAAGTCCAGAAAAGTAACCTATGCGAGCGCTTTAAACTGGCTTTATTTGAATTTCTACAATAACAGACATACTTTTCTATTGAATCTCACAACTTTTTATTCTCTTTCCTACTTTTAATTCTTTTTTAAACTAATAGTTATGTGAACATACAAAACAATTTTAAACTAGTTATTTCTTATTTCAACGCTTACTTTGTTTTCGAAACTATCGTACGTAATTTATTACTTAGATTTAAGGGAATAATTGTAATTATAATACATCTGTACAGTACAGATGTTAGATATCCAATGTTGATGTACTTTAAGAGACAATAGTCTCACCCGTACAAAATTGATTAAATAAATGGAATGGAAGTATCTACAGTGTCATTACCAGAACTAATTTCAACAGAAACGACATTGCCAGAATCAAATTTAACTTTAGTTCCGGCTCCAGCTTCATTGTCAACAGTAGTATCTGATTACGCGGCATCATGTTGTACTGAATTTCAAACGGAAAACGAAAGAAATTCTTTGTCACAAGCACAACTCAATGATTGGATAAGGGATTTGGAATTGTCAAAGAAAAAGGCCGAACTACACGCCTCTCGAATGCAACAATTTAAATTTGTTTCATCCGATGTTAAGGTAACATATTATAGAACTCGTCACGAAGAATTTTCCACGTACTATACGAAGGAGGACAGTGTTTGTTACTGCAAAGACATTGCTGGTCTATTCAAACAATTTGGTGAACAATATGATTCAAAAGAGTGGCGATTGTTCATAGACGGCAATAAATTAAGTTTAAAGGCCGTATTATTGCATATTGGCAACCAAAAGCCATCTATCCCGATCGCGCATGCAGTAAATACGAAGGAAACATATGAGATAATGGAAAAATTGCTCAAGTTAATCAAATACGAAGAACATGATTGGAAAATATGTGCCGATCTTAAAGTCGTTGGAATGCTATGTGGTCTACAAAGTGGATACAGAAAATACTGTTGCTTTCTATGCAAATGGGATAGCCGAGCTCGTCAAGACCACTACATCATAAAGGATTGGCCAGAACGAATCGAGTTTCAAGTTGGGGTAGATAACATAAAATACTCTCCACTTATAAAGAAGGAAAAAATAATTCTACCTCCGCTCCACATCAAGCTCGGCCTTATCAAAAACTTTGTGAAGGCTTTGGACAAAGAAGGCGAAGCTTTTCATCATTTGAAGACAATCTTCCCAGAGGTTTCAGAAGCAAAAATAAAGGAAGGCATTTTTGTGGGACCGCAAATAAGGAAAATGATGACCAATAACCATTTCAAAGAACTATTGTCAACAGTGGAGGCAGCAGCGTAGGATTCTTTTGAAAAGGTCGTTACTTCTTTTTTAGGCAAACACAAAAGTCCTAACTACGAGATGATAGTGAACGACTTAATCAAAAACTATGCGGAAATGGGTAAATAAAAAAACATATTATAATAAATTATATATTACATAAATTTACATGAGAATATAGAGCCATAAATCTGAATTCATCGTCCAGTTCCGAACATACAAGAACGGGAAAAATATAAACAAAAAATTTGTTCTGAATTGAAAGATAAATCCAGCCTAAGAAAATTATATACTAATGTGTCACTTATGTATTTATCTAATTTACTTTTTTCTTTTCTTTCAGGAGTAAATATGTCTTTAAATATTCATTTCTTACACTCCCACTTAAATTTTTTCCCGCAAAATCTTGGCGACGAAAGTTACGAGCATGGCGAAAGGTTTCACCAGCAAATGAAAGTGATTGAAAGTCGGTATCAAGGATTCTGGGATGTCGCTATGATGGGCGACTACTGTTGATTTCTCATAAGAGAAACCGATCCTAATCTAAATAAGCGTCAAAACAAGACACATAACTTTTTCGATTATAAAATAAGATCATAGAGTTAAGACAGAACCATATGTACATATGCTATTATTTGTAGGGTACTTAAGTATTAAATGGATATATTTACTTGAATGCTTATAACTTTTGTATTAGTTCATCGATTTTGTTCACTGATAGCTTATTTTTTTTGTAATAAAACAGAGCTTAGAGGGGGGAAAAAATATCTGCAAAAAAGCAAAAAGTTTTCGAGATGCTTCTTCGCAAAGTACAATTTTTTTTATATTTTTACAAAAAAAATTTAAAAAATCAGTAATGATTGTTCAATATGTTTGAATCTGCAGGACCTAGCAAAAAGTGTTGTATGTACTGATTATAGTAAATTGTATAAGCTTTAAAATTCTTCAAACCGTTTTCGAATAGCTCAATTTGTTCTTGAGATATACACGATTAAGTGGAGCCATCTTTTTTGTTTTTTGAAATAACGGTAAATCGTAAATATCTCAAAAACGGTACCATTCAAGTAAAAATAACCTTGATTTTCGGAATTAGGAGGTGATTTTACATAGGAATTTCACTATGGCGTCTCTGGTATAATATATATAAATAAGATTTTACACACATAATAAGCTTTTTAAGTAAAACTAAACTGTATAAAAATTTTGTGGATTTTTGTGAAGTAGGCGTGGCGCCGCCCACTTTTTAGCATAAAAGCTCTGCTATTTTCAAAAGCGATTGCTTGGAATTTCAAGAATGTATTTCAATGAAATTTTGTGAGATACTTCCCAATAGTATGTAGTATACTCCTGCCAAAAATTACGCAAATCGAATAACAAACCAGCAAGATTTACGGGCAAGTAGTTAACACCCTACTGCCTTTTTTATACCTAGTAGTGCTTCGCACACAAGGTATATTAACTTCATTCGCCTAACGGTAGTATGTAACGGCATAAACGAATCGAGATAGATATTGACTTATATACAATATGAAAATGTTCAGGAGGAAAAGAGAAAATGATTGAGCCATGTCCGTCCGTCTGTGAACACGATAACTTGAGTAAATCTTTAGATATCTCAATGAAATTTGGTATGTAGGTTCCTTTTCACTTATCTCCGAGCGCTATTGAAAATAGGCAAAATCGGTTAAAAGCCACGCCCTCTTTCTATATATATAATATTTTCGAAAATACAAAAGGAGTGATTATTCAGTACATAATACACCTATAAGGATAATATTTGGTGTGCACTTTAGCGTTAAGGCAACACATACACTTTTGAAGAAATTTTTAAAAAGGGGCGTGTTACCGCCCACTTTTGATATAGTCAAGTTTGGAAATATTATTAATCATAAATCAAAAACCGCTCAAGATAGAAAAGAAAAATTGAGCACACATATGTATATATATTAATACAGGCAATATTTCGAAAAAAAATTAGCGAAATCGGGTTAGGTTCACGCCCAATTTTATACGAAAGATTTTGAAAAGGATCATAGATATATTGAATATGCTATAACTTTGCTTAAACTAGCTGTATATAATTTCTATTTCACCTCTGAAGTGTTCGTGGGCAAAGAAAGTCGAAAGCACAAAATTTTTGGAAAATGGGAGTGGCCCCGCCCTTTTATGGGGAATTATTCCACAAAACTTTCCATGCCATAACTCCGGTAAAAATTGACTTATTGAAACGATATTTAGAGAAAGTGTTCAACATATAAAGCTAACTCTTTGCTGTAAAAATAAAAAAATCGGTGAACGGACACGCCCACTATTTGAACACAGTTCTAAAAAATTTCTTCGTAAAATTAAGTTAAATTTTGTGGATTTTGGTGAAGTATGCGTGGCGCCGCCCACTTTTTAGCATAAAAGCTCTGCTATTTTCAAAAGCGATTGCTTGGAATTTCAAGAATGTATTTCAATGAAATTTTGTGAGATACTTCCCAAATGTATGTAGTATACTCCTGCCAAAAATTACGCAAATCGAATAACAAACAAGCAAGATTTACGGGCAAGTAGTTAACACCCTACTGCCTTTTTTTTTATTAATTTTTTTTATTTTCATACCTTTCATGAACATGAGGAAAGGTATTTATATTTTGTTATTTAGTAATAATTTAATTTACCACTCACACCAGAAGTGTTTTTATCGAAAACAATCAGTTGCCTTTATAACAAATTTTCAGGTATGTATTAAAATAGACCTGAGTAAATTAGGATACCAAAACAGATCACTACTAGGTATTTAATGTTCGGTTACACCCGAACTTAGACTTCCTTACTAGTTATTTATAAGATATGCTGATTCCAACAAGGGGCGGCAGTGTACCTATGCAAAAGATTTTTGTTTTAGCTGAAACTGAAAAATAAGTGAACGGAAATTGTAATGCTTTGTTGGAACAATTTTTTAACGATAACTCATTTATCGATAAGTATGTATATCGAAATATCGAAAAGTTAGAATGAAAGCTGCCCCTTTCGTTTGATACCTACATTGCAGGAAAATTTTAATGTTTTGTTGCAATCATATTTTGACCGATAACTCAGTTATCGATAACTTTATCGATATATGCCCAAGTATAAATGAAACCTTGGACCTCCCCTTTCATTTGATACCCGTATTGTAGAGAAATTTTAAGATTTTTGGAATTTTTGACGTATAATTAAGTTATCGATAAACTTATTGAATTATATCAAGGTATAAATGAAAAATGGGGACTTCCTCTTTCGGTTGATACTCATATTGTAGGGAAATTTTGAGGTTTTGGGGCAACCTTATTTTCGCCGATAACTCTGTTTTCGATTAATTTATCGAAAAAATATCATCTCTGTGAATCCTTCCAGGTCACAGAGAATATGTGCACAAAGTTTCATACTGCTAGGTGCATTAGTTTTGGCGTGAAAACGTAACAAACATTGTTACTTTCACATTTATATATTAGACTGATATGTTGATACCCACATAGGACGGCAGTGTACCTATGCAATTGATTTTTGATTAAGCTGACATTGAAAAAAAAGTAAACAAAAATTTTAGAGAGGCCGCTTAGCTTTTTTTTTGATAAACTAAGTGAATTTTTCTTCATATAAATTTATTTAAAAAAACAAATTTCATAGGTTCCTCCCTAAAAAATTTTTTTGTTTGAATTCCGGTTTTGATAAAACAAAGTGCAGATCCAAGCAGTATATTTGTAAAACTCTCATCCAAATCCATTTCTTAGTTTCTGAGATCCTTAAGTTCAAACAGACAGACAATAATTTTAAAAATGCATCAGCTGAACTCTATAGCTTTCCCCAAGTCACCCCCAGTCATTTTTTCAAAGAAATTTTCAATGTACAGACACGACTTTTTATTTATTTAGAGATTTATTATAGTATAGATGGAACTGTTTTTTATTGCAAATATTTTAATATAAAAATAAGATCTATAATATGCGACTCAATGGGCCGCGCATTAATTTCAGAAATTAAATACAATTCATGGCTGTATTCCTTTAACAATTGTGATCAAACTATAGCCAAGTGGAAGCTTGTCGTCGCACTAACAAATTGTTTAGAAAGCTCTTGCAACAACAGCACCGCACCATAAAAAACGAGGCAGAGTACAAAAAGTAAAGTGAGTGTATCTGTCGAGTCGTATTGGTATTGTTGATGTCATATGTATGTTACAAGTTAAATACCCTACCAACCATGGCTATCCACTTTTTGTAATTTTCTTATCGAATTCCACAACCATCCCTATTTTTTCTCCTCTATACCAACACCATCGTGTGATTTTGGGATATTTAAAACATTCTGATTTTTCACTAATGTTTCTCCTATAAGTGTGAATGAAACAGTTGGATTTTAATAACTGAAAACAAATTCAAAACAAAAGGAAATAAAAAAGCTGTTTCTATAAATTAGTTTTTCTGTCATTTGAAAAAATTATTTCAGAATTGGTTGAAAAAAATTGTTCCGCTGAAAATAAGTTAAATATACATAATTGAAATACTTGTTTAACCCTGTTGAAAAACTTTAATGCGTTCTTGTGGTTTTATTTTTATATATAAAAAAGAAATGTCTTTCGTATTATCGCTATTCCATTTTCTTGATGCAGCAATATTTGCAGCTGTTCCACAATTTCTCGTCTGACGTTCGATTGAATTTCACATCGACGATCCAACTCGGCATTCAACTTGCCGATAAAATAAATTTTGCAAAAATCGTTGGTTAATATTGGGCAATGGTAACAATGATCCGCTTCGGTTATAAATTTGGCATTGAATCTATTTGAAAAAAAAGTTGCAGTTTATAAACATTAAACTATGAATAAAAGTGCACACACCTGTGTGGACAACAATAGCAGAAAAATTTAAAAGAATTTTACTTACATGTATTTTTCTCGTTAAATATAGTTGTCTTAATTTTCGAAAAAATCGCTTTGAAAGCTTCTAAATTTTTGAAATCATTTTACATTAATTTCCTAAAGTATCTATTCACTGAATATTTACTCTAAAATTACCGGTATTAAATTTATCTAGGAATAAAATTTAAAACTTGCTGCAATTTTTTCACACATTCAGCGAAAAAAATGTAGCTGACATCACGCGACTAAATTACCTTGAAAGTCGGCATAAAGTCACTATTTATTATTTCTATACTTTTGAATATTTCTTTAAAAATGCTTGGATTGTTCTGTTGCTCCGGACATTAATCAAATCAAAGGCTCAAGTGGGGCTTGTAATACCGGCCGTTTGCACAACAGAATCCCACTGTTTCATTTTTATATCTTTTCGCACTACAATACTGACAAATTTCGTCCATTGTGCACAATAATGTAAGTAAACACCCTAATTCACGATCCACCCATTCACTCACGTTGCCACGAATGTGACCACAATGCAATATTCGCTGACGCGACACACTCGCGTTCCTTCATGTTACACTCAGCGACCCAAATGTGGGAATCGCATAGTAAGCGATCAATCAATTGGGCAATCGTGGGAATCGCAGGGTAAGCATTACGATGGTTAGGATAAGAGCTTAGATTGTAAGTAAAATGTAAATTATAATTCAGTCAAGTTTTGGAGTGCAAGAAGCACAGATTAAATTGTGAAGAGTAAATCGAAGTTTAGTGCGTTTTATTTAATAAAGGTTCACCCATCTTAAGGAACTTAAGTGGCCCCCGAACTCGGTTGGTGCCGGGTCCATTCTAAATTGACTTAAATAAAATGTTGAAAGTTTTAACAAAAAATTAAATACTTACTATTAATGAATGATGGCAGAAGAAAAATACCTGCAAATTATAAGCCTTTTAAGTTCAACTCAGTGCTAACAATATAAACAGCTGAAGTTCATTGCAAAACAATTTTTATAAAAAAATAGTAAATCGCTTTAAAAATAAATTGGTGCGAATTAATATAAAGAGCTGAACTGCATTTATAAAAAAATAATTAATCGTTCTAAAAATAAACAAGAGCGAATTATCCAATGAGACGTTGAATTTTGTAGGTAGGTAGGTAGGTAGGTAGCAGTGGCTGCTAGCATATGGGCTAGCACACATAGGCCCCGGAGGTCCCGTTGTGATACCACATGAATGTGAAAACCCGACCCCCCACTCGAACCACTTTACGGAATCCGCGAAGCGCAAGATGTCCTTTGGCTTGATAAAGGTTAGTTCGCCAAGATGCCGGAGAATACCCGACCCCAGATACTTCAACCTCTTACCCCACAGAGCGGGGCATTCACATAGGAGGTGCTTCACCGTTTCAGGCTCCTCCTCGTCTCTGCAGCTTCTGCAGAAGTCATTAAGCGGGATACGCAACCTTTCTGCATGTCTGCCTAGACCTACATATATGCTTCCGTGATAGCTTCCGGCGTGACATTGTTGAAAGCCCCCTCAATATCCAAGAAGGCTACTAGTGCAAATTCTTTGTTGGCCAAGGATTTTTCGATGCGATAAGCATGCTGCGAGAGCATGATTTTGTTCTCTAATTTCTCCCTGAGATGCGGTTCCATGATCCCCTCCAGAACCTTGAGTTGGAATGACGCCAGACTGATTGGTCTGAAATCTTTCGGGCCAACGTGAGATATTGTACCCGCCTTATGTATAAAGATTACGCTGGAACTCTTCCAGGTGTTAGAAATGTAACAGAAGGTCAGCACTCCCATGTAGATAGCCCGCAACCACGGTATACACTGTACCATGGACTGCTGGAGCTGTATAGGTGCTATACCGTTAAGCCCAGATGCTTTGAAAGGCTTAAATGACCCAATGGCCCATTCTATTCTTTCATTAGTTAGGTACTGCCCCAGGTCATATGCTCCCTGACCCGTATCAGTTAGGTATCTAGGCTCGTTTTCCGCATCTGGAAAGTAAGTATCTAGGAGAAGTTGCAACGTTTCCTCCCCCGTGTTCGTCCAAGTCCCATCCAACCTTTTCAAACACCCCGGTCCACAACGAGGTGATTTTGATAGGATTTTCCGTAACCTAGAACCCTCTGACACAGACTCTACACCACTACAGAAATCTTTCCAGGAGGTTCTTTTGTAAGTAACATATAATACAATAACTCGAGTCCCCTATTTGGGGACTCTAAGTGTCTATACAAGGCCTCAGCCAAAACTTGGAACGTTAAGAGAACCAAGTGGAAGAGGTTCGCAGGCAGTCTGCTGAGGCGGAACCAACGCTGACTGAAGAACCACTGGCGAGTGCTCAGACGGAGCACGAGCTAAAAGAGATTTCGAAGTTGCTGACTGCGCAAAGGAACTTCAGGTGTTCGATTGATCTCGGGAGCATTATGCGTCCTAGATCCATAGCGTGGAACAGGTTCTTAACGATTACAAACTCGTACGGAACAGGCCGATAGACAGGGTCATATTGAGGCGCATTAGGTGCAAGATTCGGGGGCAGCGGATGCTGCGCTAGTGCCCCATAACATCCTAAATGCCGACAGGAAAAAGATTAAGGATATTCTCACTCTGCACTACGCAGATATTAGGGACATAGAAACCCTAGATCAACAACTTACGCTCATGGCACAAGGGCATCAGAAGTTGTCCGAGTTTTATGCCCAGGTTAATAAGCAGTTATCGCTTATGATTAACACCATTAACGCTGACAAATATGTCCATGGGGAAACAATTGAAGCACTGGCAGGGGCACACCGGCGCAGAGCACTCCTTTATCCTCATGCAGACACCGAAATCCCTACCTGAGGCATACTCGACATGCCTCACGTTCATGAATGTGGATCGCCGAAACGCGATCTACCGCCCACCACAGGCATTGAATGGAAACGGCCGAATATTCGGCGACACATTCCAATCTCCGACACACCAATACTTTCAGCGAAATAACAGAAGATATACGGGCACAGCGCAGAACAGAGCCCAGGGGATATACAATTACGCCGCACAACCAAATGGGAGCTATGTTAGCCGACCCCAAAATCAAAATGCTGGATCAGGCCAAACCAGGAGTAGCCACCAATCTACACAAAGCTGGCGTAGCAACGGCAACTCCCCGCGACCATTAGGGTGAACGACAATTCATCTTCACAAACCCGCCAGACAGGTAGCTCTAGGTACGACAGCCCGAGAAGGAGTCAAGCCCCTACGGGGTCTCCAACTAATAACCCCTTCAAAAAGCGAAAACTATTCCATTTGGTACCCGTAGACGAGGAAGAGGGCGAGATTGCAGTCATTGAACCAACAGGCGACCAAGTAAATTTTACCATAGGGGCCTCGTGTCCGGCGTACCGTATCTAGAATACGCCAAACAGGATTTGGGTGTCTTAGAATTTTTGGTGGACACGGGGGCAAATAAGAATTATATAAGCGAGCGGGTAGCTCGAAATACTATACCGGTAGAGAAGCCGTTTCAAGTGACTTCCGCTGAGGGTACCATAAAAGTTGACAAAAAAATATGCGGCAATTTTTTTTAAATTCGTAGGCAGAGACCTCATCACAACATTTTTTGTCCTCCTGGGACTAGAAACATTCGATTGGATAATAGAGGTTAATACCCTGTCGAAATTAAGGCAGTTTTAGACAGGGAATTCAACACTCTCATTCTAAAACCAGACATCCTGCTGCCTCTTAAACGAAAAATTACACATCAAGTTAACAACACCAATCTTGGCGTCCCCCTCGATAACAATATTACGGACCTTCCAAACAAGAAGCTCTACCAGATACTAGAAAATTATGAAATCTTATTTGGCCCAGTCGATCAGGGCCTGGAAATCCAAACCAATGTGTAAGCCGAAATTGAAACTAATACCGACAATCCTATCTACACCAAAAGCTACCCACACCCAGTTAACATGCGCGAGGAAGTCGAAAGACTAATTCAGGAACTCCTGTCGCAGTCCCTACAACAGGAGTTCCTGTCAACTCTCCCATATGGGTTGATCCGAAAAAGTCTGGTCCAGATGAGGAAAAGAAATATCGGATGGTCATTGACTTTAAGAGGCTGAACGCCGTCACCATACCTGACACATACCCCATCCCAGACATCTACGGCACCATTGCTAGCCTTGGCGAAGCCAAATATTTTACCACTCTGGACCTAACTTCGGGATTTCATCAAATCCCAATGAAGGAAGCTGACATTCTCAAAACAGCATTTTCCACCATGAATGGAAAATATGAATTCCTGCGCCTTCCTTTCGGTCTAAAAAACGCGCCTTCAATCTTTCAGCGAATGATAGACGATGTCCTCAAGGAATTCATAGGTCGAATCTGTTTTGTATATATCGACGATATAATAATTTTCAGCAAAAACGAGTCTACCCACCTAGAGGACATCGAAATAATCGTTTCCAGACTACTAGCTGCGGGGCTCGAAGTCAACCTCTAAAAAACCCAGTTTCTTAAAACCAGCGTGGAATTCCTGTGTTACATCGTAACTTCCGATGGCATTTTGCCAGATCCAAAAAAAATAAACTCCATCAAAAACTTGCGGCCACCTTCAAACCTAAAGAAACTTAAAAGTGTTTTAGGTCTAACCTCTTATTACAGGAAGTTTATTCGCGAATACGCGAAAATTGCGAAACCCTTAACTAACCTCATAAGAGGCGAACACGCATAAGTTAAAGCTACACAGTCCAAAAAGGTACCAACATCATTAAACGAGGACGCCCTAAGGGCATTCGAAGAGCTTAAGGAGGTGTTAACAACTTCAGAAGTCTTAACATTTCCCAACTTCGAAAAAGTTTTTAATCTAACTACAGATGCTACAAACGAAAAAGAAATGCACGCCATTGTCTGGGCATTAGATAACCTCCGTAGCTATTTATATGGTGCAAAGAAAACACGTACATTTACTGACCACCAACCACTAACTTGGTCCCTTAGGAATCATAACTATTATGCCAAGTTGAAGCGCTGGAAATCACGAATCGAAGAATATAATTACGAACTCACTTACAAACCAGGGAAATCAAACGTCGTGGCTGATGCATCCGCATCCGAGGTCGATAGCCAAGCCGCAACTATGGGATCAGATTCCGATACGGCTCACAGCGCAGAAAAGGACAATACAGATCCAATCCCATTCGTAGAAGTGCCGTTGAACGTTTACAGAAACCAGATAATATTCGGGAATAGGCTTTAGATTTTCGAAGAACCGCATCCCGGGCACTCACGTCACTATGTGGGGATAGAGAATTTATGCGAAAATGAACTGGTAAACATATTAAGAGCAAAGCTAAACCGAAATGTTATTATTTGGAGCATTTTAATAATTACAAAATCGGAAGAGCGCAAACCCTTGTCGAGAATTTGCGGAATCCAGATACGGTGTGCGATGCAATAATGAGGGAGAGTTATTATTTCCCCAAACTGAGCAGCCAATTTAGGAAATATGTACTGGCTTGTGAAACATGCAAGCTTAATAATATAGGCACCCTAATAGACCCGAATTACAGGCTACGCCGATCCCAGAGCGACCGTGTGAGATCCTTCACGTAGACATATTTGAGATCCAGGGGGAAAAATTTTTGAGTTGTATCGACAAATTTTCAAAATTCCCTAAACTTTTCCATATTAGAAATTAAAGAACCCTGCACCTTAAACAAAAACTTGTCAAACTTCTGCACTACTTTACAATCCCAAAAATCTTAGTAACTGACAACGAAAGAGGATTAGTCAGCCCAATAGTACAAAACTTGTTAGAGTCTCTGGGAACTCAACTTTACCGCACTCCAACTTAGAGAAGTGAGGTGAATGGCCAAATAGAGAGATGCCACTCCACTTTACAAGAAATCTTTAGATGCCTGAAGGAGTACTGCAGATATGGCATCATTTGTCAACACAACCTTTTCAATCATGTGGTACGCGCTATTCCAACGAGTGACCACTTCTTGTTTAAGGCTATAAACTTTTTCACCTTTTTGCTCAAGTTTAAATTTTTCATACGCTATGGTGCTGCTTTTGAAGTATGTCACAATGCGTTTGCATTTTGCTAAAATTTCTTTTATGTTGTCCTGCGACAAACAGTCTTGAACAACCAGATTTAGAGAATGTGCGAAGCACGGCGGGTTTCTCTTTTCCAACAACTCGCAGGCTTTCATTGATGCATTGTCTGTTACAATTGCAGTTACTTTTTTCATAATTTGCCACTCTTCTAAAACAGCACGCAAAGATTATGCAATATTTGCGGCGGAGTGATTGACCTCAATCAAGAGCTTTTTGGTTGATAGTACGGCTGTACGCAATTTAAAATCCTTTGTTATAAAGTGACATGTAACCGTCAAATATCCTTCATTAGCTTGCGAAGTCCAACAGTCCATGGTTATGGAACAATACTCTATTTCATTTAAAATAGTTTGCAATTTTATTTTCATATCTCAAAATAGTTTTGTCATGTGCACAGACTGTAACGTGGTACGGGACGGCAATTCATACCGAGAATCTAGTGCTTTGACAAAGATTACGAAGCCTTTGTCTGCAACAATTGATAGTGGTTGCACATCTAATGCAATGAATTTAACCAGAGCGTCATCCAGAAATTTTTTCCGTGCCGACGTCGACTCATATGTTGTTTTGACTTAGTTAAAAAACTTATCAATTGTAAGACTTGATTTATCAATTTCGCGATAATTTGGATGAAAACGTTTCAAATGGTCAAACAGATTGCTAGTATTACTGCTGGTTTTGTAAATTTTCCCGCATGAGCGACATTTGGCTTCATTTCGTTTTTGAAATTTATCAAAGAATGCCCAAACGTTGGAGTGCCCCTTTTTAGACCTTTTCGAAAGTTTGAGCCTGTAATCTGAGCCGCTGTCACTGTCGCTTATTATATATTCCTGCACAGTATCTGTAAATATACATACATATTTGCATAAAATAACAAGGATCAAATACGCGTTTGTTATTTATGCACATGCATGTGGCTTTTATGCGAAATAATACTTACTCATTGTATTTGATCTTCCACACGCAGAACCTCCAATATCAATAATATGTAGTACATATTATGTACCTAAATAAACAGTACAAATATTGCAATTTGAGCTTTAAATTCTGAAAAATTACTTTACCTCAGATCACAGCGTTAGCTAATATTATAAAGATCACAAATTTGGAAAGCACTGACCCTATCGAAACTATCGAATATCCCAAAAAAAAATCGATATATAGTTTCGCAGCTCTATCCTCCGTAGCTGGTTCGAAAAATTACAACACCTCTGCCCCAAAACAAGACAAAAAATTAAGCTTATGCGCCTAATCCGCTAAGCAAAAATATGAACGTCTCTGAGCCTAATCCGTAGATTGACCAAAAAAATATAAAATTTGCTTATGCGCCTAATCCGCTAAGCAAGAAAAAAATATATATTTAATTCCTCACGCCTAACACGCAGAAGGATAACAAACTCTTTTCAAAATTTTCATTTAAAAAGAAGAGAAACAAACCAACAAAATTTTTTTCAGAAAAGAGACAAGATTTTGAAAAAACAAAAAAAAAACTTTATTTACCACTAATGAACTTAACAATTATTAACCTACTAACAATTACTTGCAAGTAAATAAAGTTAAAAAAATTTTATCGAAAATGAAATGATGTAATTAAAATATTTTCCATATCTAACCAATAATTTTGTAAATGTAATAATTAATTTAAGAAAAAAAGTGGATACTACCAAGGCCAACAAAGTTTTTGTTCATAACTAACAAATTAATTCACTAACATATTAACAGTAATAAAATCCTTCCAGATTCCCACTGCTGGCATCAGCCATCACCGCCCTTCATATCTTTCATTATAAGGCACCCATAGTAACAATCCAAAGTGGAAATGGGTGGATCGTCAGTGGAACATTTAAACTTATTCACGCCATAATATTGGATCAGTATGCTGCGGCCTTGAAACGAATAGAAAATCTTGCGAATAACTCAATCAGGCGAACCAACGACCAAATTTTAGCACGGCTCTACATCAACCCGACACTACAACGTCTTGTAGAACTGAAAGGACACACGAATGGGACTCGAAATACCCGTTCCATCGACTGGATTGGCTCGGCTTCTGAAATGGCTAGCAGGATCACATGACGCAACTGATTGGAACAACATTCTACAAAGTCAGAGTCAGGTCATCGAGAACAATAACCACCAGTATGAAGTTAACAGGAAACTATTCGCTGCCACTCAGGAGGTCTTAGGAAAAATCAACTAAGTTGCAGACCGAAAAAAACTCGATAGCCAAGGAAGCGGAGATGGTGGAATTCGAACAAAGCGCACTACACAACATCGCGCTTGTCCAGGAATAAATTAACGAAATGGTGCAGGCATGCCAGCTTGCAAAACGAGACATCATTAACACCAACCTGCTTGGTATGGACGAAGGAAACCAAGTCATATCAGAGGTAGAAACCCTTCCTTACCAAAACCTAATTGAATACGGCAAACCATCGATTTACACAATGGGACTACTTCTTTACGTCCTTTCAATGCCAAAGGTGACAAGCAACGTTTACAACAGCTAGACTTACTCTTCGGCAGAATGCTTGTCAGCCAAGGAGACACTTATGGAATAACGAAGAATAACGCCTGGTACTTGGCGCATCTACCATATGCGATATACAGTCCTTAACGAAACTGGAGGAGAACAGTTGTCTTCCACGACATCTTAAAGGCGGTGAAGGCAACTGTAAAACGTAACAACAGCATCATAGAATGGGTAAACTATGGCACGGTATTAGTTTTAAACTACCAGGGTATGATCGAGAGCAACAACGCCTCAAGCTCTCTAAATGGTAAATATGTACTCCAGCTAAATAACGAAACCATTCAAATAGGTGGCCAAGTGTTCATGAGCAGGGAAGTTGCCACATCCCTGGCCCTGCCAGCCGTGTTGGCAAATGTCGCAAACCACACCATAAGCGTAGACTTGGAATATGTCCATGACATTGCCATGAGGAACATCAGGTATATAGGGGTTGTCAACAAAAAATTTTATATCTTTATAATTACAGAAGCGTTTGCTATCTGCGCAATAGTACTCATCACCGCCAAACTTTGGAAACGCTACAAGGAAACTGAACCTGCCACCAGTTCATATCCCACTACAATGGCAGGATAATGCTAACACCAATGGAATCAACAGATATAAATCCACCGCCGAACATAATCACGGAAATGCCAGTCTGCCAGACAGCTCGATCAGAATCAACGTAACACCAGGAAGTTACAGCTGCTCCTTGCAAGACATATCACAAACAAAATTTTCAAGACGCTGATCTTTAAATGGGGAGGAGTTAACACCCTAATCCCCGATCCATCCATTCACTCAAATTGCCATGCATGTGACCACAATGCAATATTCGCTAACGCGACACACTCGCGTTTCTTCATGTTACACTCAGCGACCCAAGTGTGGGAATCGCATAGTAAGCGATATTGGGCAACATGCGCAATCAATCGATTGGGCAATCGTGGGAATCGCAGGGCCAGCAGTACGCTGGTTAAGCTAAGAGCTAAGATTGTAAATAAAGTGTAAATTATAACTTAGTCAAGTTTTGGAGTGCAAGAAGCACAGATTAAAATGTGAAGAGTTAATCGAAGTTTAGGGAGTTTTATTTAATAAAGGTGAACCATCGAAGTATACCTATCTTTAATTTTTTGACAGTTCTTCAACTACGGGATCGTATTCGAACGCGGCTAAATTGTTACGAACACGGGTTTGCCTACGAACACGAACGTTTCTAATTGTAATTTTCACTATCATTAGATCGATTACACTACGCTGCATCCTTAACCTATCACTTGTATTGCTTAAGTGGCCTTCAAATAACCTGAAAATTATAATTGCTAAGATTTCACCACCCTGGTCACAACACCTCATCCTTCTGGAAGGCATTTGGGAGAATACCACATAGTTTTGTTAAAAAATTTTTCCAAAGCAACAGAAATAAATTCAAAATTTTTTTGGCTTATTTATAGATTTAAAGAAAAGCATAAATTAATTCAATAGATGAATTTTTATTACAATTTCATAGTTACATTGGTAGTTTATATGTATGTGTACATATCATAAAAATGCTTAAAAGTTATATTTCCATTCATGACATTGCATGTTATGCATTTCGTCTTTGCCTTTTTGGGGCAATTACTACAAACCAATTGTTGCTTTTTACCTGTTGGTAAGGTGCAGACATAATGATCTTTGCCATCATACCGAATATCAATCAAAGCTGTCTGGCTAGCACGTCCTCTCTGTGTAACTATTCTTTTGTTGGACTCCAAAATCTTCCGAACATTTGAATGGTCCACATTATCCTCAGAAAGGTTGTATAGAGCTGACTGCCATGTAAATTGTTGATGGTAGGATTGTCTTCCTCCCCAGAATCATCATCATTATAATTGATTGGGGGTAAAACGACCACATCTAATCCATTATCAGGAATATCGTCGTCATCGCCAGTGACGATGATGTCAATGATGTCTAACAAATCATTAAGGGTAATATTCCTTCTGCATAACATTTTTTTAAAATTAGTTGTATTAGCCCATAATCCTTCTGGGAGGATGTGCGTGTTTCCACGCCAGTACGGCAAATTATTCACAAAAAACGTCTACAAAACTGTTTAAGCGACATACATACATAAGCTACGGTTATTTCATTCGTTTGTTTTATTTGCTTTGCATGCTATTGTAATTCGGAATAAGCTTATAAAATATTTCGAAGATATAGTTTATGGTTTGGAAAGCAAAGGGTGGTTTTCCATACCGAAAATGAGGAAGCCAATCGCGCCATGCCTCAGAGCCACCAATAAATACATACAGGGTGTCACAGGTGTCCCGCACCTCCAGTTCTCTAAAGAACAACAATTTTTAACATGGTCGTCAGAACCTGAGCCAAATGAATAAATACAATTTGAGCAAAAACGGTCACATAGCACCTGAGCCAAATAATAAAATAAATATTAAAAAATAATAATAACTTAAAAAACAACTCGCCTCCTCTAAAGCCTTCCTTCGAGCCGATTCGATCCGGCGACTTATGCATTTCACTAGACGACTAAGCCGTCAGCGGGGCGAGGACGTTTAAGCAACATACATACATAAGCTACGGTTATTTCATTCGTTTCTTTATTTGCTTTGCATGCTATTGTAATTCGCAATAAGCTTATAAAATATTTGGAAGATATAGTTTATGGTTTGGAAAGCCAAAGTGTGGTTTTTCATACCGAAATGAGGAAGCCAATCGCGCCATGCCTCAGAGCAACAGTGCTCGCCACCAATAAATACATACAGGGTGTCACAGGTGTCCCGCACCTCCCGTTCTCTAAAGAACAACAATTTTTAACATTTAGGCAAACATGGTCGTCAGAACCTGAGCCAAATGAATAAATACAATTTGAGCAAAACGGTCACACAGCACCTGAGCCAAATAATAAAATAAATAATTTGTGGTTTTGCCGGCTTTAGGTCAGGGTTAAATGAAAACTCAACAAAGTTTTTGTTTTTTCACCAATATATTTCGGTTGCACAACGGTAACCGTCTTCAGGGTAGACTGTTGACAAACATAAAACAATGAAAATTAAAATTTTTAACAAATAATAACACAGTCTAATAAATAATAACAATAAAAATAAGCCTAATTACATACATTTTATTACACGTCCGTACCGTGTGACGTGGAGTTGTGTACTGTCTGTTTGTATGGAAGTAAAGTCTTGTAGAGGTGAGCACTTTTGTTACAATCTGCTTTGTAGTTAATTCGTTTATTTGTTGGTGTATTTATAATGTATAACATCTCCAGAGTGAAGCGCTTGCTATATTGTTGTTCTTGGTGGAGAATTTTTGTATTGTTAAAATCCGGCTCGTGCCGGCTGCTTGCACAATGGGCCATGAGTGGTGTTTTTTGGTTGTTGACTTGGTGCAATATTTATAGTCAGATTTATGTTGTGAAATTCTAGTTTTTAGTTTTGATTTAGTTGTTCCTACATATACGCTCCTACACGATTCGTTGTTGTTACCGTTACATGGAATTTCATATACTACGTTGCTTCTTTCTGTTGGGGGCACCGTTGTTTTTGTTTTGTTGAAAAAATTTTTAGAGTATTCGTCGGTTTATGTGCTATTTTAATCTTCTCTTTGTCATAGCATTCTAAATCAGCTAGCCGCTCAGATAGTTGAGGTATATATGCTACCGACTTAAAAATAACGGGATCTTTAGGTGTATTTTCGCGGGTATTATTTTTATTTTGATATCTCCTCAGCAGAGTTTTTACTATTTTTACCGGAAAGTCGTTGTTTTGTAACAATTTCATTATTTCTTTTTCTATATCCTTATGGTACATTTCGTCCGAAGTCTGCATCATCCTGCGTATACAGCCCATTGCTGTATTTATGATCATCGACTTAGGGTGCTTGGAATTAAAGTTCACGATTCGTCCTGATGCAGTCGGTTTCTTATACCATTTTAATTTTAGTTGGTTGCCATATCTGTTGACCAAGGAGTCCAAATATACTAATTTTCCATCTTGTTCTTCTTCGATTGTAAATTTTATGTGTCTGCTAAAAGAGTTCAGAGCTTCGAGTGTGTTTTGTATGTCACTTTCGTTCACTATCGCGAATAAATCATCAACATACTTAGTAAGTAGTCGTGTG